>WHYT01016106.1:0-55519 GCA_009806455.1 Tetrax tetrax
AAAAGAAAGAAAGAAAGAAAACACCACAAGGCAGGAGCAATTCTGCAGAAACACCCAAATGGGTGTGGGTGACGGGGGGACAGACATGAGCCAGCCGCTGCTGCCCTGGCAAAGCCTGGCCGCCGATAAGGGAAAGGCTCTTATCGCTCCCCTGTCCCTCCTGTAAATACACCCCGGCCCCTGCGCTCTGAAGAGGTGCCAGGCCTGCGGAGGCTTTGGTTGGCAGAGCAACGTTAGCGCGCTCGCCAGCGCTTCACAGTATTTTTAGCTCTCCTGACATTAGCAAGGTGGGAAAGAAAAAAAAAATAAAAATATAGACAGTCCTGATTTGGTAGGTGTATAAAAGGGATGGGGGCCCTGGGAGTTGTTGCCTGCTTTTTGCAAACAGAGGGGATCCACGGCTGCGTCGTGAGCAGAGTGAGTAGGAACAACCCCCTTTTTTCCAAGGCTTTGCTAGCTCCGTGTTAGACTCCAGGCACGCGCTGATCTGGGTCTCCCCAGGGACATCCACTGCTGTATAGACCCACAAATCATCTATAATTTCCCAGGGTTTAGTCATTTCTCTACATTTATTCCCTCAGCTCCCTCTATTTCCTTGCCTGTATCATCGCAGGACAAAGCACCAGGTCGCCATGTGGGGCGGTCAGCGACCAGCCTGGCTCTGCTTTGATGGCCTCTTTGTGGTCCTCCCTCTTAACTCCTGGCCACTTCCACCTTCTTCGCCCCAAACCTTCCTCACCCCGACAGCAATTTTGGAAACTGTGTTCCCCACAGCATTTCCCTTCCCCTCTCCGCTCTCTGCCAGACCGGTTACCATGGGAGGAAGGTTGCAGAGATGTCAGATGGTCTCTCTCTGCTCGTCCTGTGAAGGTTTTCCATTTGACTCATCACGCTGCCATTACAGCTCGTAGAGGCAAAGCAATTCTCGTGCTCCCAACATGGAAATCGCACAGAGCTGCCGGTGATAATGTTGCCTGGGGTACTTTAAAATTGCACGTATCTGCTTGGAGCTGGGCAGACCAAAATACCTGCTCGAACGTGAGTGGAGAGCCTGCCGATAGCACAAACATCCCTGGGAAGGTGCAGGGTGGGAAGACAGGAGAAAGGCTTGTGCTCGGAAAAAACCAGCTGTGGAAAAATTTGTCTTAGAGCCTCCCAGTCCTTCCGACGTAGGGTACACTTTGCAGGAATAAGCCTGGTCAAAGCAAGAGGAGAAAGGCTGGGGTTCCTGGCTTCTACTGGGATTTTTTTTCTTTTGAGTTAACATGCGCCGGTTCGTGTCAGGTAACGACCGCGTAGGATTCAGAAGTGGCCTCTTGCTGCTCGCTTAGCAAGTGGCAGGCAGAATCCCTCTCTGCCTGTGACAGTGGGTGGCTGTGCCTGGGGATGGGAGAGCAGCCCAGCTCACACGTCCAAGGACAACTTCAACCTGTCAACAGCTGGGTGTGAACAATTCATCTCTTCAGGCTGAGATGCAGTCCAGGAGTAAATAAAGGGTATACGGCGTTGGTGGGTCATGCAAAAACCCCCCAGTTCTGGGGTGGTTTGGGCTCTAATATGGCTGTCCTGCAAAGAGAACCATCCCATGCATTCAGGAGCTATCCAGGACACGTCCTTCCATTGGGGCATCCTCTGGTTGTCTGAGCATCCAGCACCGGATTCACTCATCGGTGCTGTTTGCATCCTCTCAGTGTCTGTACGTGCGTGTATGTGTTAATGGGAAGAAAAATAAAAATTGGCAAGCCTGGAGTGGTCATGATCTCTTATCCCTTCTGGACAAGGCTGTCCTATCTCTGCAAGCCTCAATCCCTTGCAAGGAGGGGAAAAACCAGGGTAGCAGAGAGAGGGATGAGTGAGGTGATGCTTTCCTGGAAGAGCGGGTCCGGTGCCCCAGTGCAGCTGCTGGAAAACCCAGTCCGCCTCCGCACGGGAGAGGCTGGCTGAATACGGAGAGTGACATTTCTGGGCAATGCTAAGTGGCTCACAGCAGGTTCTGCTGTTTGCGTTACACAAATAGTCATTTTATGATTAAAAACAACAACAGCAAATAGAAGCTAAACCAAGATAAAACCAGCGAGCGCTGCACAGATGTTGAGGGCACACAGGAGCTGGCTTTACCCACAGCTTTGACCAAAAAACCTTGTCAATCCTGGATTGCACCTTTCCTTCCACTTTTTCACATATTTCCTCCTACAGCCTTCCCACTCGACACACCTATGTTTCAAGTGTAAAGCAAGGATATGAAGAATGACATTTTTATGCAGAACTTGAATGGCAGATGAGCAAAACAGACAGATACTGGGTGGGAGGTGAAGGCCCTCCTAAAGGAAAGATTTTCTGGCAGAGATGCCTTTCTGGAGCACCAAAACACTAATTATATTAACTCTTTGTTCTTCTTGATTCTTAGCTCTGGAGGCGAGGAGAAATGCTACAGGATTAGTCCTAATTTCATGTAGGGAAACTGAGGCACCCACTCATTCCCTGCACCCATTTACAGACCCTTCCAACACATACAAATATTTCCTTGCTCTTTCTTTCAAATGGAATAACCCTGATTTTTCCATTCCCTTCCAGCTTGGACAGGTAACTGCTGATAGCCCACCACTGGATCTCCAACTACCCCCCCCCCCCAAAAAAAAAGCAATTGCATTTGGAAAAAGGGAAAAAGGCCAAGGGCTTCTCTTCAGTATTGCCATCCCATTGTACTTCTGGAATTATGGAAAACAGCATTACTTTTAGCTAAACTCAGCTGACCAAATCCTGATTTGTTGTAATTAACCATGCAAACAGGCAGGCTCTGAAATAATCGGTGCAGCGCACATTCTTCTTTTGAAACAACAACAAAAAAAATCATCTGTCTTCTCATTGGCAGACCTCCGTGGTTTCTTCACCTCCTTAACCCCTGCACAGATGAAGACCAGCTATGACAGAGGCAAGTCATCCAAACTTCAGACTACCAAAACAAACGAGCCGATTTCCTCCCATCACTCCAGGAACGGCAACCACCATGAAAAACAAACCACCCAAAGCACATTGAGATGGACACATCCCAGAAACCATGGAGAAAACACAATGCCATTCCGGGCCAAAAACAACTTGCCTGGATGGAGGGAAGCTCCAATGTCAGATGTCTGTAATGGCAACTTTCCCCTGGGACATGTTTCTGAAGAGACTGGCTGCAAGACCTCAGAGAAACTCCACCAAGGAGTCACCAACATGAACAGGAACAAGGAGGGGGTGCTAAAGAAAGTCTCAACTGTGCAAAAAGTAAAAGATGGGCCTAAGGACTCCCCCTCCAAGGAGGTTTTCACATTTTGGGCAAACAGAGTTAACAGCAGCAGCGAAAGGTCTGCCTTCCAAAAGCCACTGCAGAAGTCATCTGTGACTGAGAGAAGCTGCTCTTCAGCCCCTCTACCCAAGGAAGGGCTTAGCAGTTTGGAAGAAGAGAAGCAGGCTAAAAATCCTCAGAGAAAGACCAGGAGAGATCTCTTCTCTGACTCGAAGGTTTTCAGCCACATAGACACCCATGTCCTACATGTGAGTCAGCAGGTAGGTCTTGGTGTCCTTCGGTAGGAACACAGATGGTGCCATCAGCAGAAGGTGCCATCAGCAGATCCACATCCTCACACTGAACTCTTCACCGTAGGCTCTGCTGACAGCAGTGACAAGGTGGTGCCTTTAGGAGATCTCACAAGGCCCTGGGCTGTGAATTTGCCCTAACCATGGCCAACGATCTCTGTGCTACCTCTGAAGATCTGCTGCCCACCCAGGGCCCACTGCTACCTTTTTCCAGCCAGCACCAGTGTGTAGCTGCAATATGCAGCGCCTGCTGCATTTCATCATGTGAAACTGGGAAGAAGGGTTGGATTCATTGTGGTTCAGGATATTTTCTGGGTCCCAAACGGGATTGCAGTGGTAGAGGGATCCTGGAAACCCTTCTAGGAAGGAGGCAAGGGGGAGAGGAAGGGACTCAGACCACAGTATGCCCCAAGGCATCACAGGCTGGGACATGGTCAGCCAGTGTCTTTCCTGCATAAAATGCGGAGACAGCAATAATCACAAGTATGGCCACATCCACCAACCCCTTCATATCTGCAGCAGCCCAAGTCCTTTTTCTCAAGCAGGAGGCACCAGTTGTGTCCTCTCTTCTGGCTGTCTGCCATTATACGATGCTTCCAGTTTCGGGATGCTTGGGAGCCCAGGATAAGAACGGTGAATTTTTGAATTCCTTTATTTTACCTGCTGCTGGTGTAATTTCTCCCGCAGAGTCAGCACAATTTGTCCAAGCGGCGAGTGCTGAACCGATGCAGTGTCCGCCGCTTACAGGTTAACTCGTTAGCGAGAGCAAAGAGGCCCAAGGAATAATTGTGCTCTCTGTTACTGTTGGAACCTGTAATTTGTACCTAGCCCAAGGCCAATCTCCCTTGGGAAGAAGGATGCTTGAGGATTTCAGAGTCTACCTAGTTTATTAAAAAGAGGAGAGGAGAAGGGAGTTGGAAGAGATGAAAAAAAGAGCAATAAACAACCAAAAATACCTCTGAGGCAGTGGGGAGCCATGGGAACAACTCCTTTCCCTGTTTATCCGAAGTGCTAGCTGCACTAAAACCCGATGTACTTCGTCTCTTCCTCTTAGCCGTGAATTACCGGTGCCAAGAGCGACAGCGGAGCAGCTTACTGACCACTTGTGGGTAGGGTACCGCACCTCCGGGGACGGCTGCTGCTCAGAGTCCCATGGGGATACAGGGTTGTCCCCTCTCCCCACGCACCAAGCCCTGGTGCCTTTCCCCATGGAGAAGGTGGTTGATGGGGCAGCCCCAGGCAGTGCCTGTGTGAAGCCAAACCTCTTCCCTGGCCCTTCAGGAGGAGTCTGCAAACTGCTTGCGCTCATCCACCTTAACCACGTGAAAAAAAGTCTTGGCAGGATCATTGCCTGGGGGGTTTTGGAGAAAACAGATCCATCCGTCAACTCCAAACATTCTGGTGGAGCCAGCAGCTGCTGCAACACAAGATGCTCTACTCTGCTCTGGTGAGACCCCACCTGCAGCACTGCATCCAGTTCTGGAGCTCCCAACATCAGAAGGACATGGACCTGTTGGAGAGGGTGCAGAGGAGGCCACGCAGATGCTGAGAGGGCTGGAGCAGCTCTGCTGTGAGGCCAGGCTGGGAGAGCTGGGGCTGTTCAGCCTGGAGAAGAGGAGGCTCCGGGGAGAGCTGAGAGCGGCTCCCAGTGCCCAAAGGGGGCTGCAGGGAAGGTGGGGAGAGACTCTTCAGCAGGGCCTGGGGTGACAGGACAGGGGGTAATGGTTTCGAAAACAGAGGGAAGCAGATTTAGATTGGATATTAGGAAAAAAATTTTTACACTGAGGGTGGTAGAACACTGTCCCAGGTTGCCCAGAGAGGTGGTGGATGCCCCATCCCTGGAAACATTCCAGGCCAGGTTGGCCGGGGCTGTGAGCAACCTGATCTGGCTGGAGATGTCCCTGCTCCTTGCAGGGGGGTTGGACTGAGTGGGCTTTGAAGGTCCCTTCCAACCCAAACCATTCCGTGATTCTATGATTCATTTCTTCAGACATAGTCAAGAACAGGATTACTTGTGAACGTCACGACTCTCAATCTAGAACCTACTTTTTACCATCTCTGATTGAAACAAATAGCAGCAGGGACTTGGGCTGAATTTGCACCATGATGTGCAAATGGTGAAGCAGGTAGCTATATATTTAATGGCTGAGTATTATTATTTTTTTTTTCCTTGGGAATAATTCACATTATTTGTTAGGCTAGAAATTACACACTCATAACAGCCCCAGGACAGAAATGCAGGGGACCAGCAGGAGCACCGTCGTTTTGAAATAGATGCTCTCCTGGCTGCATTGTCATTTTTAAACCTGCATCACAAGGAAAATCTTCGGCCATTACAAAAGCAACATTTCCCACAAGCAAAAAGAAAGAAATGTCCATCTGTGCGAAGATATCTTACAGATGGTTGGGGCAGGAAAGTCATTGAGGAACGAAATAGCAGGGGCAGGAGTTTGGAGGAACGAGCTGGGCTAAATTTAACTCAGTGAAAGAGAGGCCTGCTGCTAAAAATGCTTGTTCTGTCACCAAAAAAAAGGGAAAAGCCCAGAAATGTGAATGTGTGAATGGGAGGAAAGGGGCAGAAAAGCTTTCTTCGGGGTCAGGTACAGATTAAAATGTCAGTGAATTTTTGGTGGTAAGGGCAAAAATCTTTGCACCCTTTTTGGTGCGTGGATTTGAGTGAGGTCTTACAGCCTTAAGAAGAGCATCTGAGCCACAAGCCTGGTCCTCTTCTGCATAAATACACTGAGAGGTTAATCATAGAATCATGGAATGGTTTGGGTGGGAAGGGACCATTAAAGGCCACCCAGTCCCACCCCCCTGCCAGGAGCAGGGACATCTCCAACCAGATCAGGTTGCTCAGAGCCCCGGCCAACCTGGCCTGGAATGTTTCCAGGGATGGGGCATCCACCACCTCTCTGGGCAACCTGGGACAGTGCTCTACAATCGGTGCGTGGAAATGTAGCTTTGAGGTTTTTATGGTGTACATTTTCTTTCCAGTGAGCCCACCATGTGGAGTGGTCACCCACCTACTCATCAGTGACACTCCGATTCCCTTTAACTCACCCATCCTCTCCATTGCAGCTAAAAGCTGGGCAAAGCGGGTTGTCCATCCAGGTCATCGTTCCCCTGATCACTGCTAAATCCCAGAGCAAGCTGGAGACAGTTCGGGCGATATGGTTCTGGCTCTGCCACAACATTGGTGAGTCTGGTCCCACTGTTTTGCAGAGAAACATAAGTGAAAACTGGGCAGAGAATGGGTTGAGAGCAGCCCTGAGGAAAAGGACTTGGGAGTGTTACTGGATGAAAAGTTCCACATGAGTAGACAACGCGTGCTTGCAGGCCAGATAATCAACCACATCCTGGGCTGCATCAAAAGCAGCGTGGCCAGCAGGTCAAGGAAGGGGATTCTGCCGCTCTGCCCTGGTGAGACCAGGGACCTGTTGGAGCGAGCCCAGAGGAGGCCACGAAGGTGATCAGAGGGCTGGAGCAGCTCTGCTGTGAGGCCAGGCTGGGAGAGCTGGGGCTGTTCAGCCTGGAGAAGAGGAGGCTCCGGGGAGAGCTGAGAGCGGCTCCCAGTGCCCAAAGGGGGCCTACAAGAATCCTGGAGAGGGACTTTTGACAAGGGTATGTAGTGATAGGACAAGGGCTAATGACTTTAAACTGAAAAAGGGTAGATTTAGACTGGATATAAGGAGGAAATCCGTCACTGTGAGGGTGCTGAGGCCCTGGCCCAGGTTGCCCAGGGAGGTGGTGGATCCCTGGAAGTGTTCAAGGCCAGGTTGGACGGAGCTTTGAGGGACCTGGTCTGGTGGAAGGTGTCCTTGCCCAGGGCAGGGGAGTTGGAACAAGGTGATCTTTAAGGTCCCTTCCAACCCAAACCGCTCTTTGATTCTGTGTGAAAAGCCCTTTCTTCATACGGCAGCTCCCCAATTTAGGCTCTTCATACCCTGCAGAATAAAGTCCATGGTACTCTTGTTGCGGTCATGAATTGAAATGTCCCCCTCTTGACTGCAGGAAAGTGCCTAGGGTAGGAACTGATTCCCACCACAGGACTGTCCATTCTGGAAATGACACCTGCCTCTCCAGCACTCGAGTGTCAGACTCCCAGACACTGGTGAAGCCCACCTGCCTTCGGAGCACTCAGCTTCAATGCGTTGGAGGCTTTTTTCCCAATAATGCAAATTCAGTGAGGCTGAGCTACGCCTGGTAGCAGTCATCTGGGGACACAGGAATCTCAGCACAATGCAGCCGCTTCGTGCTACTTTACCCTACTACATCCATGTGTGTGAGACAATATGATTGTCACTGTACCTCGTCTGAATGGCACGGCGCTGTTTACATGCACTGGGAACCCAGCTCCCTCAAGGCTTTGGCAATTCTTTGCTCATGTGGGGAATTGTCAAACTCTGGAATAATGATGGATAGAAGAGCTGTCATGGCTTCCAGGGTGGGTAGGCAGAGAAATAGGGTTGGGCAGGAGAAGGAATGGGATCGGTTTGGAAATAATGAGCCTTTATGTTGGCATGAAATTGCATTACATTCTTCCTTTCCTAGAATATGATGTGGATGGCTTCTTCGGGCTGTCTCAGAAGATCCACGTGCCAGAGCAGGTCCTGCAAATGGGAAGAGCTGTGTGTTCTGGTTATGCCCATTTATGCCAGGAAATGTGCAGGTAAATCTCACCTTGGTCTTTCTTCTCCTGTCCCCTCAAAGATCTGAGGTGAGGACATACATCTGGCACAGGGCTTGCCACACAACCAGCATCATTTTCTGACCATATCCCCAGGCACAGCAGATGTCTCCCTCTTCTTCTGCTTTGATGGAGGAGTAGGTGAGGGATGATTAGATATTAGGAAAAATTTTTTTTACACTGAGGGTTGTAGAACACTGGCCCAGGTTGCCCAGAGAGGCGGTGGATGCCCCATCCCTGGAAACATTCCAGGCCAGGTTGGCCGGGGCTGTGAGCAACCTGATCTGGTTGGAGATGTCCCTGCTCCTGGCAGGGGGGTTGGACTAAATGACCTTTGAAGGTCCCTTCCAACCCTAAACATTCTGTGATTCTATGATGAGCACTGGGAGTAAATACGGGGAAAGCAGCGACCTAGATAAAAGCTGAATTTGGCCAACAGCTTGCATGAGTAGGGCCCTTTAAGAAGAAAGAGGTTGTATTTACAACACAGGTTGGGTTGCTCTTCAAGAAAGTAAGCGCAAAGCGGTGTTTGGTCTGCAGTTATCTCCCCTGATGGTTCTCTTTGGACAGGGAGGCGGGTTTGAGCTGCGTGCAGGTTCCAGGATTTGGCCGGACCCCAGGCTCCCGTGGAGGCCGGTGGTGCCAGCAGCAGAAGAGCAGCCACATGTGGAACGCGGTGGAGCTGGAAGGACAGTGGTGCCTCCTGGATGCTTGCTGGGGTGCAGGGACTGTGGACACAGACAGCAGGCTGTTCGTGCCCAGGTGAGGCATCTCTTCCCCTGCCAGCACTGGAGACATGGTGCTCGACACAAACGGACAAGGCTCAGCTTAACTTTGGAGACACCCCAGAATGGCCATCCCCACCCTTCCAATATACTCCTTGAAGTCTGTGTTCACCAGGCCTTGAACCCCTTTCTTCAGGTACATCCCCAGAGGCTACTTGCAGAAGGTCCAGAGAGCTCATCCTCAACTATGGTGGGTTCTCAAGGACCTGGTGCAAACACAGACCTTTTACTTGTAAACATCTACATTAAGTACCTTATTCCTTGAGCTGGGGCAGTAACTTTTCAGATGATAACTTCACTCCCCAAAATTGTTTTTAATCTGCAATGAGCGTCACTTATGAAGCAACAAACCCTCATTTTGTTCTCCTGTGGTTCCATATGTAATTACTTGAGATCTCTCAGCCCATGCTATGCAAATAATAACTCTCATGAAAGTTATTTGTACAATTTAATAATTTTCATTAACTGTATTATGGGATTGTGTTTTGGTTTTTTTTTTTTGTCTAATAACGCATAATGAAATAATTGTGTAATTTCTAATAGGTAATTATCTTGCTGAGCATAGTTTAAAACATCACTGTGGGTTGTTTTTAGCTGAGCATGGGGAAAAAGAGGACAAGAAGAATGAAACATCACCTAGAACAACAGGCAAAGATAACAGCTTCTTGTGGGTCCAACACAGTGTCCTCAAAACCTCTGGGGTCAACAAATGCAACAGGATGACCCCAACAGAAGGCTGAGCATGCGTCTGCATTTTGACCCACTCAGCAAACACCTAAGCAGGGGTGATGTTTGGAAAGTAAGGTTAGGCACATTCAAACTGCAGACAAGATGCTTTTTTTTTGTTAAATTTTACGTAAACTATTGGAATAGCTTTAAACCAAGATCAGTTGTCATACTGAAATACATCCTCAATTAACAGGCCTTGGTAAGAGGAGCCACTCAGTAAAATTATCTCCTCTGCAGCTCATGGGGTCATCTTAACTGGTTGCTGAAGAAGGTCTGTTACAAGGCTGGGAACTGCAGTTTCCTCTCTGGACATCTCAGTAGAGGAAAAATAAGAGAGAAAATAAAGGCAGCAGAGAATGAAATGCCAAATGAGAGCCTGGTCCTCCCTTACTGAAGCTGGCCCAGCTCAGATGGTGTGGAGGAAGCTCCCTCCCCTTACAGTGGTGCATCATGACCTCTCGGGATGCTAAGGGTTTTCTTACTTACTCCTTCCATGGTGTCTTCTCTTTTCACTTTTCAGACATGACGATTTTTTCTTCCTTACTGACCCGGAGCACTTCATTGAGACCCACTGGCCGGAGGACCCCCAGTGGCAGCTACTGCAGCCCCCCGTCTCGTGGGAAGACTTTGAGCAGAGAGTTTTTAAAACTTCAGAGTTTTTCAGACTTCAGCTCTCCCTCCTTTCTCCAAACACTTCCCTCCTGAAAACAGGTAAATGGAAAGCGAGGGCTAAAGGCTAGTGATACAAAAGCTCATTTACTCTTGAGAAATAACTTTGGGTTGAGGAAAACATCTCTCATTCAAAAATGGTCCATCTGTCTTTTTTAAATGCATGTTTAACATCCCATAAAAGAGAAGCACATATTTAAGCAATTTCTGAAATCAAGGCCATTGTGTGATACTGTGATTAGTAAACTGGGAATTAGGATTCATAAATTACAGTTAATTGAGGCAAATCACTTAAGCCCTTTTGTGCCTGGCTTTTCCCATCCATATTCACCAACGGTAGCAAAATAACTTCAGCAAACCTGAGACTCAGTCCTCATTGTGTTCATAAGCTGGGGAGGGAGACGCCCAGATAAAACATGGCCTGATAGCTTCACATCCCATTTTTTGACAACGAAAGGAGAGGGGTGAAGTTGGTTTTCCTTGATTGTAGTTTTATGACATTTTTTCAGATTGGATACAAAACGATCTTTTTACCTGGACACCCTTTGTACATGCATTTCCCTGGATGGTCCCAAGAGTATACGGATTTTTCACGCAATTTATTTTATCAAGACAGCAAGCTAGGAGACAAAGCAATCTTAGATTCAGGGGAGTTGTCAGGCTTACAGAAAATGAATGGACAGGACACAAGGCATGCTGTAAAACTTTTGATTGAGAGAGGTTATTACTTACCCAGAAATCAAACTCCTCCAGTATTTCCAGGATGCTGGGCTTTGCCGAGATGGGCTATCACACACCTTCTAAGCGGCGAGTGCAAATCAAATTAAATTTGGAACAGCTGAAAGGTTGTTAGTGCCTTTCATGTGACACTACGGGGACTTTGCCACATAAGTGCTTGCGACTTTGTGTAGAGGTAGACAAAGTCCCCTTCCCAGGCTGCTCTGAGGTTCCGTGGTGGAGAAAGACCACAAGATCTTTGGAGACTTGGAGAAACCCCTTTCAGGTCCAGGGCACGAGGGAGGCTCCAAGGCATAAAACCAAACAACACGACATTTGCGGTCTCAGAGAAAAAACAGGAGATCAATGGTCCAACTGGTCCCTTCATCTGTGTGCCAAAGCGATAAATTGCAAAACATAGACTCCTACCAAATATCATTAGCGATGGTACAAAAGCCCAAAGGGAAGAATGAGGAAAAAAAATGTGTCTTTCATTATTGTCTCCTCTCTCTCCCTCAGCTTTTGATAGTCAAAAGACAGAGGGATGGAGCCCAGAAGCAGCTCAGGGCTTTGGGTTCTTGCCGGACGCTAACTGCCATGAGCCAAAGCAGAGCTGGGCAAAGATGTGAGGGAAGGAAACCTGCCTGGCACTTTCCAGCTACATTGCTTCTTCGCACTGCCTTGGCTGGAGAACCTCCTGTCCCTCAACCACAAAACTCACTGACTGATCTGGTCTGCAGGCAGTTTTCTTCTTTCCTCCAAAACTGAGATGAAAGGAGATATTTCCCTCAGAACAGGGGAAAAAACAAAAAAAAAAAACCAAAAAAAAAACCCAAAGAAAGTCAACTTTTTTTTTCCCCCTGCGAATATCTCATCTTGTGGGGGAAAAAAACTGGACCTAACCTGAACAGTTTAACTACTGCAATTATCCTCAACAGTCAGCCTCATATCAGAATTGTGCTTAAAACACCAAATTACAAACCCAGATTGCAAACCAAACCAGCCATTTGCTTTTGTTGATGCAAAATTATGGTTATATAGATCTAGGTTGATTGGAGTAAGCTGTCAAAATATAGGGTACGCTTAAGCATCTACGGCAATCTCAGTGCAAAGACGCATGAGCCCTTCGGTGCCAAATCTGCTTATTCTCCCTCTTTGGCTCCTGCAGATCAACTCCTCCTCTATTATATTCGAGCAGCTTCCATCTACTTAAAATGTTTAAATGCTTTCAGCCAAGATTCCTCCTACAAATCACTACCTGATGGGAGCTGAAGGTGGGACACCTTGCAAAGGGACCTGATTTTCAGGACATACCTGGCACCCCATCCTCTGAAAACCCAGCCCTTCTCATGATGCTGCCCAGGCGTTAGGGTTAGCAGCCACAGCGATGAAGGATGTTCAACACTACCAAATCATAGAATCCCAGAATGGTTTGGGTGGGAAGGGACCTTCAAAGGCCACCCAGTCCAACCCCCCTGCAAGGAGCAGGGACATCTCCAACCAGATCAGGTTGCTCAGAGCCCCGGCCAACCTGGCCTGGAATGCTTCCAGGGATGGGGCATCCACCCCATCTGGGCAGCCTGTTCCAGTGTTCTACGACCCTCAGCATAAAAAAAAAAAATTCCTAATGTCTAATCTAAATCTATCTCCCTCTATTTTGAAGCTGTTACCCCTAGTCCTGTCACAACAGGCCCTGCTGAAGAGGCTCTCCCCATCTTTCCTGTAGGCCCCCTTGAGGTACTGGAAGGCCGCTATCAAATCTTCCCAGAGCCTCCTCTTCTCCAGGCTGAACAGCCCCAGTTAAGACTTTATAAGATATATTTTTTCGTATAGAAAGGCGGTCATCAGTGGCATGCTGTAGATACAATAGCTAGGCTGGGAGAGGGGAAGGGAAGCAATTTAAACAAGGCTTTGAGAAATTAGAAACATGCCTGTGCATTAATAGTGTTTCCCCCCTCACCCCCCCAAACAATTAATGCAGCATACATTGACCTCCTGTGGCACTGAGCGTGCTGACATGGGAACACATCCCCAGCTTCACCTGGCTTCCCTGAAAATCAGGAATCTCTAGCGCCTGGCTCGAATTAACTCAATAAAACAAACAAATGTTTGTTTTAGACGTAGCCATTAATTATCTCCTTGGGTCTCCTTCCCGAAGCGGAATGCGTCGCTGGCTTCCCTATCTCATCATCGCTGGCTCCGCTGCATACAATGTTCTGTTCTTTTCTTTCTTCCTAAAGATCCTAACACGATGCAGCCGGCCAGGCCAGCAGCTTCGGAAACTAGCATAGAGCGAATTTAATAACAAGCAAACCTGCAGTTAATAAAGTCTGTCATCAGTAATGTCTCCACTGAACGCTTGCCAGGAGAGAATTGTTTGCACTTACTGTGTGAGCCAAGTCACAGCTTTAACAGGCAAGGCATAAATAAAACCCAGCCTTCCCATTCTTTTCACATCTCTGTTCCGACCTACCAACAAAAACTGTGGGGCAAACAATGAAAAAATCCAGATTCAAACGTAAAAAAAAAATTAAAATAAAGTCATCCCCCCCATTATTCATTAGATTATGAAACACATTTCATAATCTAATAATTAGCAAGGGCAAATTTTTTCAGCATGAATCTGGAGCCTTTTGTCATTTCGTGTTAGCACCCAAAACAAATGAGCATTGTGCACAGCACGGTGCCGATACCAGCCGTGGGCTCCCGCCCTGCCATTGCTCGGTGCTCCCCTCTCTCCAACAAAAACGTGATGGGGATGGGACGGCGCGGAGCAGCCGTGCTCTGGGTGTGAGAGAAACCATCCTCAGGCACTCAGGGACCCTGGGTAACGAGCAAGCTTAATTTCTACAGACCCTGAGGATGGTGGGTTCAAGCACGTATCTCGGTACATCTGCCAGTGCCAGGCTCTGTGAAGCACTCTGGGATCCTTCAATGGCAAAAGGACTCAAAGTCTTGTTCTCTGTGGCCATTTTTCTCATGCTTTCTTCTATACCTGGAGGAAAAAAAAAAGGTAGATAATACCATCAACCCAGGGGTTTCTAGCCAGACTGCCCCAGTACCTGTGGCTTCACACAGGATGATGTAGCTCACCACGTGCCGAAAGGCAACTGCTGTCTGCTGGTTAGACAGTCCCATCTTCTTCAGGGCTGGTGAAACCTTGCCCTGTCTCCATTGCAAAATCAACCAACCATCCCTTCTGCCCAGGAGCAGATGGAAATCCCTTGGGAAGCCTTGCTGCACTGAGAGGTGCCGTCTCTGACTGCGGTATGGGTTTACAGGCAGCAAGAGGTGGCACACGGAGGGTGGGGGTGAAACCAAGGCCACCAGGACTCTTCTCCTCCATGGCAACCTCCCTTGGAGGTGCTTCTTTTCAGGGTGTGAAGGTCGGTTCAGATTGGCTTTAAAGCCATCTGCCATGTTCTGCCTGGGGGAGCAGGTTGGTTTCATGCTGGGGAGGTATTGGGTGGTGAGCAAGAGATTGCTACGTCCACCCAAAGAACAAGAGCCCCAGCACTTACCCACCAACCACGGTACCACCACCAGGTACCCGTCCCCATACTCCTTTGGACATCCTGCTCTCTTCTCCTCCCTGGTTAGAGCACACTCCAAGCCAGATGCTTTTGGATTTTTTTTATTTGGTGAGGCCAAAATTTAGAAAAAAAAAAAAAATTAACAATAATAATAATGGGAAAAAAAATAAATTCATTCTTAAAATGTGACAGTGATGTGGGATCTCCTACCAGCCAGGTTGGGCTATTTTTATCCTCCCAGCTGCTTTATTGGTTTCACACCACAGTATAAGACCTGCAGCTTAGAGGAGTGACTCCAGCTCAAGAAGCCATGCAAGAATTACCCCTATGGGACATCATTAGCTTAGTCTTGGGTGTCTCAGGGCCCAAAGGATAGCTATTTGTACCTGTCCCCTTCATCTGCAGATCTAGTGGTATCGTCATTTCTCTTTCAGCAGGGGTGAAAAATGGTAAAAGGTGAAGGTCTTGTTAAGGTCTTTCAACAGGTAGAGAGAAAAAAAAAGATGGAGAATCAGGTGTCTCTCCTGTGCAGATGATTTGGGTCAACACTGCAAAACTGAATGTGTTACACCTTTGATGAAAGGGTCATAAAAGGTATTTTGTTCACCCTTCTACAGCCCATGGGGAGGTGTCAGTGATGCTGGGGAGCACTCACCCAACAGAGTTCACCTACCAGCTCTCCAAACTTCAGGGGACCGCAAACGGAGAGGATATAGGCGCAGTTCATGGGATGATGACAGTGTCCGAGAACAACATGACTATCAAGGTGACTCCCCCAACCAAGGGCTTGTTCGACCTCATGATCTTTGCACGCCACAGTGACTCGCAGGACCCATACAACTGGGTATGCTCCTATCAGATCCAATGTCTAGAGCCACACAAAGGAGAGAAACTGCCTGAAAACCCATTTCATTTCTGGGGCCTTCACCAAAAGCTGAGAGATTTTGGCATCAAGGAGAGCAGTCACAAAGATGAGCTGCTTGTTGCTCCACAGGGATCTTTGCTCTTGACTCTCCAAACATCTCAACCCTTGCTTGCCATGTATGAGCTGGTTAATAAAGATTTAGATGCTGCTCTGAGCAAGAAATGCCTGGCTGCTCAAGCTGAGGAAGAGAAACTGAGTTGCCACGTGCTCTGTCCTTTCCAGGGTTACTACCGGCTGTCCGTGTTTGTGAAAGATTTAGGAGGCAGCACCTTCAGGAACGCGGCCAATTTCCTCATACGTTGTTTGAAGCCTGTCAACCAGAACGAACTCTTCCCCTCAGGGCTGAGCATGCACTGCGGGAGTGGGATCAGCTCCAGCAGCCATGGCCTCTCCAGTCCCAGCCACTCTTCGCCCATCATCACCACCAAGCTGGGGAAGTGCAACATCACCTTCCACACACCCACTGATGTTGAGGTGACCGCCAGCTTGAGTAAGGACAAAGTTACCTACGACAAGTACCCCCTGGAGAGGTACGTCCTGGTCACCCACCTGAGGACTAAAGTCAGCGTGTGTGTTGTGCTCCCCGAGTCGGGCATCTACAAAGTGGGGCTTTTTGGGAGAAACAAGGACCACAAGGACTTTGCCCATATTTGTGACTACGTTATACGCTGCTCCACCGATCCCAGCTGGCTTCCCTTCCCCAGGGTCTACAGCCTGTGGAGGAGAGGGTGCGTCTTGCTAGAGCCGCGCACAGGGGTGCTCCAAGAGCAGAGCTGGGTCCGGTTCAGGGTCAAGGTGCCAAAAGCCTACCACGCTGTCGTCCTCGGTCAAGACAAGACGGTGCTGCAGCAGACCCCGAACATGGTCTGGGAAGGGGACGTATTCACCGGGACTGCGGGGACGCAGGTCAAACTGGCAGCCAAGTTCAGCCAAAACTGCTCCTCCCTGGAGGTCATCCTGGCGTTTGAGGTGGAGGGTGGCTCATCTGCTTCCCTGGGGTGTTCGGGGTAAGCCAGAGAGAAGGGCTGGATGTGCTGGAAAGGATTAAAAACGCCGGGGAAGGAAGCAAACGCTCTCAAAACTGGAGGATGTTGAGGAGACACGGACAAAACTCCCAGAACTTTATGGCATGTCGGGGGGAGTCTGGGTGTTACCCACAGAGCTTTTCTTCCCGCAGGATATCCAGATACTTGCTGGGGCCTCCAGTCCCACTTGGAGATGTTGCCGCCGTCTAAATCAGCACCAACATATGGAAGGCTCCTAATATTTTGCTTCTGTCAGAGGAAACCATTGTTCGGCTTCTCTACAGGAAGGATGTCTCACTGCTTATTACCAGCTTGAATAATTGTTTGGAATGTTTTATTTGACATTTATTCAAGAACTTGGAAACCCACATAGTTTCTTTCTCTTGAGAGGATAACAACAACAACAAAAAAAAAAAAAAAAAAAAAAAAAAAAAAAAAAAAAAAAAAAAAAAAAAAGAAAGAAAAAGAAAAATACGTGAACTGGAGCCAACAGTTTCAGATAGTAGCAAGATTTTTAAAATGTAAATATATAGTAGACCAAGTAAGACTTCCTTGCAGAGAGACTCTGTGCTTGGGCAGAGGAAGGAGGAAAGGAAGTAAAGAGATGCTGTATTTTATCATCTGTGTTTTTCAAATATTTTCCAGGTCTTCATTATGAAGGATGACATGTAGATATACATTTACGAGCGTTGAGGGCTTGAAACGAAGAGACAAAACAGGCAAGAAAGCAGCTCTGTAGCCAAAGCATCTAATCGCTGAGCAGAAAGCACGAGCAACTCTGCTCTTAAACTCTGACACATCCTGCAAGGCACCACAAACACCGACTCACTGAAAGCAAACGCGATGTTCACACTTAGGCGGGCTGTAAGATACACAGTGGAAATACTTCTCCATGCCCACACTGGACTGATGCTTCAAAGGGGGGTTCTGGTTGCAATAACAAAGAACAAAACCTGTGGGTTGTTTTTGGGTGCTGGGCAAAAGATAGTGGGGGAAGACGGTCTGCTTTCTTCAGGTTCGGCAATTTAAATTTGGCTTGTAGTAAAAACTCAAGCAGATCTGAACCTTTTCTGGGCCTGGAAATAAGTTAATGCAGCTAATGGATCAGGATCTACATTTCACACCAAATTTGCCGGAACCACACTGATGTGTTGGAAGATTCCCCTGAAAAAGAAAGTACAAGGATGACTCTGAACTAAGGGAAGCACTTGCAATGGTAGACATCAGATAGACTCTTGCCTGTGGTGCTAGGAACCATTCAAGAAGGACAGATCCCTAGATCTTCCTCTTCTGACCCATGTTCTGGCTGCTCCATATTGGGCCATCCACTTGGATGGATAAGGGAAAGAGAACCATAATGTGACTCAGCTTCCTCGTGTGTCTTTCATAACAACCATAGACCAAAAAATTCTGCTCCCTGCGAGGCTCAGCAGACAATTCAGAGCCCGTAAAGCTGCTGGGTGTTGGTGTTGTCCTCCAAACTGCTGCTACCAGTTGAGTACCTTTGTATGCACCTTCTATGACCAACAGTCTTCTGACCACGCTGTGGTCCCTGAGCAATGGGGATGCTCTCCAGACCTCCTCAGTGCTTCCCAACCTGTGCATTGTCCCCAGACAGCACCAGCAGTGAAATTGTATCTGTAGGCAGGCTCCCTAATACTCTATTATACTTGGGTTTTGTAGAAGCATTTTGGCTTGGTGAACAAAAATGAACTCTTCATTTCCGGCCAGTTTTGCTCTTAACTTTTCGCAGTTGTGCCCCTCTGAGCCTCTTGAGCCACTCTACATATCTGTATGTATATACTTCGTTAGCCTAAACTGTCCCATCTTTGCCCAAATTTAAGCAGGCAGACCATGATCACATGCCTCCAGTGAAAATCCATTTTCCAGCCCGGTGACTAATTCCTCTTTATCCATCACAATGAGGTCCAGGTTAGAGTTACCTTTAATTGGAGTCCAAACAGGTTGTGTCAGAATATAATTACCTGGAGGTGCTGAGAACTTAATGATACTCCCATAGAGTTGTTTTTTTGGGTGGTTTTTTTTCAAGGATCTGAGTCAATCTACTCATATTTCCCCTCTGTGCACGCTTGGGTATAGCATGTAACCTATTTTAAATGTCATTCTTATTTAGATTTACATACCACAAAGCCTGCATCCAGAGCTCTAGGAGCCTTTGCAATAAACACAAGCACTAACTCTCCAAAAACAACAGCCCAGGGGCAAGCGTCACTCATGAAAAAACAATGATAAGGAAAGAACTAACTCATATGTCTTTCCTCCTCTCGCTCCTTCTGCCCAGTAGGATTAAATTAGGTAAAGAGGGATTAGAACACATACCTGCAGCTATAAAACACACCTAGTTCTGAGCAAACTTAGTTCAAAAAGTCATTAGGAGGCCTCCAGGTATGCATTGAGCTGTAGACGGACAAAAATTGAACAGGAGGCTGCACCCAACTCCATGATGATCTTGGCTGAGAGGCTGTCCTAAAACCAAAGTCAAAGCAGGTAAGACCAGGAAGGGCTGAACCAGGAACTTGCATACTGAAAACGCACGCCTTTCCTAAATAAGGTAAGAGAGCAGTCACCAACTGCCCTGAGCTTTTACCTTCCTCTACAGACCATACACAATAACCATCAGATGGTGTCCAGACTCCATTTCCCTGTATTTATCTTGTCATTAGTGTCAATTATGTTCATACTTGTTTGGGCTGAATTTATAAAACAAGTCACATACATATGTACACAAACTATGTTTTCTTTGGCTTCTTGTTGTGCTTCTTCCCTTCAGCTCCATTAACACCCGAGATGACCATCCTTTCCATCCTGTGTTTGGACTTCATTGAATTTGCTGGATGGTGATCACGGGCGTTGGAGTTTGCAGAAACAAACTGCAGCAAACAAACAGTTAGAGCGTAGGACAGGAGTTATGGTCTTCCCGCTTGCACGCTACAGCTGGGATGAAATGTATGCTCGGAGTAGAGCCCTGTCCGTACGTGTCCATGGGTTTTCTACACAAGGAATCATTAAATGCCTGCATGTGATTGAATAAGTAATACAGTAAGTGTGAGAACAGCACAAAAACTGCTGTACTTTGGTTAATCTGAGAATATGCCAGGAAAAGCAGTCCTTACATTGCCCAAATATCTTTGAAATACAGAAGGATAAAAAAAAAAATAAACTAATTCAGGTAGGAAATCAAGTAGATTTCAAACTTTTCATCTTTGGTCTGATGACTGGGATTTCATGGCAAAGTTGCAAGGAAAAAAAAACAGGTACAGACAAGAAGAATATATGTGAGAAGCGCATTTCTCAAAGCAGAGCTCTTTCATACGGTCACAAGAGACATGTAAGTGAGAACAATCTTGTTCAGCAAGTCCCCAGACTTGGGAAGACAAGTGGGAGGGAGGAAGGGTTAAAAATATTTTTCAGAGAAAGCTTGGTTGTGGCTTGCGTCTCCTCAGGCTGGTGTACAAAAGGGACTGGAGACAGACTTCTGCTGGAGGTACCATCCTCCTCTCCAGACTGGCAATGTAGTGATAACGCAGAGAAGATGACTCCGGAAAATCCCTGAAGAGGAGTATGAGGACAAAGCACAAGTGACTCCGGTCGAGGAAGTCCCACTTTGCACAGCAAAAGGGAGGAAATGATGAGCAAGCATTTCTACACACGGCAGGGGAGAGACTTTCCAGAGCCAAAGGCTGGTGGGAAAGCTGCAAAGGGCATTTCTATAACAACAGAACCGAGAGCTTAGTGCCTGGGTAGGCTAAGCACTGGCCAAACGCACCTCCCAAATCCCACATTATTAAGGATTTAAGCTACAAACCCATTTTACAAAGCTATCCAACCATGGACACCTCATTAGGATTTTCATGATTGCAGCCAAAGAGATTCCATCCCTAGGACCTGCAAAAACAAATCACCATGGGACGTAAGTTGGGCGAGAATAAAAGAGAGAGAAGGAACAACTTCCCGTTGTATCAGCCAACCTCCTTAGGAGAGACTTGCCAAGAGCACTGGAGTGATGAGAAATCTGTGACATCATATTTAGAACATTTTGCTTGCTTTACCAAAGTCTTCCTTGCCCTGGTTCTGCTGTTTTCCATACGTGGGTACACTGCGTACTCAGTACATACGTAAGAAAAGGACTTCTGCTATCAGCCATTCTGTTTACCACAAATGAAAACGTGGTAACCAAGGTTACTTGGGTTTTGCTCCTGTGATTTTCGTTCCCAGAGAAAGCAATATTCCCCCTCCCTCTTTTGGTGCTGCACTGATAGCCACTCCGCAGATGAAACAGGGCTCCACTGTACCAAACTCTGAGCACAGAAGATGGGGCCACCCAACAGACCTTGCAGTCGAGAGATAAGCAGGTAGCCTGGGGTGAGGTGCTCCATGGGTTGGCAGCCTTCACATGGTGGCTGTGGAGGCCAGTGTCTCCTGGGCAGAGTCACCTCCAGAACAAGCTAAGCTGTCCCAGCTGTCCCCTAGACCATGATGCGATGTCTCCAGGAACACTGTCACAGCACTGGAAAAGTCGTCTTAATTCTTCCCAGGACTCTCCTTTGTAGAAGGACACCTGGGCTGTTCCGGCCGTATCACTAAGTCGCTTTTTGTCTTGGGTTTTTGATGCAACGGCTGCCTTGGAGCAGATGAAGGGTCCCCCAAGGCCAGCCAGAACCAGCACTAGGGGAAAGACCGTAGCCATACAGCGATGGTCACCTTGCTTCACCCTTCTAGTTTCCAACTACCTGCAGTCCCCACCCCAACAGACATTGAGTTTGTCTCCCCGTTATTCTGCTTAATGGCCCTTGATGGAAAATTTCTTCTGCAAAACAGGCAGCACGATCCAGCAGTAAGGACCAAGCACCCCTCAACCTCATGGGAAGAGGCTGGTGGATCTCAAGCAGCAGCAAAGGAGCCAACGGTGACCAGACCTCCTCATTAGGCTGTTCAACCCTATGGACCCTTTCTAACCTCAGACTCCAAGGACACACAAGCCTATCTCTGGTTTCACCTTCCCAAGAGCTGAGAGGGGACACGAGCGAACATCCAGCTTCTGCACACAGACCTTTTGTTCACTTGTGCTTTATAAACACAGCAGAAAGGACTATTTAAATCATATTTGTTAGGGTTTCCTTCTCCAGAAATACTCCTTTCTTTGGAAAACTTGGTCCCCTGTGCTCAAGGTGGCATCACAAGATGGTACAGCCAGGCCTGGAGTCAATTTTCAGATAATGTTATTGTCACAGTCCTAGCTTCAGTGTAATATATAACTTCAGCTTTTATTTCAGTATCTCCTTGCTAGAAATGTGCTTAACCTGTTCCTTTTTTTTTGTCCCCAAGCCTTCCCCAAGGACAGTCTGAATTGAACATTTCAGGTGTCTCAAAATGAGAACAAAACATCGCTCAGATCCCAAAAATAGCTGCCATCAAAGAGGCAACACCGAAGCTGGGAAACAGCTGTGCACTTTGTATTCTTTCTCCTACCTTCTTTTTATCTTCACCCGGGAGAAGGACAGAGGAGAACCTCTGCATGGGGAAGGGGTCCATGCAGGGACCTGCAGCCCCACATGAACTTCAGACACATGCTAGGGTCTCCCAAGCGCTTTGACCTGGATTTATCACGCTGACTCAAGGTTATCCCCCTCCTTACATCATCTGTAGGGTTCACTTGAAAGCAGAGCTTTGATGCTTAGAGTTGTCTTCAGATGAGCTCTTAATTCCAAGCCAGAGAGGAGATTCACTCAACATCCTTTCCCCATTATTTTGCTTTTTTTCCTCGCTTTCCTCCCCTGGGAGGCAGCTCTCCAACAGCGTTCAGGCTAAGAGCATATTATTTCTAACGCAGAATTGATCAAAGCCATCTCTGTGTGGCAGGGCTGGCTGAACACATCCATGGGAAGATGGATGAGTCTTCACTTGTGCTGCAATGTGGGGGAAGCAGAGAGAGAAGGATGAACCCAGAAGATGACGAAGCCATGTGAGCCAAGGGCAGCCTTCAGCAACCCCGGTGCTACCAGGCAAGCCGTGCGAACCGGGTATGATAGAGCACCAAAAAGCTGCTGATGAAGCAAAAGTGCAAACAACTCAGCACCAGGCCTGTACTTTGAGTCAGCAATCATCATTTCGACATCAGGAAAATGTTTTTTTACACTGAGGGTGGAGAAACACTGACCCAGGATGCCCAGAGAGGCGGTGGATGCCCCAGCCCTGGAAACATTCCAGGCCAGGTTGGCCGGGGCTCTGAGCAACCTGATCTGGTTGGAGATGTCCCTGCTCCTGGCAGGGGGGTTGGACTGGGTGGGCTTCGAAGGTCCCTTCCCACCCAAACCATTCTGGGATTCTATGATTCAGCCTAAAACGCAGCAGCTTTTCTTTCTGAACAGGGTTCACCACCTCCCGTTTCTTCTGTTGGAAATGAAAGAGGAAATCTGGCTTCATATGGCACATAATTAATTGAGAGACTGACTTACAGAGACAAAAGAAAAAAAAAAAAAGGAAAAAAAAAGAAAAAAGCCAATTAAATTAAGTTACAAAAATTAATCTGTGGTGTGATGTCTTGGTTAACGAGTTGAGAGCTTTCTGCGAGCAACAGTCTGTTACGGGTGTCAGTTAACCCTTCAGGGGCTGACCGACAGCGGCAGGGCTCGCTGCAACGCCTTGGGGAAAGCCATTCCCAGGCAAAGCTGAGAGCATCCTTCACCTTTCCTGAGCTTCCCTTTCGCCTCCAAGCATGGCCACTTCCAGCAACACACGTGCTTCACGGCAGGGGATTTTGGGGGCAACAGTTAGGAAGGAAAACATCGGTAGGGCGAGTGTTGCATGGACAACTGCACACCCAGAGTAGAAAAACAGGGAATTAAACAATTACCAACCTTTTAAAATGCCAAGATCTCAAAGAAAGTACCGATTTGCTCCTCATCATCCTGTAAGAAGGACAAGTGGAGATTTCTAGCTTGGACAGCAACGGAAGAGCTGCCAGAAGACCCAGACAGAAGACCGAGAGCCCCACCAGTGGCCTCACGGCTCAGCCTTTGAAGGTTGCCTACAACGGTGCACAAATTCTGCTCGAAATGTCGGATGGGCAGGGCTACTGAAGGCAGAAAAGGGATGAGAGCACCTCCGTGACGAGCAAGAGACACTTGGCCACGGCAGACTTGCTGCAGACAATGAGAAACGTTCGCTTACAAGAAAGAGGTTGACCCAGGGCAGGGGGAAAACGCCTTCCTGGCCCGCTCCAGCGGCTGTCTTCCCCCGCGGCAGGCTCTGCCAAAGGAATCCTCCGGGCTGCTTTTTTGTACGCATTAAACTTTGATTGAAAATGATCGTTATTTTCCTACCCTTACCGGCTGCCAAGAAAGCGGCAGATGGGTGACCTCACCGCTGCCTGCGAGCCAGCTGAACCAGAAGCTCTCCGAGACGTGAACTCCTCCGCGCATCCCAGAGGGACCGGCGAGTTGAGGACAGAGTTAACGTATCCTGGATGATGCTGGTGCGCCCCCTCCTCCGGTACCACATCCCACGGCATCGGGTAGTGGGCTGCCATCTAGACCTGTAAGGATGGAAACTTGAAGTTTGAGCCTGGATGAAGCGAGGAGAAAGCAAGCCCGTGGCTCCAGCCACATGAGAAGACGTTCACCCTGCTTCCCAATGCCATAATCCCTTCCTGGATATCAGCACCCTGGGCTTGCAACATTTCTGGTTTCTCTTCCTCCCACTGAAGATGAGCTCTGCCCTTCACCACTGCTTTGGGACGTCATGGCCACCCCAAGGCACCGCCAAGGGAGGCTGAAGCTGCACATCTCGATGCTGCCCGCACCTCAGCCCCAACACCTTTCCTCCCCACAGCCAGTAAAATCCGTTGGGTTTTCCTGCAAGAGGAATGAAGGCAGAGACTTTCCTTGCATAGGTGTGTTGAAATGGTCCATGACAACATCACCCTTCCAACCCAAAATATTCTTTCATCAATCTGGGCTTGGCCTCATGCTAACATCACGTTAGGAAAAAATTTTTTACCTTGCGAGTTGTAGAACACTGGCCCAGGTTGCCCAGAGAGGCGGTGGATGCCCCATCCCTGGAAACATTCCAGGCCAGGTTGGCCGGGGCTCTGAGCAACCTGATCTGGTTGGAGATGTCCCTGCTCCTGGCAGGGGGGTTGGACTGGGTGGGCTTTGAAGGTCCCTTCCAATCCAAATCCTTCTGTGATTCTATGATCATTGCAAAGTGCTGGGTAGATAGGGTTATGAGGACAGTCATGTCCAGATAAGACCATGAAAACACTGGTTCCCCACCCCATATCTCACATTATTCCAAGAAATCCCAGCAAATTAGCCGTACCTGACCCACCGCAGCCAATCTGCCGCACTTTACCCCAGGGATGCTGTGCTTATCTTCCATCCACTTTTGGCGGAACTTCACCAACAACAACCTCACATCTGGAGCGTATTTCCACTTCGTCACTGAATCAAACAATAGTTTGCTTGTTCATGCCGAAGTGGGTGGGAAGCAGGGAGCATGGAGCTGCTCAGGGTCCCCAGCAAGGACAGCCAAATGTGACAGATGGCCCCATCGCTGGGGGCTCAGAGGGATCACACCGCTCTTCCCCAACCCACACAGGTGATATCGCCCCAGCACCGATCTACGAGGGTTTGTCAAGGAGTGGCACAAAGGTTTGTTGTTAGTTGGCAGGAGCTGTGCTGCTGCATGCAGTGGCGACTCAGAGTTGAGCTGCTTGGTTGTACCAAAAGGTCCTTTTCCTCCTCCTCCTGAGGTCTCCAATCAGCTCCACCATTCAAGAGGGAGGTGAGTCAAACAACAAAAAAAAAAGTCTTTTACGGGAAGGTATCAGCCAACATCCAGTTCAGGTGGAGAAAACTCCATGGTTGGATGCCCCAAGGAGCAGCAGTGACCTTCTCTTGGGGCAATGGGGATTAAACAAGATGACTTCTCATGGGTCTTCCCATCCTTCTCTTCATCCCTTCTCCTCTCCCTCTGCACTGCTTTAAGCCCTTTAATGAACACTTAGCTTGGGAGGAGAGGCTGAAAGGACTAAAGAGTCAAAGCCATGCCCACCGCTGCCTGCAAGACGGGTAAGAAAACAGAAAACGCCCAGGGACGATAAGAAGGAGCACACCACACTTCTTTCTGCGCCCACCTCATTCTCCCATATTTCCCACAACGTCCCATCCCAGGACTGGTGCTGGCTTGTTCCTTTGCTTTGACCTCTCTGCGAGCCATCGTGTTCCCAGGAAAGTTTATTGTTAGAGCTTGTACCCACTTCACCTAAGCAAACAAACAGCCGCTAGCGGAAAGGGACACCCAAGGGAAAGGGACAACCAAGCCAAACGTAAAACATTTGTGTTTTGTTGGCTTTGCAGCAGTGATTTTAATCTGCAGCACAGACCAAGCAAGTGCAGTGGGCCCTTCCCTGCTTCTCTCACCCATTTCTAGGGGACGAATTCAGGGATTTTACTCATTTCTGTGGTCTTGCAGCTAGAGAGAGAAGAAAGCCATAGGCCTTTGCTTTGAGAAGAGAAATCTCTCACCAGTCCCACCCTTATCATGACCACATCCCACTGCCAGGGAGCAGGTCCTTGGCCAGGAGGACAACATAGCCTTTTAGCAGATTTAATTTAGGGGGAAAAAAAAATAAAAAACATAATACAAGGAGCTTTTAAACTCAATCTCCTGACGAAACAAAGCTGCAGTGACCACCAGGAGTGGTCTGCAGTTTTGTCACCCTTCATGAACACTTCTGAGCTCCTGGCTGACCTGAAGTGGGTCTGAAGGAAGAGCTCAAGGCTCATATAGCTGAGCCATTTCTGCTAAGGGAAGCGAGCCAAGCCATGCCCATCACTGGGGACATGTCACTAAACATCAGAAAGCCAGAGCCAGCCACCCCTGCATCCTTGCGCCAAGCTGGACCAGCAACTGGGAGGCACAGGAGGACGTGAAGAGGCTTCCCTGTGAGTAGGATGGCTGCTGCCTCCTCTTTCTGCCATACTCAGAACCAGCCAAGTCCAGGAACAGCAAGAAATTTCTTCATTTTCTTCTTAAAATTTAAAGCAGAAGTCTTCTGTTCTCCCCAAGGCAACTTCTAAGAGCACCTGTAGGCACTAGTGCACATGAAGATGCATGTGAAGTAGACACATGTCATCCTGGTGGCACGTTCAGGATGGAATATACTGAACTGGGGCAGGTCACCTCCGACAGCATAAGGCATATAAGAGATACTGTAATTTGTAATTCTATCTTTGTGTTGTTCTTTGTGCCAACAAAGGGAGAAGGGATGTGTCTGCTGGTACAAGATGAACTTCAGCCCTTATCTCAAGAGGTTCCACAGGGAAATACAACAAAATTCTCTATTGTTGCACAGGAAACACATCTTTCAACAGTCTTCAGCATCAAACCTGTCTCTGGGGCCTTCCTCATCTGCTGGTGACATCCCTTCTGACCTCGAGTAAAGCGCTTCCTCCCCGTTTCCCCGCGACACGATGAAGCCTGCAAACGACCTCAGAGCATCAGGAGGGCAGCGAACTCCAGCGCGGTGCCACAGCCAGAAGGGCGCGTGAAACCTCCACATCCTATGTGAGTTTTAGGGCAGAGAAGGCTGAGGTAGAGGATGGGCACATGGGGCTAGGACCGGCTTTTCTTCCTGTGCTCCTACAGCCCAAGCTCCAGCAGCAGGAGTGGAGCACATCCCATGTGCTTGCAACACTTCAACTTCAGAGACAACCTGGACAAACCCACCCAACTTCTGGTTTGATGCACACAAGCCACCTTAGATATTCTGCACCTCTCTCCAGAAGATCCTGCGGTTGATCCTTACCTTATGTCCCTTGGAGCCCCAAATCTTTGCCAGCTCCTCAGTTATTCTTTCTCCGCGGCTTCACAATACGAGCAGAGGCGCAAGGAAAGAGTGCGGACAAGACCAGCTCTTCGGCTGACAAGATAAAGAGTTAACGCAGGCGAAGCAAAAGCTTTGGAAGAAAAACGGTTGTGTAATAAATCAGATACTAGAAGGCAGGAAGGTGCGCTGTATAGAGGAATCAAAGTCCGGAACAGGATGTATATATAGCAAATATTGAATTAACTTTGATAACACAGAAAAATAGAAGATTTTTGGTGGGGTGAACCGACGGCTCAGTTTTAACTATTATAAATTTCCTGTTTTACTCGTGTCGGGCGGTTTTACAGCGATCTATACAATACATTGTGTGCCTAATGACTTCCTAGCCATGAATGGGTCACTCAGATTTTACTTTCCATGGGTTTTTTGGGGTTTTTTTTTTTGTCTGTCCTGGAGCAATAAAGCTATTGAAATCCTCCAGGCCTTGCCCATTGGGTGTTTTCTTTCCTACCAAGACATCAAACTACTCTGGAGGTTTATTTTAAGCAAATTCAATAGGAGAGATCACACGAGCACCTTGTTGAAAGCGTACAATGGCAGCCGAGCCCAGGGCTATTCAATTAACAAGCACTCCATTTTCAGGCAATTCCTGTTGTGAATTCATTACTTTAATTAGGCCAGCAATTTATGAAGCTAACAAGGCACCGTTTGTCTGCGGACACGTAGGCGAAGAAATTCCAAATCAATTCCCATTGGAGGGTAGAGGAGCTCACGAAAAGCTAAGGAGAACTGGAAACCTCGGCAGATACACCAGACTCACCAAAATGAGAGAGAAAATTGAGAGCAAGGAACAGGATAAAAACCCTGAGTCAAGGGATACGTTCATATTTATCTAGGCAAATTTAACTTGTCTCTCTTCAGAAACACACTGGAAACGCCGGCACCATTCACATCCCAGAATCTATTTGTATTTTTCAGAGATGCTTTTGCACCGGCCTCACATCCAGCTTTTCTTCCTCAGTTCTTCCAGTGATATGAGCTCAAATCCCTCCATCAATATCTTCATCATCCGATTTTCAGTGCTACTCCTAGGTCCTCCACTTCATTCTCCACCACTTCTTGACCCTCCTCTGTACGTGACACTCCTCTACTTCATACTTTTGGTGAATTTCCTGTACGAAAACTCTTGCGATTGAGATAATTTACGTAAAATGTTCGCTGTGCATGTTCCTCACAAATAACCTACCCTCAGCCCAATTCTCCTTGCAACACCAACCACCATCATCCAGCCTTCAGCCAGTTCCTGGCTGACCTTGTGACTCTTCCACCAATCCCTTGGTCTGCAAATCAACAGCTTCCCATCTTGAAAACACCAAATATACTGCCCGTGTCCAGGGAGATGAGATCTTCCAATTTGCCTTTGCCTAGAAAAGATGTTATTGAAGGAGAAACTCAAGTTCATAGGGAACAGTGTGAATGATAAGGGGGACAAACCAGCCAACACGATCCTTCTGAACCAAGGTTTTGCAGCTCCTAGGACACCCATCTGCGCATGCCTTCCATCCATGCCTGTAGGCATTGAGAAGTTATTTAGGACCAGAAAAAAAAAAAAAAACCAAACTAAACCAAACTAAGATTTTTAAGGGAGAAAAGATCCTGAGTCTCTCAGCTAGATCTTACTTGACCTGCCAAAACGGATTTTTACCTGTTATGTTCCCCATGTCAGCACTGAAAGCTGGGTATAAGACACATGAAGTAAACAAACATCCCTCAGTTGGCCAAATTTGGAAGCAGTTGAACCCCAAGAGCCTGGGGCTCAGCTCCTGACATCCACGCTGCGGGTTAGACAACCCAAGCTCCACCTTCGCTCCACCTGCAGATCCCACCAGGTGAGATGACCCATCTTCAAGTTTAAGGGGACTGGAACAAGGGATCTGGGGAGGAATGGGACCCATACCTGTGAAGGTAAATGGTAGCGTGAGAAGGGTAAATAGATATTAGCTGGAAAATTTGATTCTGCACCACAATAAGAGTTTGAGGGAGGGGAGAAAAATATGCAATTTAAAACAAGTGGAAAAGGATGCACCTGAATCAGAGAAGAGACTTTCTTTGACCTTTATATTTTGTTCCTAAAAAAGGAGACCGTAAAAGTGACAAGCTTCTAAGTGTGCACACAATACTTCAAACACGTTGCACGCGCTCTCTCTAAAGTTCTGGCTGCTAAAAATAAACCGACATTTCAACAGCCTCAGCCCGAAGAGGAGAGCTGTAGATTAGGGCCCAGCGCCAGAGCGACGGGGCCGGGCAGAGTGGAAACCGCAGCGGGTGAGATACAGCTCCGAGCCAGTACCGCCAGCTTTCCCAAAGGATGGCCAAAGGATTTAAACACGGGAGCGGGTGAAACAACCACACCTTGCACGCTCTCTTGCTTTTCTTTTTCACTAACACACAAATATAAGGATATTTCCCCTGATCCTCTACCACAGGAATTTTCCCCAAACCACGTTTTCTTGTAAGATTTGTCGACGTAACTTCGTGCTCTCACGAACACCTCAAACCCCTCAGGGTTGCAGGAGCTGCGTCAGTAAACGTTCACCAAACCGAGGGCACCAGGAGCAGAATCAAACTCCAGTCTCCATGGAGAAAACACTGCTGGCTCACCAGGAAATTCAAAGTTTATAAATTATAAACACCACTTTCAGAAAGTTTTAAGCTAAGTATTCTTGGGATGAAAAAAAAATGATTTTCCCTTATTTTTGCCATTGAAAAAAAATTCCAATAGGATGGAGCACCACAGGATTCCCATACAGGCGGCAAAAGTCGGAGGTAGAGGCACCGAAAGTGTGCCTTGTATCCTATGGACACACAAAAAAGCTGTAATTTGTGTTCTGTGGAGGAGAGCATCCTAAGTTCAGCCCAAAATGATTGCTTAACACTGTCATGTTCATGGAGGGGACCATAATTAAGCCAGTGGTCTCCACCACCAGATGTGCCACTACATCTGACAATGGATAAGTCTCTTAAAAAAAAAAACCAAAACAAAACCCAAAAACCTCAATACTTCAGTATTGGGATAATTTCTAGAAATTCCTAAACGACAAACAGCTCGTCACTTGTCAGAGTTTTTCTCTTGACACTCAAGCTAAAAGAGCTGCTACAAACCCGACAGACTAATTTCTGCAGCCTTCCTGTAAAAGCAATTCTTTGCAAAGGATATCTCCTAAAATCCTAATAAGATGATGACTTGGACATTTTTAATAATCAAGCACAAACCAATCTCAGGTTAAACCCTGAAAATCCAAAGTGAATGGAAGACGCAGAAGCTGGGCAGTGAAGAGAGTCACGCGCCAGAGAAAAGAGCAAAATTCTTACTTGAAGGATAATCCAGGCCAGCTTATAACAGGAACAAAGTTGCTTTTCTTTCATCGACCTTCAGCAACTCGGTTGCCTTTGAGGAGCATCTAAAGAATAACCACACGGTAAGATGTGAATAAAGCCATGAGCCGTGACCTGAGCACCTGAGGGATGGTGGAAACCCTCCCGGTCCCTTGGCCAGCACCAAGATCTAGCCCAAAGGCTCGTACTGAGAACGTGTGCCCACGTGTTCCTAGTAACAGGACCCAAACGCTCTTGGCAAAGCTGAGACCTGAGGGATTTTGTGGGGTCTGCAGTCTGATACCGAAGAGATAACTGGTTCTTAGTGTTGTGTTGATAGCACGTACCACAAAGCCAAAGGCAATCGCGCGTACGCAGCAGTTCAACAGCAGTGAATGCAGCCCAAGCGCATTTACAAGTGGGTGAGTCCATGCTTTCCAAAACTAGCTGCACAGCGAGGGAAAACCCTTGGATTTCAGTCAAAAGTCACAGAATCATAGAAGGGAGCATCCATGCATCAGCAGCTGTTATTTCTTGTGTGCCTACCTGGAGTATGCAAAGCAGGCTGAATTTAACACGCTGCTTTTACATCAACACTTCATAAAAATCAATCGAGCGCAAAACCTTCCCACAAAAAAAAAAAAAAAGCTAAAGTGTTGTCAACCTGAGACAGAAATCATTTGCAGATTCAGTTTAATCAGCACACTGATCTGACTCACCCACAGCTCAGCGACCAAAGCGGGAAAGGAGGGTAAGGTGGGATTGCCCTCTCCACGGCAGCCTGATTTCAGTTCAGTGGAAGCCCATCTTGAAACTGCAGCTTTGTTTGTACAAATACAAGGAGTAGAATTTAGCTCTTGCATTTCAGCTATCAACTTACGCTTACATACAGTTGTTGAAAGACAGAGATGGCAAGGGGAAAGCTGATTAACATCCTTCATCCTACTATTTTGAAATTTTACCCAATTACATGTCCAAGAAAGAAGGTTTAAACTTAAAAAAACCCCAAACCCTTAAATCTTTGCATTTTAGTTTAAACACGAATTACTCACCCTTCTGCCAGTTCATAAAACCAACAAATTTCAAAAGAAAACTGCTCAAAGTTTCAAAATTTAAGTGGAGGAGATGGTGAGCTTATTAAAGAAGTCCAAGACAGGCAGTGGATGGATACTGTTTATTGGTTCTTTCCATCACATCTGAGTTACAGGTGTAAAAGTCACACAAACTGCAGGTATAAACATGTAAAACAATACAAAAATAAATGGAAAGGTAATTTTTATATTTACTGAATCACGTTGTGTAATAAATACAACAGGCAAAAAGCTTCAATCACACAATTCAGTTTAACTGAAGTTACAGTAGTATTTGTAAATACAAGTTTTTAACTTAAAGTTGCAAATATTAAAGCATTGAGAACTAGTATAAAAGTGAATTTTGGCACATTGGAAAGTGAGAAGTGTTAACATTAGAATCTGACCGCTGTGTAAAAACAAAGCAATTTCTCACTAGCTTTCTGAGGTACAGTTTTAAACAATCTAAAATTAGATCAACGATGTGGTTCTAACAACTCACAGTTCACAATTCACTATACTAGTTACAATTTTTCCCTTTTAAGAATACCAACGTACTCCAGAGCTTAAATCTGTGCAAATTCAGAAAAGTTTCAATTAAAAAATAATAATAATAAAAAACTTATTAGGGAACTGTGACGTGCAACTCAAACCCTCCCTGCAATCCCTTCTCTTAATTGCAAAGTGTAAAATTGGACTAATCCCAAATTGCACAGCTTAATATAAAATACGCCGAGATCGCAGCGCAGTTGGAGTTGCAGTCGTTCCTCTCCTAAGTTTATCACATTTTTCTCCCTATAACTTCAGTAACTTCTGATCACACTCATTCTCGGTGAGGGGAAAAACCAAACCACCACCACAAGCTGCTAACATGAAGGTCAGCAAAGCACGTAAACCCCTTGAGGACTCTCAGCACTTCTTCACAACATCAGAAATGCCTGGGCACAAAGTTACTGTCAGCAATTTTCAAAATACAGTAAGAGATAAAGGAACAGTGTAATGGCACTTTTTCTGTATCCAAACATCTGTGGTTTAGAAACGGTGCTTTTTCTTTTTTTTTTTTTTTCCTTTCAGTTTTACAGTAGCTAAAAAAAAAAAATTTTCAAAACTAGATCCTTAGAATTATCTCAATCCTCTTGACTTCAAAAGAGTGAGGAAACCAGTCTACCCTCCAGACAGGGTTTGATACAGTATAAACATCTCTGACCAGAGTACAAAAGTTATGCTCTTCTCCTAAAAAAAAAAAAAAGTGCTGCTGATTGTTAGAAGTAACTTCAAAATAATCAGCAACTGCTATTAAACTATCAGCAGCATCAGGCATTTACACATTTTAGTCCTCAAAGAGTTTTCTTTTAAACAGTTTAACCATTTGTGCTAATATTCTTCACTAGGTTAATCTTAAGTCCTTTCACCAAAACCGTTTTTCCTTTAAAGAAAACAAGAGGGTGCAAGCAATACAACCCATGACATCCATTTATTTTAACGCTTCGTGAATAAATGGTGTCATCTGCAAGGCACTACTAAGTTTGAAGGATACCATTGTCACAGTTTCACTATTTCGGTATTTTTTTCTGTTTGAAAGTCACAGTTAAAAACGAAACAACAACAACAAAAAAATTGAGGTAATCAAATTATTTCAATACCAAAATATACGAATTGAAATAGTACCAGTATGGTGAAAGGTCTTTATAATAGACAGCTATTACCACATAGCATGCAGTACAGGATATAAGTATACTAAGCCTTTGTTTCCCAGCTCTTCTGCTTCAGTTTTTAAGGAACAGCTCAATTTGCACAGCAGCACGCCAATTTCGAACGCTTCTTTCCTTTTTTTTGTTCACGGGGCGTCTCACTCGCGGTTCCACCTCGCCGCGTCAACTCCAGGCGAAGGAGCCCCATGGACGTTTATTTGAGCGCTGCACAAATTGGAGTTCTTAAAAAGAGTTCAGCAGAGCCAAACAAGCTACGGTATCTTCATCTAGTGTTCAATCAATTGCACTTCAGCCTACTCTTACGGACTCACAAGTTGAGAAAGCATCGACGAGGCGCCTGCGGTCCCAACCGCTCGTCTTTCTTCTGCCGTTCTACTCTAGAAATATGGCTTTGCAGGTAACTGCTACTGAAGAGGAGCGCGCCGCGTTTACACTAAGTTCATTGGCAAAGAACTAGAATTTTTCTCTTTTTCTAATGCCCCTTTTTATTGCAGTGTTACGACCAGAATTTTGTACTCTAATAATCCCGGCCTGATAAATAGTTCCATGCAACCAACTGCACTTAGCTCGTAAACCCCCGCTAGCCCCCCCAAATCCACCGCTAGCTACGTTTACCCTACCAGGCACTACCGTATATTAAGACTAAAATATAGCCATGCATAGATAAACCCACGAGCCTTACCACGATGCTCTATACCGGTAACACGGCTCACCCCAGAAAGCCTAGAAACACAAACTAATGGCTGGCTTGTACTGTTACTTTAACAGGATACGCGTAGTTTATAAAGTCTCGTGGTGTGCAAAAACAAAATAGATAATTCTTAGATTCAGATTTTTAAATCTAGGAAGAAAGCTAAGGAACGAAACCTTATCAACATCTATATCCCGACCTGCAGCACCTGGAATTCCACCTCTGCGCCGAAAATCCATCACAGCGCAGGCACCAGCCAGCTAGTAGCAACGTGTACTGGAAGTCTACCTGAAAGGTGTTTCTTTTTTGACAAACATATTGAAATGTCAGCCATTTCAGATTCCAAAGGTAAAAAATATATATTTCTCAAGTAAGGCATAAAACTGTATCAAGCCTCAGGTTCGCTGGCAGGAGTTAAATCTCATCTTCCCGCCGCAGAAAGAGACTGCGCGAACGTGTTGGAAGTATTTTAAGTGTACTGTGAGAAACCATTCATTCAATTTCTTGCTGCATTACATAGCTCTGGCCAAAAAGAGAAGTTGCAGTTGTATTCAAAGACTGAGCTGTTCCCTAAGGTAAAGGAATACGAAAATAAAAAATTCCTCCTGGACTGTTTTTACTTGCCTAAATTCTGAACATACAGCACGCTACAACAATCTGCTTATTCAAATAAGCTTCAGTAATTATGTTTAAGTAGCTGCTAAGGTACCTTATAATCCCTCAGTCAGAGATCTATGAAGTCTCACTTTAAATTGTACTAAATTAAGTTAAAGGACAACTTGCCAGAATTCCTGTTACGCTATCACTTAGTAACTGTAAAGGTTTTTTTGCAAGTACTTAAAAACTGATGTATCAGTTTAGTGAAATGTTATGGCGTGCAAATTCTTCTGAAAGCTTCACAAATGAGTTCTTTCATACTTCAAGTATATTTTTTGATATTTCTTACCTTTGGAAATAAGTCATGAAAAGAAATTCTTTAGCTAAAGAATACCCTTCTTTTCTTGCTTTGCTTATTTTTTAGCATTGAAATAAGAATCCTTCAGAGATAATATTTTAAGCAACAGCAAGTTGCAGATTACTGCCATTCATGTCGTATATTTTCTAGAACACCAATAACAACATTGGGAAGAAAGTGAGATATCTCCACTTATCTCATTTCACCCTGAAATGTATAAACATCTTTTCTTTAAAAAAGTCAAAACGTCGACTAGAGATTCAAACTGTGCAGAGGTTGAGACACGCTGCCCCGTCAGAAAAACGCAAGTGCCTAAGTGTTCCCCCATTTCTCGCTTTGGGAACACCCTGATGGCTATAGGATTAGGTACTCTTCCCAGTTTTTTCTATGTTCCCCCATTTCTCATTTTGGGAACACCCTAACAGCCATAGGATTAGGTACTCTCCCAGTTTTTTCAATGTTCCCCCATTTCTCGCTTTGGGAACACGCTAACAGCAGTAGGATTTGCTACTCTTCCCAGTTTTTCAAGTGTTCCCCCATTTCTCGCTTTGGGAACACCCTAACAGCAGCAGGATTAGGTACTCTTCTGAGTTTTTCAAATGCTCCCCCATTTCTCGCTTCGGGAACATCCCCCAGTCCCACGTACTGAAGTACACTACTGCTCACCAATGCTCCTGCGTAACAAGTTTCAAGGGACACCCAGAGATTAAAGCAGTTTGATTATCTGCACGATGGACCGATTCCACAATTACATTCTGACCTACTAGGAAATATATTTTTTTTGCTTCTTTTCTTCTTCTTCTTTTAAATAAGTTTCCACTACTAGCCAGAGATTCCAGGTGATGCTTTTTACAGTCTGGAATTAAGGTGAAGTGGAAGCAAACCTGACAGTACAAACAGCTAAGCAGTTACCATATTAAAATGCCAACCTTACAGGAATGATCTCTTAGTTTTAAAAGGAGTGCTGAGAACTGAATTTTCTAGTTAACCAGCAAGGACAACAGCATTTTTGGTTACTGACAGCAGGCGGTTCAGAAATGCACAGAACGCACGAGCTTAGGTTTTCTGCTCGAAGAGATCGTGATACTCTTGTTCTTCTAGTTCTCTGTTGTACTTCTCTATTTCCCTGTTGGCTTCTTCCAAGTAATCGTTCATGAATTGGTCCATCACTGATTTGGCAAAACTAAGGAAAAATATTTGTGTAAAGAGCGTTCGTTAGAAAAGAACTTAAAAGGATCTGTCAGCTCAGAGACACTTACTGAGAGCAGAAATTCAATATATCACCTTCCAGGAGTCCTGCAGCCAGACCCAACCACAACTACTCTGTTAGAAAGGAGTGGCACAACAGACATTTCCCAATAAAAAGGAAGAATATAAGAACAGCAAAACTACAGCAGGTCTGCAGATGTTTACATCTGTTTTGGTTAAGTGGAAGACTAAAAAACTCTGCCTAAAATTCAAATCACCCAGAAGGGGTTAACCAGTGCCTGCATGTTTTATTGCCAAACACCACGGTGGTGGTGGAGTAAAGCTCCAGTGAATATTGAAGTCCAAGTTTGCCATCAGGCTATTTTCTGTCCGCATACCCTAACTAGGAGCTTACCCTGCAGGCAGAAGTCTGCTGGTTTAAAATGATAAATTTGTCCCATAGGGCATAGAGAATAACTGTTTGTTCTTATTCCAGAGCAGAACCACAGAACCCACTTGGATTTCTGTAAAATTTGTCAAAATTAAAATGAAAAGTTAACTGGGAATATAAAATCAAATTTGAAATTTTAGTAATAAAAGAAAGGCAATAGCAATAGAAATTTATGAAAACAAGAACGAACAGGAACACGATACACTGGACCATTAATATTACTCTGGCATTTTTCACCAAAGACAAAAATATGGTCAGGTCTAAAGTAAAAAATAAAAGTAATTTCTGGAAAGAAATACAGAGCACTCTACTTCAGCTGCAGTTCCTGTCTTGTAAACCAACACCAACAAGACCAGTGAGGACAGCGCACTCACAAATGTGTGCGTGTCACAGCTCGATGAGTCAGTCACACTCCTTGCTAAGCTGAAGTAGTTTTAAAGTAAGGTTTTAAGTGCTTCAGTGAATTTTAAGAGTGATTACAAAAGAAGCATCTCTGCACCTAACTCTGAACACACTGTTCACATTACGACATTGCACCCAGTAAGGTTTTTTTCATACCAAGTTACAAAATGAGAGCGATTGTATAACATCAGCTGCACCACAAAGATAAATCACAGAAAAAATGGTATCATGGTAAAACCTAAACCAATCCTGATTGTTTTTACTTGAGCTTTTTTTTTTACTTTATCAGCCATGCCCAGGCATTAAGCAACATTACAGCATTATTTGGTTTGAAAAATATTTCTTCGACAAGTTGCGGTCCATAACTTATTCTCCACGTGAGCTCATATACAGTTTGGGGATTGTTTTGTTGGTTCTATTCTGCTTTTCAGATCATCTCTCTGGAAAGGTGTTTTAACAGTAAGCTTTAAATCACAAGTAGCCATGCACAGATTTAAGGAATAAAACTTTTAACTTCCTGGTGGAGCACTGTCCCAGGTTGCCCAGAGAGGTGGTGGATGCCCCATCCCTGGAAACATTCCAGGCCAGGTTGGCCGGGGCTCTGAGCAACCTGATCTGGTTGGAGATGTCCCTGCTCCTGGCAGGGGGGTTGGACTGGGTGGGCTTTGAAGGTCCCTTCCCACCCAGACTGTTCTGTGATTCTATTACCACCTGCAAATCAAACTGGCTCTTCACCATATCGTCCCCCTTGACAGCCTACATTTCAGATTTGCAGTCCGTTGCCTACCAAAAACCTTCAGCAAAACCCCCCAGATCTTAAAGGATACATGGATGATAATCCATTTTGTCACCAAAAAAGTTCACAAACTGAGTCCCGTTGTAAAAATAACCAGCTGGAAGTGGGTCCAAGTGGCGTTTCACCTACATGAAGAAAGAGTATATCGTACATTAAATATTTAAAACTCAAAGCTGCTTAGTGACAGTCCTAACAAATGTAAAGAGAGAAAAGAAAAATATCTTCTGCTGAACTTAACAGTCAGGGAGGAAGGTATGTCTCCTGGCTATAAAGGAGCGCTCTGAAAAACCAGTATGACAAGCAGCTTCCAGGTGGATTAGGGTAGTTAGGTACGGTGACACTAATCACAGCCATACCATACTCTCAGGAACCTAACTCCAGAAACAGCCCTTACAGCTAAAGGTAGTTGATGAGGGCAGGATTAGGCATTTGGGATCCTAATTTGCATGTGACGAGCTGCACAGCACGGAAGAGGGGACAAGATGGGGAAAGACCCTTACCATAACCAAAGCTGTATGCTTGGCCAATACCCTACACGTCCTCCTGGTTTTCAGAGCTGACTTGAAGCCCTGAGACAACACCAAGGGTTCTCTCTCAAATCCCTCCTGGACAGCCTCAGTTATGTTTTGTCTATACAAAGAGACCATGGTGCGATACTCCAGCGCTCAGCACACTCGTGGCGGGAGTCGCTCTATCATACAAATGGATATTTAAGAAAATCAGCCAAGAGAAGGACTTGCTATTAATTGCTTCTACTTACATGAATGTTTTTTATTTCCTGAAGGGTTAGCATTCCTCTGGTTTTCAGGGCTTTCCTCTGAGGTTTCTGTAGGAAAAATTAGAAGTGATATACCTACTGAGTACAAAGTGGTAGTACAGTTCAGCTACATTAAGAAAAACGACCAACCAACCAATTCAAACTACAAACCAGAACAATTCTTTCTTGAAAAATGTGGATAATGGTAGTGAAATCTATGCTATAGTGCTGAAGCCATGCACAGAAACACTCCTTTTAGAAGTATATATTTTAAAAATTAATTTCTAGGCAGAAAACTGGCACAGGCACAGAAAAACAATCTAGTTCTTAGTCTGAAAAGTCTTATAATTCCTTTCATGCAGTAACTCTCAGAACTATCTGAAACCCCAAATTAGCCACGACTAGTGAGACTGTACAAAGACTATTTGTAGTCTTGGACTGCTCAAAGAGGAAGCACTTCATACTGGAGATAGCATTTAAGTTGCAAGTTTTCATAAAATTAAAATAGTATTCCATAGAGTCCTTTCTTACATGTTAAAAGCATTTGTCTCCATCTCTTACCCATGTGATACGTACAGAGCATGAGATATCATCACATAAAATGTATCCTTCCCTGAAATACCACAGCCTGCTAGAAGAACCTAGAGGTGAAAACCTGCAGATCCTTAGGAACAGCTCCAATGGTCTGCAGGAAACTTTTTTTCCCTTCCTACAGAACTTTTTAGAGATACTGTGCAAATCCTAGGCCATAAAGAAGTAACCATGAGTATTTTTAATTAACAAACGTTCCAAAATGGGCATCACGAGAGGACACAGTTGGAACTATAGGTTCATGTTCCAACTAGAGTGATAAAATATGGCATTTGTACGGCTGAACAGTTTCTGTCCAAGTATATTTCTGAATCAAATCTCAACAATCACTTCCTAAGACCTTAATGTGCAGTCTGGCAAAAGCAATACCTGCCAGTAGTACTTGGCTGTGTGGCAGCAAACCATCCTGTCCTGCACTCCTCGTCAGGTCATGCCACTCGCTCTGTGATGTCAAGAAGACCCCACAACTGCAAAATGTGCCTTCTAGGCTTCTAATGATGTGCATATTCCCTCTTCCCTACTCCAATTTCTATTGCACAGGCACATAGCCATGCAGAAGTACATGAAATCTTACAGAGCTGCACACTTGAAAAATTAAGCAAGACAAAATTAAAAAAATCTACACCCTCCATTTCAGTGGACTACTTCCAAGGAGGTTTAATTTAGTGAATCAAAATAAGTTTTCAGCTTTGCAGTGTTCAGGTACTTCAAGGAGATTTATTTCATACTACAGTTCTGCTTTTGGCAATCACATCTCAGCTAAGCTAGACTGTGTTTATTCTGGATGTACTCCATTTGTTCAAGCATTCAGAAGCAGATCAATCCATGAATACAGTGTGGCAGACATTAAAACAATACACAAATTGCAATACAGATTTGCAAACTGTTAGTTGTGTGTCTGAAATATATTTACACCCTGCAATAGCTAATACCTTGGTAGAAGAAAAAGGAGATTAAAAGAAATAAATGTTTCATCAAGACACTCTGATTTATAGAATCATATAACAGTTTGGGTTGGAAAGCACCTTCAAAGGCCACCCAGTCCAACCCCCCTGCCAGGAGCAGGGACATCTCCAACCAGATCTGGTTGCTCAGAGTGCCGGCCAACCTGGCCTGGAATGTTTCCAGAATGAATTCCTCCTTTGGTTGTTAAGAAATGCCAAAGAGATCACACTGAACAGAAGCAAACATGCCCACGAACCTGTTTTGCAGTTTCTCTGAGCCAATCTTTTATATCCTCTTCCTTGAGAGAGCAGCCAATGAACACAAGGAAGAACTCCTGTTGACTGCTGCAATCTCGGTTATCGCTTCTTGAATCAGGAGGAGTTGGCCCCTCCTGAACAGGCACAAGGCTTAGTGAATTAGATGATGTGTTGTGACAGACTTCAACCACTTTATCAGAATCTAACGAGGAGAAGACAGAAGAAAGCAACATCATGATAACTGCTAATCAAATTTAACATCACACATAGGTGTAGACAGAATATAGTACATAAAAAAGGTCTTCAAATACATACACATGCAATACAATCACAAGACAAAGCAGAAGCAATAATTTGCCCTTACCTGAAAACTTAACTTTGCCCATGATGTGATAAATGTTTCCAGAAAAAGGACTTGGCTTGAGCAATGACTTAATCGCTGTTTGAAACAGAAGACAAACATATTATCTCACTTATTGTTCTCATCCTTGGTGTGGCTTCTGGTCACACCTATGTTACAGGTCCCTAATCCACATCCTAGTGCTTCAGGGGAAAAAGCTGCGGTGGCCCCTGGAGCCCCACGACGTAACGTTTCTATACGTTCTCCGTTCTTTGCTATTGGGTAGGTGGGAGATGACGTGTGTTTGGCGCCTACGGTGCGTGTGGAAAGTAAAATGCTGCTCCTTAACACTGCTTTGCTAAGGAAAGAAGGAAATATATCTACTCTGGGAACCTAACACAGAGTTGAGTCTATTTTCTAGTAACTACAAAGAATCATTTGGCATAAAAAGTAGAAGCTGATGGTCACTTACAAATTGTATTTCGACACTACTAAATAAAACTAAACATAAAATAAAAAGCAAACATATGAAGACAAGTGTCTCAGCTTCTAGAAACCAAAAGTTAAATTAGATTTTCATCTGAACAAAATCATGGGTCAATTCCCCAAAGCAGACACTGAAGACAATTTACTGTACTTTAAGGAAGGAAAACTGAATTTTCAATTAAAAGTTTACTTCAGCAGTAATTAAATAACTGTGCTACGTCAGTGCCTTCCTTCCCTTCTATTTCTCAGTATTTCAAACTTGGACTTAAATCAAGTCAGCCAAAGTTCATTTGTACCTTTACACTTGGTCACAAATCGTGTTTTTTCTAGAGGACGATTAAACCATACACAGATCTGAACCATTGGAGGGAAAACAGACCCAGCTCCGTATCTGCCTTCGTACCTTAAGACAGAAACAGAGACACAGCTTCAACATACAGGAAACACAGAGGCTTGTGCTTTTCACCTCACAGACTTCTTAAAAGGAACATCTATTATTTCACCACAGCTAAGTTTTGCTCATAGGAAGAAAAATACCAAGCTTTCTTCTTTAAGACATCCATGAAAACGTGCTGTTAACAGTATTAGGTAGTTCAAAGAGCTCAGGGCTCCTTTTGATGCTCTTCCTGCTGCAAGGTTTTTTTTCTTTCATAGTATCTACTTACTGTTCTTGCATGCTATCATCAAATACTTGTCCAAAAAGTTTTAAATACTTTATTTTCCTGCCTTCTCTCTCTTCTTTTGACTCCATGGAATCCAGGAGCAACTCTGACATCACAACCTTCGTGCCAGTTTAATTGAGGATCTTTACTCGTGTCCAATTTAGAGCAGGAATTATGGATAAAAAGATATACACACATACAGGACTGGCAAGGTACGGTAAATAAATCGTGCTTCCAACACCATGAAGGTAACTAGAAAACCATCAACCAGGAGTTATCATGGTTGACAAGTTTACGTTTTCTGCCAAAAAGAGAGATAACTGCAACAAGATGTGTAAAGAACCCTGAACCGTGAAAAATATCCCCCAGTACAAAATGGAAAGCTTGGTACCGCGTATTATTGTGCCCTCAGCCTCTGCCAAGACTGTCAATAAGGTTGTTGGTTTTTATGAATAATTGTTCTGCTAATAGCTAGACTGACATAGCAAGTTCATTCCAGTAAGGCTGAAGAGCTGTCAGAATGAAATTACTCCGTCGTTATTGACCTCACCCATCCCAATCCTTCCCAGCTTATTCCCAGAGGGTTCTTTTCTATTCTTCTGAAAAACAAGATTAATCTTGCCACTGATTTAAATGGTGTCCAGAAAGTAGCCTTTTCCCCATAAAAGGATAGTAATCGTGTATCTACTAAGAATATTCATCAGCTCTCTTTTAAAAATTATTTACAAAGCTGTTGTCTGTTCCAAATGAGTAGTCTTGAAAAAAAAATAAATAAATTAAGTCAGTGAAACTTTTTAATCTTCAAGTTAATTAGAAAAATAGTTTTAATATTTCTCAGTCTAGATACTTGCCAGCCAGGATACATTAAATATCGAGCTCTCATCATCTGAGGATTTGAAAAACTGCTTTCCGAGAGAATTAATTCAATATCCTCATTCCTATAAAGAGATAAAGAAGAAGATTTTTAATTTTATAAGCTCAATAAAACGGCCACTAGCTGTACGCTGCTTAAACAAACCAAAATGTGTTAGTCACAGTAAAATTAAGAGTATTTTTCCCATAGTGCAACAGTAACTAACATAATTCTTACTCTGTAAACAAAAGCATCCATTTCCTAATTCCTGTATTTATATCACCATCAATGTAAAGGGAAGATGCCTTTTGCATGAGAAGTAATTAAGAAAACTTTGCATCTCCTTTGTGTAAGTAGATGTTTTACTAGAAAACAACAAGAGAAACAAGAGAATACAACTCTTCAGCAGGGCCTGTTGTGACAGGACAAGGGGTAATGGTTTCGAAATACAGGGAGGTGGATTCAGATTGGATATTAGGAAAAAAATTTTTTACGCTGAGGCTGGTGGAACACTGTCCCAGGTTGCCCAGAGAGGCGGTGGATGCCCCATCCCTAGAAACATTCCAGGCCACGTTGGCCGGGGCTCTGAGCAACCTGATCTGGTTGGAGATGTCCCTGCTCCTGGCAGGGGGTTGGACTAGGTGGGCTTTGAAGGTCCCTTCCCACCCAAACCATCCTGTGATTCTATGATTCTAAGTGTGTGTGTGTCTTATCTGCCAAACGGGACAAATGCTGGACAATGTTAATTAACATTACCTAGTCACAACTCCATTTTCTGCCAAGATGAACGAAACAGCAGGATTTGCTGCTCGGATGAGGCCCTGCAGTTGCACAAGGAGTGGATGCTTCTGCTCTGTAGCATGACTTGTGAAAACCACGTTACTCACGAGTCCTGGGTAAGGAAATCAGAGGACAGTTTACCAGAGTGAGGTACGGAACAGTGACGAAGAACCAATTAATAGCCATTCTCTTATCTTCCTTCCAGCTCAGTACGTTAAAGTTATTACGGAGAGAAAAAGTAACAACAGAAGAACCTCCTTTCATCTCTTGCCTGCCCAGCAAAACTGCAGAAGCCCATCTAACTTCACACATGAACACTGTGGAAGAACCAAACGCAGAATTATCGCTAACTATTTATTTAGCGACTGCATCCAGAGGGCAGCCAGCTCGGAAGCCCATTCCGTCACAACCCGTAGATGGGCAGGAGCGATACCTCCTGAAGGAGACAACCCTTGTCAGTCATGGAATGACTGGAGGGGAAAGAGGCAGGATGTTGTAATCTGTGGGTTCTTATGATTCAGTGAAAATAAGCTTACCAAAAAAAAAAAAAGAAAGATTAAAAACATGAGCCTACCAGTACAGTGCCAATCACTGAAGATGATTTGACTAATGAGGAAGGCCTGCTTTGCCAAAACACAGTTACAGCAGGTCATGACATTTTTCTTTCAATTAGGCCATGTAACAGAAGTAATTTAGACTCAGTTAATTAAAAGAATCAATTAATTAAAAGGAGAAATTCATAGGAGAATCAAACTGAGAAAGACTGGTTTAATAAAAAAAATAATAACCTCTAAGGCATCCTGGCAAATTCAATGTGTAGAAAGATAGGCCAAACAGCTAAAAATCAGCATTTTGGACCCTGACACTTCCCACTGCCAAAAACAAGGGAAGGGCTTGGGGTTTTTTTGGTCTCTGTTTTTAAGAAAAGACCCTCGAAATGGTATTCAGACAGCAAGTCTGAACCCACAAAGCATCCAAAAAGATAACAGAAAAATAATAGGATAACTATTTGTCCTGAGTTCCAATCCCCAAAAAGACTCAGCTGTGTCACCAGAAAAGCAATTCCTTTTTCAGAGTTAACAGCACCCCTTCACTTTGCACCCAGTGCAACCTATTTCACTGAAGAAGCCGTTGCTCTTCTAAAGCAAAAGCTTTCCAAGATTTGAAAATGAGAACACAGTCTTCATGTCACACCCGCCATCCTGTTGGGCATAAGGAAAGTTTCACGTTAAGTGAGAGCCAACCATGGCCACCGTAGACGCCTCTGAAGGAAATCTAAAATAACAGACCAACAACCGCAGTCACAAGCCTTGGGCACTGGAAGGGATCTCATTAAAGTAAAAATGCAAGGTGACCTACCACACTTATCTGATTAATTACAGTGTTACTGTTCAGCCTGGAGAAGAGGAGGCTCCGGGGAGACCTGAGAGCGGCTCCCAGTGCCCAAAGGGGGCTGCAGGGAAGGTGGGGAGGGGCTCTTTTTCAGGGAGTATAGTGATATGATGAGGGATAACGGTTTTAAACTGAAATAGGGTCAATTTAGATTAGATATACGGGAAAAATTTTTTACACTGAGGGTGGGGGAGCACTGTCCCAGGGTGCCCAGAGAGGCGGTGGATGTCCCATCCCTGGAAACATTCCAGGCCAGGTTGGCCGGGGCTCTGAGCAACCTGATCTGGTTGGAGATGTCCCTGCTCCTGGCAGGGGGTTGGACTGGGGGGGCTTTGAAGGTCCCTTCCAACCCAATCCATTCTGTGATTCTGTGATCTGCTGCCTAGTCATTCCTGATCTTTATAGAAGTCTTTAAAGTCCACTAATCCTTGGACAGTCTTCTTTACACAGATATTTCTATATCAAATGTTTCTGGGCTACTTGCATTTTACCACATGCTCCCAGTCACTGTTATTTGCATCACTGACCCTCTCAAGTTAGAATTTTAATAATAGCCCAAGCAAATTTCCATCATTAATATTTCTTTTTTTAATCCCCCACAGAAGTTTCCATTTCAATTTCAGAAATGTTTAAGCTTTCTCCAATACACAGCTGCTCTTGAGAGAGACGGCGGGGAGAACAGCAAGTATGCTGCGAAATTTAAGTCACATGCCTGCCTGAAATGATGTAGATCATGTAATTAAGATGAAAAGAATGAATAAGCTAATCAACAACCACCACGCTGTGGGTGTGCTACGCGCAGTGGTTTGAGTTTTTCTTCTGAATATCCCCAAACTTGATATTGATGTAAAAGTCAAGTTTAATTAAAAACATGGTTGTACTTTCTTGTGAAGTTGGCAGAGAACAATTAAAAGGCTGTATAAGAAATGCTATGAAGCCTACATTACAGTTCGAAGCACTATGCCTTGTAGAGAACCGGTAATTGTCAAGGACTAAGCTGGCAAAGCTGAACCTTAAGAAAAAGATTCAAGGAATAAAATATCTAACAAATCAGAAACCTATGTTTCTTGCCTCACTCTCTTTCTCCATCAATCTCTGCTTCATTTGTGCTTGTCTAAGGGGAACAGCTTTCAGGCAGTAGCTGTCTCTCCTGCTTGTAAACTCCCACGCAGCTTTGGAGGTTGGAGAAGGCTGCTCAGAGCCCGGGGAATGGGCGAGCTTTGGCTCGGCACACACCTAGGCATAAACCTTGGAGGTGTCAGTATCCTGCAAAAACTGGCCCTGGGTTAGCAGGCAACGGTCCGTGATACGGAACTGACCCACAAGTAGCATAATTTAGAAGAAAAATAGCTTTCTGAGAACTGGAAGATGCCTACACAGCTTTAGGAAGAAATAATTTTGACGTTTTCTATTTGAATTGTCATTGCCACCTCTGTTTCCGTTGCATTTTGAAGACCCCCTGATTTTGTTTAACTCCTTATTAATACATCCACCTAAAGGAAAAACACTTTGCAGCCTGGCTTCAATGGAAACAGGAATAGATTAAAAATATGTATGCTTTACAAAAATACCGGATCCTCTTTGCTCCCAAACGTTCAATGGGCATATTTAACAGTGGTGATGTCTTAATCTGTAAAACAACTTCAAGTACAACACCTGAGATAGCAACGTGCCCTTGGGCTAGTAAGATGTGGAAGAAATCTGTGGAAGGAGTGAGGTAAAAGGAACCTACAGCGCACAGATAGTGGCAAAATTTATTTTTTTTAAGTTCAAATAAGCATGCAATGCTAGTGTTGGGGATTCTGTGATTCATTCATGTCTGGTGGCTTTCCAAGCAGAAAGCATAACTCACATAAAATGTCCCGTTGATAATATGCATTGGTACCCTTACATTTCAGAGAAAGCCTGGAAAGCAGCAGCAAAAGGCTAACCCTACTCACTCCCCACATTGGCAAGACAATGACGTGGGCAAGGTAAGCCTCCAAACGTGATATTAATTCCCAGTTGCCTACATCCGTACTTATCTTTTCTTATACCCACACTGATGCTGCAGTAACACAAACAGTAATACTGCTGTGCATGACAAAACCAAACAGGACAAGTATCTCTCAGCAAAGTGAGTGTCTCATTAAATACTGCTATTGTTGAGTCAGAAATCAATTCTCAATTATGCAGAATTAAATTCTCTGCTGTACATGTGACACAATCCTGCATTTGTCTGGAAAGTGTAAGGGTGTACCACATCCCAGTTCAAAGCATATTTTTCCTCCCTTAACCTTTTAGACAAAAATTGCCCCTATTCATGTGAAACAACTTGCTTTACTCTAATAGACCTCTAGGCTATCTAATGTCACATTTTACATCTGAAAAGTAGATGACAAAACCTTGCAACATGCAGAAATAATTCACTGCCAGAAGAGCATTCTTCTGATCTCCTGTATTTTTCCCTCTTTCAGTGTTTGGACCACAGGAAAACAGGCTGTGCTTGTCCTCAGTGTTTTCTAGTCCTTGAACAATGACAATTTCTCAGCCAATCATGTCTGTACAAACGCACTTTGAGTATTTATTTTTTCCTGTCATAAAAGAAAAAGGCATGCTTGCACTCTTAACTTCTCACTAGTTATTTATCTTTCATTATATTCCTAATTTTGACCTTCTCCTGCTCTCTTCAATCTCAGCCACGGCTATAACCGCAATAGCTACCTATTAGTCAGTTCCCCAGTTTGTAGCACCAACATTTTTCTCCAAGTAAGAATGAAATACTGATTTATATAATAGCACCTACATATTTTCCAGCTTGCTCACAACCTCATTCTTCTGTGCTCTTTCAGATTTCATTCTTTTGGACTCCCTTCAGACATGAGTAAGAGGCATAATTCTGGCAGCAAAGCAGAGTACTATATGGTTTAAATAGCCACAATGAACGCGCAGCATCCTACTTTGACAACTACATTTAAGTAATTCAAACACAAAACGACGGTCCTGCACTTCACTTGGGAAGACACTGCTGTAAGATCAGAAAGCCATGCTGCAGTAACTGTCATTTGACAGCAACCTCAAAAAAAAAAAAAAAAAAAAAAAAAAAAAAAAAAAAAAAAAAAAAAAAAAAAAAAAAAAAAAAAAATCTCATATATACACAAACCACATGTACTGGTCTTAACGTTGTAAATCAGCTGTTAAAAAACAAACTTATAAAGGTGCTACAGTCAAAATTTGCTTCTGCTCTTGAAATTTAAAGAGTTTATTTGGTGATAAGTCAGGAAGGACTGTATCCCATTTACACCAACAGCCGCTCTAAGTTCCAGGCCTGTGGTCAGTGATTCATTTCAGAGTCAGGATATAAAACTGAATATGCAGGTAAGAAACAGTTCTTTTGCAAGTGAGATTTTTGTCTGCTACGATGTCAAATGAACCCTGCAGGGATCCTGCACAGTGCATTACAAAGAGGATATGGAGAACAAGGTAAACCAGCTCTTTTTTCCCTTTCTAAAATAGCAGAAGTGAAAGGAGAGCTCCATTTTCTCACGCCTTCCCAAAAGAGGATGGAACTCAAATTCAAGCCATTTTGCTCCTACGTTAACACCACAGCACGAGTTACAAATGTTCAAAGTAAGCAGTTTAACTCTTGGCCTTAAGAAACCCATCCTCCAGATGAGGACAACCAGAACGCATCACGCTCCAGACTCTTAAATCTTCTCTAGGCACCTATGGTGTTTAATAATGTAGGCAGAGAACGATTGTCTGTTCTGCACAGATGGTTCTCACCTCCAGGAGTTTATCACCATCCTTTGACTCTACGATTTACAGTGTATTTATATGGCCATATGGCTCAGCCTCTTGTTCTGTATAGCTCAAAGTCAAGAAAAGCGACACATACCTTGTGAACACTGGTCCAAGAACTTGGGAAAAAGAAGCCTAAAAAAACAAAAAAAAATATCACAAGTTGATATCTCAAAAATGGATATTATTATTTAAGTAAAGCATTTACATTCATTTGGACAATGATAGCTAGATTCTTACTATCCAAACCATTTTCACATTCCATATCACTGGAACATCCCTGTAGGTTACGTCTTTCAGCAGTTCTTCCCCATACAGTTTTGTAGATGGTTTTAATTCTTTAATTCCCACTTTGCAATGCATTCTGTATTCCAGGAAGTCAGAAAGGCTTCAATATTACTTTAATTCCTATTTAAACAATAACAATTTTAAGCTTGCTCTAAAGAACCGTGCCTTCCAAACATGGTGGGAAGTCTCCATGGAAAGACTGCATGTACAAAATGCTCTCTGTACTTATCATACTAATTTCTGGTACGGTGTCAGACAAGTCCCAATTATTTTTATGAGCTTTATCACAAACACCAGGGCTCCAGAGGCAGTACTTTATCTGTTCCCCTTCAACCACTGCTCCCCTGTCCTGGCTTGCTGTTCCACATAGGGAAGAGCTTTACCCTAGGCTCTACAGTAACGAACTTTCTGAGACAAGAAATGGTTTTGATTTTCTTGACTGCAAAAGTTTCGAGTCAGACATGAAAAATCACAGTGAAATCGCCAAAGCTTCCCAATGGAAAGATTTGTCATTGGCAGTACACGGCTACTTGGTAAGTTCTTATCAGAAGAAACTCCGAAGGAAGACACAAATAGTCCACACCATCGGCTAAGCCTCTTCCTCCAATTGCTGCTGCACTTCAGGAGACAAACAATGTCAGGCAAGGGATTGCAGGCTACTGCTGCTATAAATACCACCCCGTACCGTGACCAGTAACACGCCAGCAAGTTAAAAAACCCCTAGGAATGGAACTTGTCTTTCCCATCATTATGGAAAGAACAAGTTGAAACAGCACTCCAGCGTCAATTCACCAATATTTTATGTAGTCTTTATCATTTATTTACAATCTTTGTCACGGAGCTAAAAAGAAGCAGGAAGGTAACATCTATCTATTGACTAGTGCAAAGCACAAGAAGCGTATTGGTTCGTGTTTTAAAAATAGCTAGGAAGTTTAAGGAATGCACTTTTATATAATGATTGGGCAGTTCACCTCTCAGGTGTGATACACAGATTTTTATCACAAACAGCAGCAATGCTAAGAACTCGGAAAATGGTAGCTGGTTTAACTTACTTTTGTCAGCTACGAGGCATAATCGGAAAATTTAAGTATCATCATTTTACAGCTAACTCTACGAAATTAGTTCCATGTTTGTTGAAGTGCAGAGGACACACATACACTGTGAAACAGCAATTTGAAAATGTCAGCGACTTGGCTTGGCTACCGTTTCCTCCCCACCCTGCCGCTGCAGTAACCCAGGATATCAGATTTTAATACTCGCAATGTTTTTGCTTCCATGCTTTGTCATTCTCTTCCACTAAATTTGGGACTGTTTCCCCTAAGTTGTGTATGTTAAATCTGTAAAGTCTTCATTTAATATCCAAAAGGAGTGAGACAACCGGTAATCCGAACTGAGACGCACGTTTCAATTTTTAGTTGTACTTACAAAAAGATCGTGCGAAAAAGAATGATTTCAAAAGCACACAATCCAGATTTCACCAAGCCCTTTGCCAGAGTATATGTATTTCAGCAGTATGCTAACAACAAACTTTGTTTATTCTTCCACAAGCTAAACTTTTATGAATATTATATATACTTATATATGTAGTGGAAACCAAGAGTCATAATTATAAACCAAAAAGCGCTTCAAAAGTTCATCCAAGATGGATTATCTAGCAGTTTAATGAGATTTAAGACAGTTCAATGGCATTTAACCATCGTAGATCTCCAATTACTATGAAAGTGATCTCAAATTTACATATCTATTTTCAAACTAGTAAAAATATCTTAAAGTATACCTATGTTCCATATAGCAACTCAGTGGCTCTACACAGGTATTAACTGCTCCAACGACAAAAGAAGACTTCACATCTGGGTCAGGATGAGTTTGCAGAGCCTGTACAACATCAATAACATCAGTGTATCTGTAAAAAAACACAATGAAATACCGTTTCAGAGAAACAGAACGCCACATTTCAACATCTAGTAAATCAACTGCTTGCAAGAAAGTTAGATGTCTGAAAAAGCCTACCAAAATAGTTATAAAGCAGTTCAAAACTTGACAAACCCAGACATTAAGTACACTGAAAGTAACATTAGAAATAAATTAATTACAACCAGAGAACAGCAGTATAAACTTTGCACTGAAGAGCTGAGAAGTCCGGCTTTCTGGAAGCACAAAAAGCCTAATGGAAATACAAGCATAGTAAAGCTTGCAAAGCATAGTAAGCACTAAGTTTGCTTCAAGTAAAGAAAAAAAAAAATAAAGTAACGCTTTTAACAGCATTCTGATTTAAGCATGCTTCTATAATTAACACTTCCATTTTCTTATCAGTATTCTACAAACTGCTATATTATGGTTCTGTATGATAGCAAAGTTTAAGTGAAACTGAGCTTGGTTCCAGATTTTTATTTCTCAGCCAGTTACAATCTTCTCTCAAAACTGTGATGTCAGTTTTCAAGTGAACTGATTATTTAGAGAACTCCAGCTACTCTAAATCTGTCTACACCAACACTCAACTACTCAGGAAGAATTGAAAACCCTTAATTAGCCATTCCTGAAGCCAGTGCTGCTACTGGAGTATCAGTTATTTTGCACATCACTGCACTTTATACCACTCCTACTAACTTAAAATTAAAAAAATCTGACTCAACACAAAAAAATTATGCCAGAGTCGTACTTGAATATCGCCTGCTGTATCAAGGGAATTGCATATTTTTGACAAGCTGCTTTCTGCTGGTAGTTTCAGCGATCATAATCTTTACGGAGCCATTCACGCCGAAGCACAGAGACTCAGAACATACGATACGAGTCGTGATGTGCAAAAATTGCACAAATATTTATTTGGATAGCTACTGACATATCTCACATAACTTCATCTCTTTTATCAGTTTGAACTTTGGAAGTTTGTGTCACATTTTTGGTAGCTAATACTGCCAAAGAACCAAAGCAAGGACTATCAGAAATGCAAAGATAAAGCAAGTATCTCCGTACAAAAAGATGCTAAAGAACAGGAAAAAAGTACAGATTGATTCTTATGCTTACTGCAACACACACTTCTCTGTTCAAAAAGTCACAGTAGCTTCGGTTTTTAAGTTTCTATTGGGAGGAAAAAATATTGCAAACTAAATGGGCCATTTAGTTCTGGAAGCTATGAATTTATTCATTAAAGATTCTCTAGCACTCACTGATCTCTCAAAAGTTTAAGGTACTGTAAGCGCTGAAGACATATAACTATCATCGTTTTGTCACACCATACCACACTCCCTAAAATCAGTTTCTATTCTGAAGCAACTCAAATTAAAGTACACCAAAACGCGCTCAGTCACCTCACGCCTTAAAGAGAACACATCTTCCTCGGAAAGAAATAGGGAGGTGCTCCACTCCCATTTTTCATCAAAACAATTTCATTGTTTTAGCAAACTTTCAAAGAAAACGATACACAAAAGTTGGCGGGGGGGATGACTCAGCTAGCATGCTTTTCTGCCTTCTGTAATAAGTTGTCTAGGACCTCCAGAGTGGGAAAAAACCCAACCAACCAAACCAATCCCAAACACAAAACCACATAGCTGCACCAATAAATAAAGTGCCATTTAACAAGAGTGTAAGATGCATCTGGAAAGGGCAAGAAAAGTTTTGAGAAGCTAAAATGCACAATCAACCTCTTCAATAGGGAAGAAAAATGAAACGCAGTCTGTCCTGTCTTTTGATTGAAGGAAGACTTTGAACACCATTATTTCAACGGAGTAATGAGGAATAAAACTAACAGGTTGCAGAAAAGTTGAGTTTAGTACATAGGTAAATCAGAATTAACCGAGTGCCATACTTTAGCACAGAAATTTGACTGCTGCAGAGTGATGGGAAAGTTAAAAGATGCCTTGAAAAAAAGGAAGAGAACAGAAAATCCCTTATTCTGTGCAACAATTCAAAGAGTTTCAAACACCTACCCTTGCAAGACCACTAAGAGCCGCTTGTTCTTTTTAGTGTAAGTGGACTGACGGACGCCGTGGTTTTGCTGAGACTCCAGGACCCCGGAGAGGTAACGCTGGAAGTGGGCTGCACTGAAACATTCAGGACTATCCATAGTTTGCCGATAAACCATCCACCTAAACAACAGAACACAAGGAAAGAAGTTAGTGTTCCATGACACAGTATTTCTATTTTATTTTTATTTAAACCAACAGCCAAAACAAAAAATTTGACAAGCCTTAAGATTCCACATCTCTCACACCAAGTGGGAAAGAAGAATTTACTTGGCTTTTCATCATCTCCAGCATAAGCACATTCTTTACATTACTGCCAAAAGATGTTGTGGGTTTTTGTTGTTTTTTTAATAAAACAATGTTCAATAGCATCTTCAAAGCAGCACATCATTTGAGTAATTCTAATCTTTGTTAGTGATGCAGTCAACAAAAACTATATGAACCTAATTCAAAAGACTCCGGGCATGAAAATATATCACTGCAAAATAAAAGGTAATCATGACATTTGCAGGAAAACATGATGAAAGGTATTACAGAACATTCAAAAGTCATCTTACATGTTTGTCCTAAAAACAGAACCACAAAACTACTCTGAATCAACTTGCTGCTATCAAGACACTATGTCAAAAGTAATAAATAAAAAACCAACCCACAACTACAACATTACTAAGATTAAATACTAAGGTGTTTGGCTGTAAGATTTACAAGGAGAAGCATTTCCTTTTTTTTTTTTTTTCATTTTCCAGAAGCTTTATCAACACACAGAATGGCAAATTCCTATACTAGATTTATCTTCATGTCATACAATAGATGTCCTGACTGTATCTCCTGCTATTGTAGAATAGAAACCCAATCAGATTAAAAACAATGCTCTAGCAAGGACTGTTAGTACAGTCTAGTGTAGCCTTTTCTCCAAAAAAATGCATTTTAGACTCACTACCACAAGTCAATAAACGGAAGCTCTTCACTCATTCCCTTTAAGCTGTGATGACTTTCCTGTTCTACTTTGTAGACTGAACCATTGACAGTTTCATTTCCCCCATGAAGTAGTTCTTTGGCGGTTAGCACGACCTCCGCTTTGGACTGTAAAACCAGAAGGGTACGAACCTTCCACGCTCCTTGTTAAACGTTACGAGAAAAGCGCACAGATCGCTGCAACGACATCCTGGGAGACCAGTTATAATGGTGATAACCACCTACAGCACAGGGAATGGGTAAGAAAGGGGGAAATTTGAAGACTAGAAGTGAGCTACAACAATTGCACACAGAAAAGGCTTCCAACTTGACAAAATTTTATGTGTAAACACAAAATTAAGTGACATTATCCACAGAAAGAACTATAGTTGTGTTTACACAGTTACTCAGATATGCATCATTTTCGAAAGACATATTTTCTCTTGGTTTTCATACCTTAAATACAGTGAAGGGATAATTAACAACTATAGCACACAGTATTATCAAAACTTAGACATTAAAATCTCGTCTGCAGTGTGAGTCCTAATGCAAATGTCAGACAAAACACGGCAAGAGACACCAAAGAGGTTGTGTTTCCTGTGACAAAGCGAGTACATTTAAATACGCAGAGCAGTATTTGAGCAAAGCGGTTCAAAAAGTGGTGTACATCAGTGCTGCACTGATGTTAGATGATGCTCTCACACCCTGATGTTTGAGAGCAGCTCTAGGGTTCCGATACTGAACCAAGCGCGCCATACACAAAATTTACTCCACATTTTGAGTGGGATTGGTAAGAGGCTGCACAACAACAGCTCTAACATACCAACATCTTTTCTGCATAAAGCACCTCGACTTCCATTATCTCTATTTCTTGTGGTATTTAGACAGGGATCATAGCAAAGAAACACTGAAGAGCAGTCAGGGCCTATCTCCAAAGTGTGTGTATTTGTATATATTTCTACACTACGTACGGGAGCGTGCTACAGAAGTCAGTGAGCTCTGGGGGAAACACAGCTACAACAACTCTGTGCTGAACTGAAGAAATTACGTCACACTGGTAACCAGTCATCACACTGCATATCGTGGTGTTACTGACAGATAAATTACCTCTTCCAGTTTCTGACTACATGATATTTGAAGAGAGGCGTCTGCAGACTACTTGTATCCTATCCTCAAATTCACTGTTAGATGCTCACAGAAAGTAAGTGTTCATCATAACACATATAGAGAAGGAACTCAGAAAAATCGGAGTTTGCATGTTTTATACAAGTTGGTATGAACATTATGAAAAGATTTTTCTTTTTTTTTCTTTTTTTTTTTTTTTTTTA
>WHYT01016106.1:56090-77219 GCA_009806455.1 Tetrax tetrax
AAAAAAAAAAAAAAAAAAAAAAACAAAAAAAAAACAAACGAAAACAGATATAAAAGTAGACCTAATAAAATAGGCTGAAAATTTAAGAATAAATAAACAAAATATTCCCAACCAGTCACACAGTGCGGCATGACATTGGGAGGAATTTAAATACTTAAGATAAAAGGAGGAAAACTTTTATGGCAACATTAATACTACCAGTGGGGACTGTACTCACTGAGCTAGGAGGTCTTTTCCAGTCCAGCGTTATGATCGCACACTAAAACCCTTGTGAAGTCCTGAAATCTCCAGGCTCATTTCCTCAAAAGTGCTATTGTTATGAAGTTTTGTTTATTAAAAGCCTCTGCTTTACAGTGCATGAAGCCAATCTAGTTAGAGAATAATACAGTGCCATATGGGATACTTAAAGATTTTAACAAAACTTCCCTAAGGATCACGATCCAAATGTGTCTAACCACAAAAAAAATATACAATAGAACCTCTGCCACTGCATACAATTGCTGTCACCAATTATACACCAGTGCTACATTTAAAATGCAACTACTAGAAAACAAGCTTTTCGAGCGCTCACTGGCTTCAGAAGACAAAATGAAAGCACATGGTGGACATTAAATTTAACGAGCAACACAATCGCTAGAAATTGTATACTTAAGTTGAAGTTTCTCACATACGCAAGCTCCTAAGATCAGGAGCAATCACACTCCTTGAAGGTCTACACGGCAAGGCAGCCAGTGACAATCTCAAGTCTGCAAGGTAGATGCCACAGGACACAGAGAGAAGCAGAGTTTCTGGTTGGAAAAGAGCCTCGAGAGGTCTCAGACCCCTCTCCTGCCGGCAGTACAGATCAGCTCAGCCATCGCTTCGTCCAGCCAAATTTTCAAAAATCTTCAAAGGTGGAGATTCACGGCCTGGGTGACCTGTTCCAGTCACTGCACCGACCTCCTGCTAACGCTCAAGTCTCAATCTTCAAAGCTGCCATCTATGGTTACTGCCTCCTGCTGTGTTACCTGCCACTACTGCAAAAGTTCTCTGTAATGATCCTTCCTACTGCAACACCCTGATTTTAAGCGATAAGCAGCCTCAAAATCACAGAAGCCATTTCTCAACACCCTCCATGAACCCCATCCATCTCCACAGAGGAGGTTTTCAACGTGTTTCCTAACTTGTTGCTCCCTCAGTATTAACTGCCCCTTCTCCTTTATAAACTGTGCTTGCTCACTGAGATAAGGAAAAGGTTTTGCTTGTGAGAAGAAGAAAAACCTTGAACTTCAAACTTTCCTGTGTTTACTTACCACATGATAACCTTTAGCAGCTCAACTAACATGTTTATTTCTCATCATCATCTTTGCAAATTCAATTAGGCATCAACAAATTCACCCTTGCCTCTCATCTCAAACAAACAAAATAATTGTGTGCGCCCCCTCCCCACCCAAAACAATCTTTTTTTCGTCTTACCTGTGAATAAAAAGCTTTATAAATCTTTGTTTTGGGGAAAAGTGCAATCATCAAAAAGTTGTCTCGGGTATGGAATTCAATTGGTAGATGAGCAAGCAAGGAAGTTTTGAAGTCAATAAAGAGAGCAGCAACGATACTGGTTGAATCCTAGAAAAAGAAGAAACAGAACAAGTTATAATCAACAGTTATTGAATGAGAAAAAAGGTTTAATACATTAAACAGCAGAGATGAGAAGAGAACTATTACAGTCATAGCTGGCCAGGCATAAAGATCTGAACATTCATTCACTCACAAAGTGCGGGTGCGGAGCAGATCAACTGCAGCCACATACCGTGCCCCTCAGTTTCTACTTTGCAGCTACTGGAGATATCATAAGCTTTAAAGAAAGCATCAGAGACTGCTCTAAGCACCTAAACTTTGTCTCGTCTTGAAAGGAAAAGCTTGCACTTGAATATCTACTCTTTTTCCTGTACCAAAAATCAGACCTTCAGTCCTTTCTTCTGCTAACACTTCAGAACAAAGCCACCTTCATCCATACCCACACATCTCCTCCGACACAGATATCCCGGAAGAACGAATTAAACATCAGCTAAAAAGATGACAAGGATGGCATGGTGCTATTGCAAGCTTTCTTATACCGTGCTCTTGAGTTTGTAACCTGAAAGGAACCATGCTGCAACGAGATACAACTATCAGGCCTGCAATTTGAAGTGTAGGTCACTTACATGTTGGAAACGTCCTGTTGCCCTCCAATTCTTTAACGGGCACAAATTCTACTAAATCTATTGCTTCTTCACCAGAATTATGTCTTCACCAACAGAAAGCTGAAGCCCTAAAGATCGGTCTCCATCAGAAGCACTGAACTCAGGTTGTCCAGTTTTTGTTCTAATAAAATAACACTGACCCTTGGTTTTCTGGAATTCAAGACTGGCATTTAAGAACAACTTTGCAAGATCCTGAAGTGTTTTATGCTCAAGCTTTGCCTTGTAACTCCTTTCATGCCAAAGTGTTAGAAATACAGTACAATTCAGCAATGTGAAACATCCCCAGAGGATGAGGAACCCACTACTTAGGGTCCAAATCAGAAATCAAGTAACATCCATCTCCCTTTCAACAGGAGAATTGGGCAAAGAACTCTACTTACAAATTTTCAAGAAAAAGTTCAAGTTGGAGAACACTTACATAACAATCATTATCAATTCAGAGACATTTGCAAACAGAATCTCAACCCTTTGCTGACTTAAGGATTAATTAAAAAAGTAATCCTCTCAAAGTCATCGATGTTACTTAAGAACATAGAAAAACGCTGTCCTAAAAGAGAACAATTTCCAAAATGGCTTTTGGAACATGGTCCACAGAGCCTGGATTCTGCGGGATAGCTTACAGATTTCATGACCAGGGAGTAAAAGGCCAACTCATACACGCTGCAATCTGCACGTGAAGCGTCCAGCAGAATGTGCTTCTCCTCCTGGAAAATGTTTAGGGTTCCACAAATTGAAAAAAGCTGTAAACAAGCAGTAATAATCCCCACAGATATAAGGTTTAAAGAATCCACTTCAAAGTCTTATAAGATATTCATGTTGTTGTGAAATGTAAGTATTAATAATATTTGTTCACTTGATTAAAGGCCAAAATGAATGCTGAATTCAGGTACTTACAGGCTGAAATACTTGGTCTTAAACAAGATCTCAAAGCCAAGCACGTTGCATCTTAAGCTCTATACAGTAAAGATGCCTTGATACAGTTTACTGAGACACTGAACAGCTACAGAAGGAATAAAAAACACAAAATCTGGGAGTGTGGAGACAGGGTGGCAGTGTAGCATGATGGGTTTTCTCTTACTCCCAGGACGGGCAGTACTAAGGTGGAACAGTGCTGCCTTATGAGATGGGAGATGTGTGTTTGACTCTGCTACCGCTGAGATGGTTTCTGCTTTAGATCTCCATGGTGCAGTTTTGTGAGGAATCGCACAACCGTGCCACTCAACGATTAAGAGCCTCAAGGACCTCAGGAGCTTAGGTGGCAGCTAAGTGCCCAGCTTCTCAGAACAGAGAAGGCTGCAGCATGGATGGGAGGTAGAAGCGCAGATTTTCCAAGTTAAAAAGCTGAGCAACTAGCAGGCATGGTGATAGAGCAACTAAGAAGCTGTATTTGGCATCACTTCAAAGTCTTTATATCTTTTATTTTAATCCTAGCATTAAATTATCCTTTCCTTTCCATCAATATTGTTGTTGCAGTAACTTTAAGAAAAAGCATACTAACAATTACCCTTCTTCTCCTGTCACTTCTTAACGTTTTCAGCTCCCCACCCTTGCATTATGCCAAGTCAGTTGAACAATAAAACGCTCTCTGTCAAGGTTTAGCTTTACACAAAAATCTGGCCTCCATTCAAGAATGATAGCCAGGTCCCATAAATAGCTAGTTTTATGAAAGTGAGTGTCTTGAATCAAACAATAGAAGGAAGGTCAGTGTTAAAATAGCTTCTTAAACTACCAAGGGGCAATCAATACGACATGCAAGAAAAGGCAGCTAAGGTAAGATTCTCTTCACTGCTGTGTTTCAATCTCAATTGAATCACACACTTTTATTGTATTTTACTGGTTTCCTCTATTCTGCGATGGAATCATAGCATCACAATGCATCCTGGAGGTCACTAAACAAAAGTGCAATACTGTACCTGAAAAAATAGAAACTAAAGGAAACAGAGATTAGGGGGTTTTTTTTTCAGTGCTTAGGAAACAATAACCAACCAAAATAATCTCTTTTCCATTCTGAAAAAGTAATAGTTAACCCAGCGTGTCTGCCTTGAAGAAGAAAAAAGTGCCAAGATGCAATCATTAACCTAAACTCTTGATCCCCACTAAGCCAGAAGACCAAACTAGTAGCGTGGCAAGTTGGCCAAGTGAAGTGATACAAGCTGATCACAAGAATGGCAGAAGTCTGCACGTAACATAGCGTCTTTTACTGCAATTACTCAGATTTTGTGTGATGACACGCAGCATGCCCTTCCTTCTCCCTTCTCAGCTTGGGAAACGTGAACCAGTCATTCCCTTCAACCTGTCAGTTACGCAACGCTCTACGACAGTAGACAGACACTGCTCGTGACCTTTCCAGAGATAAGCACTACGCTGCCTCGAACATTTGACTGAAGGTTAAATATAGTTTGAGTAGAAGGCAGCATTTCACCTTCCAACACACAATACGACTTCACAATACCTTGAACTTTTCTCTATCCATCACTTAAAATTGCTAGATGTTTTATGAATGCTACGTTCTGCAATTTTTCTTTTACCAAAAAGCAATTTTCCACACCATCAGGAACACATTGATAACTAGTCTGGTACAAAATCCTCTTCTCTCTACAGTTTAGCTATCAGTAATTGGTTAAGCTAACCAATGCCAAAGAGAAGAGATTTGTAATCGATATTACAGTTTTACACACACTTGTAAAACCGCAATTGAAGTTGAAACTTTGTACTAATGCCCTACAGAAGCACTGTCAAAAATTGATATAAGGTTTACGACAGTAGGGAAAAACAAAATACTCACCCCATCATAGAGAGAAATGGAACTCATATGGTTCTTGGAAATAGAAATGCTGCCATGGTGGGGATCAGAAAAGAGAATGCCATCTGAAAAGAAGTACAGTTTGCCTAGAATTTGGGAAAAAAAAAAAATTACATTAGCTATATATCGATATTTCAGCATCACATGCCAAATGTCTCTTCTTCCTGAGGAAGAAATCTATGTTCTTGCAAAATGCTGTCACATTTAACACACTACATTTGAACAAAGATTTGGGTTAGTATATAGACAGCATCCAGAGCACAACCATTTGATTTTTACTGGATCTCACTATCAAGGGCAGGAATCATCACTATGATCGCATTTGAATTCATCTTATCTCCTGGAGCCCACTTATCATAAATATGCCGTAGATTTTTCTTTTAAAAGCCAAAATCACGTTGAATTGCAAACTTCCAGAAATGTAAAATTGACAAAACAAGAACTTAAGGAAAGCTTAGATCCAAAATAATTGAAAATTTAGACACTGAAACAAGCTGGTGAGATTTTCAGCAAAAATGTTGATATACTAACACATACCAGAGAGTTTAAAAAAAAAAAAATATATATATATATATATACATACACACACAAACATATACATAGGTGACAGTTTTCTTTTCACTTCCTGACCAAGTTTAAAACAGAAAAGTCCTTTACCTGCAGACTTGCATTATCTTTTGCCTACAGAGAGAAATGTTACTGCACTAGGAATTTCCCCAGAGGCTAACAATCTAGTGACAGCCACGAGAGAAATGGCATTCATTCCACCTTGGGTTTTGTTCCCATCTCACAGACTCTTTGGTTCTTAACAAACCTGCATGACCAGGGAAAGGAGTTGGAGAGAAGGCTACCATGAAATTGGGAAACACTACAATCACAAATTCAAGGTCCAAATTGAGAGGAACTAGGATGGAGACAAAACCAAACAGATATGGAGGTTTACTAGTTTACATATACAAGAATTTAATTGCTGATGCTCCCAATGCTCGTAAAACGATAAGCCACAGTGCAGGTGCTGTGTCCTCTATGGAGTGGTCGAGGAAGAAAAATGGAAAATACAACGCTTCAAGTACATTTCTGTCACATCTCACAGAACAGGACACTTCAGAGATTGTGTCAACGGGGAAAGAAAGGAAATCAGGGATGTTAATTCTTTTGTAACAGAAAAGGAAGCCAGAAAGAACAGCAATTAATACAAACTAAACCTGCTGTCTTTAATATCCAAGTCAGTGAATTATACCAAGAACAACTTAATATACTACTTGTATATTTTCCACAAGTGATTAATCACAAACGAGAGTTTAATTGGCAAGACTGATTGACTCAGTTAAGTTCATCCTACAAAAATCTGTAACACAGCAGATGCATTAGCATACAAAGGTTGAACAGCTCGAACTTTTTTGCTGCGTTTTAGTCATGAATGTGTACTTCACTACAATCATAGAGAGTGACAGAGGGAGAAGATGAGTGCCTGTCTGACAGCACCTTTTGCCTCTTGCCAGACTACATGGCTGCAGCCTCAGCAGAGCCCAAATTAGAGCACAGCAAATTTCCTTACAGCGTACGTGAAAGGGAGCGACGTCAAGTTCATTTTCACTTGACACCTCAGAAAATATCTCCCTCGTTGAAGTGTTACATAATAGTCCTTATACCACCTACTTAGAACTCTCCATCACAAGAGTTACCAAAACATTTAACTTCACAAATCTCCCCAAAAAAGGGAAAAAAGTAAATTGCTCCACTGGGGCACAGACAGTTTTCACAAAGCCAAAAAAAAAAAAAAAAAAAAAAAAAAAAAAAAAAAGTGGACCATCTCTATAAGCAATTGAAAAAACACATCTCACCTTCTGCAGGCATGGACTGTGGATTGCTAGAACAAATATACACTCCATCACCTCCAGTGAGGAAAGTGCCCAGAAAAGATTTGTCTTCCTAAACAGGAAAAACAAACAGTAAATTCACAGACTGCATCAAGGACGGTAAGCCAGACAAGAATATCTTCTCATGCTTCAAGAGTAAAGATTTTTTTTTTTAAACGGCATCTGTCAGAACTTTCAAGAGAGTTTTAAACTGCACTGGTATAGAAGAACCAGTCAAAGACACAGCATGTCAAGAGCATAATTTTTAAAAGCGCTCCCCCCCCCCGGTTTTGCCAGCAGCTATTAAGTTACAAGTTATTGTCACAACCACAAGGCATAGCTTTTTGTTTTAAGATTGTCAATCTACTGAACTAAAAGTATATTACAGGAAAATAAATCTATTTGTAATGAAGATTTCTGGTAACCACAAATTAAACCACAAATGTGAAACTCATGTGGTTTAAGATGTTCCCAGATCCTAAATTCTTTTCTTTTTCACAGTGCTTAAAGTGTTTTCCTTTAGACATTCAGTGTGCTAATTAAGTTAAAAGAAAGTTGCCTGTAGAGTGGCATTGAGTTTGGGGTTTTTTTTGAAAGACATGAGCTCCATGGGCAATATTTAGTGAGACTTCCATGAAACTGTAGCTTTATTAGAATTATTTTTGCTCTTGGGTTCTGTCATTATTTGAAATAAAGAAAATCTCAAGTTTTTACACACAATGTATTCTTTTTGGTAGGTCAAAGTTTGAAAGAGACAGGGTAGAACAGACAAGTCTTTAATAGAAGAGGAACAAAAGCCAGTTTTGCTAGCAGCTAAGATTTTTTGAATACTGGTTCTTGACAGTTCAACAAATATGTTTAATTTTACCTTCAATATATGCTGTGCCTTTTCCGAGAGTTTCACGTCACTGTCTTCAACCTGTGGCCAGAAACATTTGTATTCTTAGTAGATAAAGCAAGTCTAATGTTAAATAAAAAGCATTAAAGAAGATTGAAGGCAAGTGAGGACCTTAGGTACCTGAGACAGACAAAGCACCTGTGCTGTTCAAGATTGTAACCATGGGACTGAAATAGTTTCTTGAAACACATTCAAAAGGGATACTCCCCATCAAATTGTTTTATAGATTAAAATGATATTGTATAGTCACTAAGCACTGTATTGCAATCAGTTTTTTTTTTTTTTTTTTAATTACTGTTAAGGTTTTTAAGAAGTATGGATTACCAAAGGGCATAATGTTGCCCAACTTCATAATATTCGTTGGAATTATACCTCTAACACAGTATAGCACACTACAGGTCTGGTAGCAGACCGTTCTCTCTGCTGGGGCAGACATTTCAGTGATCTGAAGTGCCTCACAACAAACAGAATTTTCAGAAGTCACACTGTGTACTTAAACACCCATGCCTTTACAAAACTAGAAAACTGATGTGGTGAAAACGAAATAGTTCCATCAGCCTGTTTCCACTGGTTAGTTTTTCACTTCATAACCAAAGTTAAAAATCATAATAATATATTAGTATTTTGTTTCAGTGCTCAAGTTCCATATTTTTCCCCTCATACATCCATACATTTATAACAAGTTTTTGTTGGTGAATCTATATTTATAGAAAAAAACTGAAATAAGTTTCTGTACGAACCAGCCAAGAAGCGTATCTTGGGATGGCTGCAGTCAGTACTACGTGGCTGGTTTCTGAATTAATGCTGCCATCTGCAGGGAGGTAAATGGAATGCAAAATAGTATAATACCATCCATAAACTTCAGACTGTCCAGTAAGTTACTTTAATCACTTTAAATTTCTTTAGGAAATATGAACATTTCTGTATTATTTTAAGGATTTATTAGTGTTTAAGCGAAGCTTTCACAGCAGATCAGCTTGCTATCCAATACCCAAAGAATCCCACAGTTAAAAACTCAAAGCCTGTCTGGATACAAGAATTCATAAATATTGTTCAGACAACCTCAAAAATTATGTTTCTTTGTCACATGTAAACAACCTGGAAAACATGCACTTGTCTGAAGTCATGGAAATTACTCAGTATCCTGTATTTCAAATTTAAGGCTGTTCCAAAAACCAGCCTTCCAAATATCATATCCTTTTTTAGCTTTGCTTTATCTCTTCCAAATAAAGAGCAACTGAAATTAAAATATATTCTATATATAAAAATCAATGTTACAAGAGTGATTCACAAGAGCTGTTTGGATTTCCTCATACAATATAAAACACTCACTAAGACTGGAAAAAATTTAGGAAGGGTACTATTACCCTTGTATTTTCACACCTCAGCCTGTTGTATCGCAAGGCACCCATAAAACCCAAAGTCCTTTCAGTGAAACTAGAGAAACTGTCTTAATCCTTAAAATATTTTAAGGAATAAACTAAAACATTTAGGTCTTTTAATTAACCCAAAGGCTTAAAACCATAATGGCAACAGCAGTAAGAGCCAGCAGAAGCCCTTTTGCTATTTCATCACGACAAAGTTAACAGAATTACCAGCTCAGTGTTAGAATTTAAAAATAAAGTTACCTTTTTCTCTCACTGGTATCTGTGATGTTAGAAAGGACTCTGAAAAGACGACAGATCCCAAGCATCCTCTTCCTGTGAGCAAGTCTGGAATGTCGAATACCATCATAGACGCCTACAGCAATCGATGAGAAAGGAAGAGAAAGCAGAACTTGAAATATTTCAACTGAAGCAGCAAACTCCGTATGTTTTAAGCCTCCTAAAACACAACGCTTCTATACTGCGGTGGAAATTCCGAGATGATAACTCCATGGTAACGTTTTATTCCAAATCTGTCTGACTTGATGTTAAAACTCAATCGTACCTCAGTTCCTGCACCTGAAATTGATCTCATCTCTCCCCTGACACTTGTATTCACAAAGACAGAAATCTCAGCACATAAAAGCAGCCGCTCGCGCTCCATTTTCTAATAAAACGTGTCATCAGAATACCGAACAGCGTGCTTACCGTTTTAATCAAACACAGGCTATCCTCGTTATCCAAGGGAGTAATTCTAGAACAATAAAGGTAATTTAAATTATTCAAAGGTTAGATCATGTTGAGTGACTTCATAACAGCCAACTAAGCTATTTCATTTAAAAATAAAATCTAATTTTTGTAGGCCATTTCAGTCAATTACACAGCACAAGGATTAAAAAGCACAAGCTTGTGATATCAGCTAAATTAAAAGGACAGTTTTAAAAGGAAACTCTTAATGAGCTCATGCTGCTTCTACTCATTAAAAGTTAATAAAATTGGTCTGTCCAGTTGTTTTAGAATTTTTTAAATGTTTTTAAGGTTCCACAGAATTAATGATATGAAATCATTAAACTGTCTCAAACACAAAAGCATTTAGTACATCTTGTACAAAATAATCAAATGCAATGTTTTCCCTGAAGTTCCAAGACGATAAAAGTAAAACTTTTTACTCTGTTAAAAACATCAATTAATAACAAGAAGAGTAAGACAGCGATACAAACCTTCCATGGTTATTCACAGCCTGAATTTGAAAAACGATTTTGGTGCTGTAGAATAGAAATTGTACTGGTGAATAAATGTGTTTATACTTCTACCACACGTAAAAAATACGCAATAATAGATTTAAAGCTAAATAACCGCTGAAGTGATTACAAAAGCAGGAAAAGGATAACGGAGAAACAACCATTATTTTAAAAGTTTGAATGCATTATGAAGACTTGGAATTTGCCAGTCATGCAATTTCAGTTTAAAATTAACATTTGATATATTTTTCCCAATAAGAAACCAATACATTGACACAATATATCAACCAATATACACCTGAAAATACATACCGTAACGCAGTCTTAAGTTGTGTTAAATGAAAGCTATCTAACACAGACATGAGCATCTGCTCCGCTGCCTCCTTTGCCTGAAAAAAGGAAACAGAGAAGAAAAATCTCTTTTCTCATATGTCAAAATTCCAGCAACTACAGGAGCACCCGTACGACAAACAAGAGACCATACACTAAACAACAACACACTGATGCACCAGGCTAAAATTTTTTCTTTCACATCTGATTTTCCTTACTATAAGATTAGAAAAATTCATGAATGCTGGAAAAGCAACTGTAAATGGATAATATTAGATATAGTCTGAAACATCTCTTTCTTAAGCAGAATTCAGAGAGATTGGTTGGCGGCTGCGGTATTAACTTCATCAACGTTATGCAGTTGACTGAAACTTTTTTTTTTTTTCCTCCCAATTTTGGTTTGCGTGTAATCTTATATTGCAAGCAATCCAAACGAACAATTACGAGGTACAGAACGGGTGCTTCATTTACCTTGGCTTCAGCGGAAGTTTTAGCATAGCACTCAATGCCAGCAAGCACAGCCTCTACAACAGCAGAATAGATTTGCGACAACAGCGTACTGAGGGGAAATACAAACACAACATTTACTAGACAGACAGAGCTTTGGCCTCCTCCGTTTAATGGAGCAGTTTTGCCCCTCCTAACACAACTGCCTCGTATGGAAGGGGTCCTTGTTCAAATAAGCATGGAAATAGCTTTATTCCTAATCTGTCAGCTTAAAAAAAAAATAAATTAGAGCAAGGAAGTTGCTCAAATTACAGAATATCTTAAGTGAAAAAAAAAACCCAACAACAAACAAACCAACCCTTGGCACAAAGGTATCCCTACTCTCAACAGTCAAGGAAAAAAATGTTTTATTGTTGACTTTCACTGGAGTTGTGTTGAGGATCACGTCCTAAATATTCCAAGAAAAGAATGGTAACCCCATGTTCTGTAAAAGCAAAACTGGAAAACACAGTGAACCAAATTCAGAGATTGACTTGTTCTGGAGCATGTCAAGCAAAAAAATACCAAACCAAATCAGTCACGACAACCTTTTGAGCACATCTACATCACAGCATAGTCCAATTCCCTTCTTAAAAGGGAATGCAAAATTTGTATAGAAATAAACAAAATCAGGTGAAGCCAGAAGCAACTTACAGCTACTGATGTATTTATAGCTCCAGAACTAGTGAAAAAACACCTGAGCCCAACTAAGAAACATCAGCCCCTGTTTTCCAACTAAATTGGAATAAAAAGACAAATAGATCAACAAACCAGTCCTACTTCCCCAGGCTTTAACTCCTCTCACTGCTCCTCTGCAACTGCTAGATGCTGAGGGAGGAAAAAGGAGGGAGGAAAGCGAAGGGTACAGCATTTAAGCAATATGCAAAGCATTCCTGAAGGTTGGGAAAAAAAGCTTCTGAAGCTCCCCAACACGGTGGAACCTCAAAACGTACCAATGCTTGTCTGGCCAGAGATGAAGCAATTGAACCAAGCCCTATAAATACTACATTCTTTTAAGTTCATCCCTAATAGCAGTAGGAGAGTGTAAAAAAAAAATCAAACCTTCTCACCACTTTTTGAGGTTTCTTTGATGTAATTTCATGCACTCTGTGTACTAACACAGGCATTAAACTTGTTTTCAGTATGCACTTATTACAGGAAATGTGTCTAATTCTTCCTAACTCTGTAACCATTCCTATTTTTCCCTATTCCATGTATATTTGCAAGAAAACACCTCCCAGTGAGCTGTGATTTACATCAATGTTACAGTTACATCTTACCCCTCTTCTTATTTTGAAATTTCAACACTACAAATACAAAACAGAACATGGTATTTGTTTAAAAAGAAAAAATAATAAAATTGCAAGGTTTACCCCAGAGATACTTAGAGTTGTACAGTCAGTTTGTGCACTCCAGCTAAACTGTACTCTAGGTTGCTGCTTCCTAAATACAGCCAAATTTGTACTGCCTAGTGCTTATGAAATATTTTCCACTTTTTCTTTCCTTGGAAAACATTGACAAATATAAGAACCTGTCACAGGACTCAACTGCAAACTAATTCCAAAATCACGAGGTCAGGTTTGCCAGAGAAGCTAATTGTGGTGTTGTTGAAACTAGATTATTTGATCCAACACAGGGACTCTCCGAAGAAAAGGATATTCTCATAAAAACACTGCCTCCATCATTAGACCTTTGCTTTGCTTAGAAGCCCTCTAGCCACCTCAGAACTGTGTTTTGCCCAAATTCTTTTAGAAGTAGGACAAAGAATATTCTATATGTTTGAGTAGAACATTATGTAAGCAAAATTACATGCCAAAGTTAACTTTATACTAAAAAAATGAAAAATCTGCTCCTCAGTCTAGTAATCTCTCTTTCACATCCTTGAGAACCCTACTGCAATCATCAAAAGTCCATCTCCCTCTGACATATTTTTAATATCTTGCTAACCTGGCACGCAGGCTTGTGGACTGCTCTGCTTCAGAAGCAAGAAAAGGCTCCTAAACTTATCCTAACTAGCCAGGAGGACAAAATCTCTAAGGAAAAGTCTGCTGCATCAAGATTGAGAGCAGTACCCAAGTAGATTGCATGTTGTAGATACCTGTCAAGCTTTAAGAACATGGCAGAGAAGTGGACATCCCCACAGATAAACAAAGGGTTATTTTGTGAAACTCAAAATGTGCGGAAGCTTTGTAGCTTACTAACAAAAAAAAATTTCAGAAATTAACTTTTATCTACTCTTTAACAGAGCGAAATTTCTTTTCAAGTTTGAGTTGGCATTTTCACTAACAATAATAAATCTGACACATTGTTTAACTTGATGAAACTAGTCTAAAATTTACTTTTACTTCTGTGTGTGGAACATGCTCCCATTAGGTCACGGCCACTGCTGACTAAAAGCGGTTTCAACCTACTGCCACAAGGTAGAAAGAGTGAAGGGTTAAGGAATAATCAAAAGTTGGCAGCTTACACTTGTTCAGCTTGCTTGTGCATCTCATTGTCATTTCCTGTATTAAAAATAAAAACGTTTGTTTTAAGCACTTCTGGAAGTGTTTACACAGAACTTCTTGGGCATAACATTTCTGCTGTGTATCTTACACGACATTTCTCCAGTATTTTACATAACTGTAGTGTGTTTGTAGATTTTAAAAAGTCAAAAAATTTTCTCCATGCCTTTCAAAATCCTCAATTATTTTTTTTTTTCTTTTAAAAAAAACCCAGCAGGCTTCTTTGACAGCTCCCACTTTGAATTACTATATATCTGAGGACAGTTTTTCCATCAACCTGTAGGGAACATGGACTTAAATGTTCGTCTAGTACTTGTAACAGGCCTGCACGCTCAGGTGCTCTCTGCCTTCATACTGCATTCTGACACAACCAGAATTTCTTGATCTTTGAATCATTCTTTGCGACCATCTGACAGATTTTTCACTCTTGAATGTAGGATGTGCAACAGAAAAATGTTCTACGATGATTTGATGCACTGGCCACAGAATTACTGGGTATCTACCACTCTGTGGCCTAATGCTTATAAAGGAATCAAAAGCATCTTTTAATTGCTACAAATTTTAAATAATCGAAGAGAACGGCTTTAAATTACTGCTTGGTACTTACCCAGGAAAGGAATGTGAGTGGTTCCAAAAAAATAGGTCCTTGAACAAGCCAGAGGTCCCTTTGGAGACACACACTGCACTACCTAATTGTCAGTATTAATGAGATACAAAACAACCTCAGTAAAAGAAATTGGTGCGATACTTAACAATAAGCTAAGCTCCCCTTAACTCTTCTAACCACTGACATACTACAGGAAGGACACAACACAGACTTAACTGGATTTTTAAAAAGCGACTTACGTTTTGAAAGGTCTATTTCACTTTTGACTTGACCTGAATGGTTGAAAGGCTTTGGAAAGGAGATGAGCTCTGACTTCCATAAGCGTTAAGCATGTGCTTTCAATTTCCTATGTCAACTGCTCTTTTCATGAAGAGGAAAGTGTGTCAGGGTCCCATAACTATGCTTGCACTTGGTCTTATTTACTATTTTCATGACACCCTATTAAAACCGTATCACCTGTACCTGTAAACAAACCACCTTTTTAGGAACAGTGTCAGAATGTGAGGTCAACAGGTGGAGCAAGTACCGCATCAGAAGAAAAACCGTACTTGCGTTATGAAAGATATTGAATGGTCTTAACAGGAATGTTAACAAGGGGAGAAAAAACAAAAGTGGAAGTGTTTTTACAGAAACAGGATTAGATAGAGCAGCAAATGGAAGATGAGATTTCACCGGAACGCTAAAACAATCCTTTCTCAGGCTTTTGACTCATGTAACATATCCAGAATACCAACGTCCATCCATCCTTAAGGCAACTATGCATGAAATGTTGTCATGACAAGATCATAAAAATCATTCCCTCAATCATACGTTCACTCCACGATGACCTGTACTCAACCACATCCATCTCCTCAACAGCACAGACTTTGGACTCGCACAACTGACGGACACTCCCAGAGCCCATGGAAATTGGCTAGCAGGGAGAACTACACAACGCAATCTGCACGCTACCTCTCTCCTCCTTCGCTGCGAGTTACCTTCTTGATGCACCCAGCCCAGCCAGCCAGAGGATCTGAATTCCCTGGGGTCGCTTCCCCAGTTACGTCCCCTGCGCGCCGGGGCAACAAGCCATCGACCTCATCATATGTTTTAAAACTAAGCTTTTACTTGAAAATGGAAACAAGTTAATCTTACAACTTGATCTTAAAATTCTTTGAACACCAGAAAGATTTTTCAGTTTCACGACCTGTTCAGTTGCTGAAGCATACACTGAAATTTGGATACACACTAGTAGCCTTTGTATGTTCACAAAGTCATGATTGACAAAAGTGTTTTTCCATTTCTTTTTAAGGAATGGCTAAACAATTCTGATTAAAATAAAATCTGCGTGTCAGAGTTAAGTACAGCATATGCTACCATCAGAAAGACTCTCACTTTATGGCTAGGCCAAATGTCATCACAAACAACATTTCCCTCTCCCCCACCCCACATATTTACAGCACCACAACTGTAAAAAAGGTTGTCTTTTTAAAGGGGAAAAATATTTGAACCCATTCAGAAATTTCTGATAAAGCATCCAGTATAGTTTGACTTGGAAAGAGAGAAAAAATGAAATTTGTTCCTTAAACTGACTGATTGTTAAGGTAGTATTTTTCTGTATGTTAATAATTGGGTATTTAACTCATGGGAGATAAGCATTTTCAGGGCCCCCAAAAATATACAAAGAAAAACTGCTTAAAAATACCAGATAACTACTTAAAAGCCTTACCATATGCTTAGCAGTGCTTCCACCAAGGCCGGTGTTTCGAACAAGATGTCCTTCTGATGGAAAATTAAAGTTACTGGTGTTCAAGTTTTCCTTAGTTGAGTGGCTCCCAAACAGAACGAAGGGCTGCCGGCTAGGGCTAAGAAGAAAAGAGGGTATCACCACCAAAAGGAAACTCATGAACAAGGGAAATCAAAGCTTTTAAGTGTGATGGACTAATTATTTAATTTCTCACTAAAAGAGCAGGACAAAAAAAATTCACTACAGCTGCAGAAAGCTTCCCAAGTTCCAAAGAAAAAACTGCTTGCATTAACAAGGCTTTGATTTCTTTCATACACAGGAACATATCTCAAGGCCATTTCCCAAATGTTATTAGAAAGGGTATTTTTTTTTTTTCCTCTTTTAAAGGTAATTGCCTTGAAAAGCTGACTAGTTTAAAATTTACCAAACCCTGAAATGACTATATTAGAATTATAATTATTTTGGTTTCAGTTCTGGCTTTGGGCCCAAGAGAGGTCAAGGTTTTTCTTTTCATTATTTAAATGCAAACAACGTAAGAGGCTGAAAACAGTAAAAAACATTGAACTCCACTGTTTAATTCCAAATAAAGAATCTGCAGAGACATTCAAGTAGCTAAGCAACCTTTGTTTAGCTCAAAACAGTAGAATGCTTGGTTTTGCAACATGTCATAAATAACCTTCCTCTCGGTTAAAATTCGATGCCGAAATAAAATAAAGCTGACCCGTGTTGCACAATTTATACTGGTTAAAATATGGGTTTTCAGCTGCCCTGCTTTAAGCATTGTTCTCATGCACGTTGTCACTCACAGAAGTATAACATGCAAAGATGATACGCGATACTGAGATGGTCCCAAAAGGACTTATAAGCGTTACGGCATCAGAGAGCTGGAAATAACGTCTCGAGGTAATAGTGACACGACAATTTCACAAGGAATGAGTAATACCTGTTATCCGTTATATGGCTTGAGATCATTCCATGACTGAAATAACTTCTGAAAGGCTGTGAAGAAATAAAAAACAAACAACTCGATGGAACAGAAGTGAATGAACAGAAAGTGTGATATATCCTCATTATCATTAAGAACAAATCTGAATTACCCATCTCAGAGAAAACTCCTGAGCACTCAAAAAATCCTTCCAACCTCTATAAACAAACCCAAACACCCACCAAAAATAGGTTTCTACTTCTCAAACAAAAAGAAAACAAGAAAAAAACTACTTCTGCATGGGCGACACTAGCATTTCAAAGGATTACTGAAGCAGGCATACCTCTCCGGCCTGAGATTCTGAGAGTTCCAGAATGAAGGGAATTTCAGTATCAAAATTAGCAAAGAAGTTGGTCCACTGGTGTTCAAAAATCATTAAATCCTAGAAGAAAAATATTCAACATTACTAAGTTAGACCAGAGAAAGGAAGTCACAGATTGTACTGAACGAACACAAATTACTTTAGAACACCACAGATTATATTCCACAGTGAGTACAGAATACAGCCTGCCCAATGAAACAAGTAGTACAAGAAAATAAACATCTTTAAAAATATAAGGACTTTCTGCTGAATTTTAGAGGTCTTTTTTGTGTGTGTGCTTTTTTTGTTTGTTTCAGGGTTGGTTTTTTTTTTTTTTTGGGAGAGAGAAGAGGCAGGAGAACGAAAAGGACCAGGGCCCTGCGCTGCCTGCTTTTAACCCGAGGAAGTACAGTGTTTTGCGATCACTTGTAACTCAGATCTCATGTTTTCCATAAGATTTCCAAAATGAATACTTGCACAGATTTAATTTTCAAATTTTAAATCTGTATGGTGCTGCAGTAACTTGTACTGACTTTAAGTAAGCTTATGGACAGAAAATGAGGAACAGAGTGGGGAAATTGAGAAGCTCACGATATGCAAGTGGCAGACAGTAGTTTCTTTATATGTATTTGTGGAAAAAAAAAATTCTGAACACCTCACTACGGCAGAATAAAAAAGGAAGATGACTACAGGTAAGTGTTTCATTATCCAAATTAATTTTAAAACAATCAGACAATCGATAAAAAGAAGAGTGTGTCAGGCTGACAAAGGTGGAACCTTACAGAACCAGGCGATTTTGAAATGCTCTCAAAATTACTTTCGGTTACTTGTCACATATTTGGAAGGTGAGAGACTTCCTGATTTTAGAAAGTGTAGTTTTTCAGATACATATATAACAGGCAAAACCTGTGGTGTAATTATTATGCAGTATTTTACTTCAGCCACTTCATTAACGCAGTACTGAATGAAATTCAGAAAATGAATGTTGATTAAATATTACAAGCCTTCCAAAATAAGAAAACCTATATTAGAGGTTTAAAATGAAAGTTTATATTTAGAGGGAGAAACTATTGTTGGAGAATATTCCAGTCTCAAACAAGCTTTTCAGAGAAGCTAAGAACTAAAAAGTGCTTCTGTCAGTTTTTTTGAACACACCAATATTGTACAGAACATCCTTTTAAATCCTAAGTAGAGTTCACATCAGAACTTTTTGAAATTAAAGCTGTGTGAATAAAAAAAATATAAAAATATACCAGCTTCAAATGCTCTTTAAGATCACCTAACTTCATCCTCTCTGAGAAAATCAATCATTTTTACATCATCAAGTTCTATGAAACCAGAGTCAGATGAAAACCTCTTTTTTTTTTTTTCCCCGAAAATTTGAAGTCAATTTAACAACTTCCAGGTCTAAAACTTCAAAATAGGATAAACAAGTCTGTTTCAGGGTAGACTTACCCAGTACAAGAAAAGTCCCAAATATTTATCTCACTTCCACAGGGAGGGGGAAGTGAAGTATCAGAGAGTGACTATTAAGACTGCATGACATTTTAATTATAGCAGTTGATTAATTAACCAAACTGGTTAATTAATTGGTTGACTAATATTTTATTAATAAAGGATACTTACTGCTGAATTTGCTAGATATTAAAAGTCTACTTTGCTGCCAAGCTAGAAACTGATAAAAAAATTAACAAAACAATATATACTAATGCTCATATTTGCTTTCCTCTCTAGCATCGCAATTAAACGAGGAATCACTTTACACTGTCTGTACTTCACAGAGCACGAGGGCAGCCACTGTGTGTCACTGTTACCCACTTACAGTAGCTACAAAGCATTCCTGAAAGTGTTTTTTTTCCTGAAAGAATGGCTGTATGTTAAAGCAGACTGGTTTTTTTTTTCCCCTCCCTTGCTGCAAGAGGAGGATTAACACACAAATATACCAACTTCCTCTACCTTGTACATAGTCCTGTGACCTGAAGAATAGTCACACCATTTAGAAAAATTTTTAGGAGAATTTTAGGCAAATTAAGAAATTCCATGAATCTAAGACACGCTGTTTTAATGCTTTGTGGACTTCCCAGTAGATTTGAGGAAAGGAAAGAGACCTTGCAAACAGCAGAATGCAGAGCGAGTCAATCGAGCCCGTTGAAAACAAAATCACAACAATTTTGACCTGCAGCTACGCTAGAAGACTAGTAGTAGATTCCAAATATTTCACCTGCATTACCTCAAAGAGCAAGTCCTCCAAGGAAACGGGATCCATTTTGCTGTATGTCTTCCACAAATCAACACTGACATCCATCAGCTGAAAAAAATTTTAAACACATTTCCGTGAAAAACACTGAAGAATGCCACAGATTCAGGTGTAAGCCACACTAAAACAGACTTGCGGAACACACTACTCCTGAAGACTGAATTCAGAAATATTTTTACAGTACTGGTTACAAAAGAATTGACCAGATGCAAGTGTTCTGGGTGCTTCAGACACTCATCTCCTCTACTGAGGGTTGAAAGCACATGCCAAGTTTTGCTTGCATCTTTCAAACAAATCATTTCAAAGTTTTTCAAATTCAGTTAATAGCAAAGAATAGTATCAGCTGGTGCAGGCAAAAGATAAGGAGCAGTTTTCTGAGACAAGCCAGACATAGAAGAAGATTCCAAGGTTATTCATCCTACGCACCAGCCAACTCTTGCTGGAAGCGTTACGTCAACTTAGGCAAAGCTAGCTTAACTTAGCAATATGTTCTTCCAAGTAGAGAAATAACACATACGAGAACACTATTCAAAAATATATCCTTAAGAGACACTTGCATCTGAATAATGTCTGCATTTACAGGGTTCCCTACCAGCCACTTAATTAAAAATGCAACACTGCCTGGAATTTTCTCAAACCACTGGTTTACAGTTACTCCAGTTATTCATATGATTAGACATGGCAATAATGATTTCCCAGGCATCGCTTCCATTCAGATATTGGTACAGTAAATTCTCTGCATTACAGCACCTTGGGCAACTCTGACATCTATACTAAGAGAGTAATTGCCCTTAAAATACTGAAAAAAAAAATAGGACATCATTAGATTATCTTCGAATCTAACAGCACAGAACGCACAGCAGAGGGAAAGCCTGTCGGAACACACAGCAGAGGGAAAGCCAGTTTGAGGAGCTAAAAATGCACTGAGAACACTTCCTTCTAATAAGGGCAGAAGTATTCATTTATAGATGATTTACAGTGATCCCAAATGTACTTCCTCCCATGGATTGGTTTTCCTTCCCATCTGTGACATACAGCAGCTGCCTAACGGACAACCATGCACAAACAGTTACGTAAAAAGTCAAGAATGCCACTTCCCACTTGAAACCTCCTTACGACTTTAAGGAGGAAGAAAGCAAGAACTTCAGCTGGAACTGGCCGAACCAGAAGAGCTAACTCTGAAAAACGGGTACGGAGAATTTTCCTTGCTTCTTTTTAAGTCTGCAAGAGTGGTGTAAAGACAGGATCAGCTCCCACAGTGAAATACAGGAGGGTCTGTCTTTACAAAGCCACTGCCACACTGTGTCTACACATTTTGTCAAAGCCTCTACAGATTCATGAAATGAATTGGCAAGGGTAATTAAAGACCTGAACAACTCCTGAATTCACAGGCAAATTTTCATTAATTCATTTCATGAAGGGCTATTGATACTCAGGCAGACCTCCCCACGGATGTTTATCTATTTGCACTTTGTGTTTAAAGTTTTTGACAGGTTCACACAAAAAGATTATTACAATACCAGTGATGAAGCAAAGGAAAAAAAAAAAA
>WHYT01016106.1:88008-107701 GCA_009806455.1 Tetrax tetrax
AGAAAGGCCCACTTGAATTCACATAACAGATTTTTGAGCAAGCGTGTACAGTACTACATGTGATGAGACTTTAACAATGGTACAATTAATTCCTTGGGGTTTTTCCAGTTGTCACAAGTCAAAGAACATTCTGGCTGTAAAAATGGAGGAGCGACAAGAAAAATAGGACATCTGCACTTCTGTGGCAAAGGTCCAAGAAAATTAAATAAAAGAAGCTCCAAACAAGTAGACAATACAAAGTTGTCCTCTGAAGATGCTGTTACGAGCATTCTTAATAAACAGGCAAATCAAATGACACAAGTTGCTCAGACTAGAACAGCAAATCGTTAATAAATCTAGGAGCATCATCCAAAGTCTTGACTCTTGCCCTATTCAGCAGGCTATAATGACTCAAGAATATATAATGTTGGTGAGAAAAGTAGATGTATCTCCTGTGAAAAGCAGTGACTCAAGAAATAGTCACTTTTAATTTTCTCTGTTCATTTCAAGGCATTTGTCACTAACCAGCTTCTCTTGAACTGCTATAGCCATCTAGCAGAGTTTTTAAGAGTGTTTTCTGTTATTGCTAGAGGATCTAGAAGAGAAGGAAAAAAGTTCTAAATCACAACAGGAAGGCTGGGGTGGGGGAGGACACCAAACAACCATGGTTTATCCAAGACAGAGCGCTGTGTAGCTCATAACAGTCTCTCAACAAGACTGCGGGGTCTCCATCCTCACACATTCAAAACTCAGCTTCATAAGATCCTGAAAAACCTCATCCAACTTTGAAGCTCATGAGCAGTGAGTCAGGATTAGATGATCTCATAAGGTACTTTCCAACTGAAATAATTCCATTAATCAATTCCTGCTTCAGAGTGGGAATGGAAAAAAATGAAAAACATGAACTACTTACTTCATATTTCATTGTAAAGAAGCCGTCACCCCCAATTCCTTCCAGTGCAAAAGCCTGCACTATTGGCCACTTTTCAACAATGAACATATCAAATATCTGTAGATGACCTGCAAAAGAAATGTTTTACAGAAACATTCTCTCACAAACACTGGCAGTTCGACTTTCTGTGAGATCTTAGAGTTCTGACCTTCTAATAAAGGATCTCAATTATCCTATCTTCGTATAACTTAAAATCTGCAATTGAAAACTGGTTTTTTTATTAAGATGGTAGCTTTTAGAAACTCCTTTCTCTGCAACCCAAATTTTGTCTGCAAAAGAAATGTTTTACAGAAACATTCTCTCACAAATACTGGCAGTTCGACTTTCTGTGAGATCTTAGAGTTCTGACCTTCTAATAAAGGATCTCAATTATCCTATCTTTGTACAACTTAAAATCTGCAATTGAAAACTGTTTTTTTTATTAAGATGGTAGCTTTTAGAAACTCCTTTCTCTGCAACCCAAATTTTGTCTGCTTTTTTCACCTATCAGTCTAGTAAAGGATATTATATCTCCTTGCAAATTTCACTCTGACCATTAGCAAAACCATGTCCATTAGAATTCAAGATAATAAACACGGAGCTTTGCTTACTCCAATTTCTTCAAATATTTGGCCTGAAGTAAAACATTGTTGACATCATCCCCATGTTAATCAGAATTTTAAGTCAGGGGAGAGGAAAAGTCATCAGCGAAGCCGTACGCCATCTGAAGTGTGATTATCACCCTTAAGCTACACACCTTCTTTAGATACTTTCTAAGAAAGAACCGCCCTCCTTCCCGCACGCACTGACCAATTAATGATTTTTCAGGCACTCAGCATATTATCCTTTCCTCAAGAGGAAGAGTTAGGATACAACAAAAAGTAGGAATAACAAAAAAAAAAAACCCCTCAAAACTCAATTAGCTTGGTTTGAACTTACACGGTTCAAAAACAGAAAGGAATTTTTTGTTGTTGTTGTTTGCCTCTCACCTACTGTACTACAGATCAAAAGCCGCTCACGCTGCACAGTGAAGCACGTGCAGTGCACTGCTTTTGAATTATTCACCGCTGGCGACACTGCAAAGCACACTTCACTGAACAACGCAGGATTACACTGGCCAGGCTGCAAGGCTGGCTGTGGATCCTAACAGGAAGTCACGCAGTCCAGTTTTTGCAGCGCTAAAAAAGGAAGCTTGCATAACGAAATGTTTATTCTTCCCTTACATAAAGAAGTATTTATCTGGAGCCCCCATCTGAACAGAGAACTTCTGTAGCAGCAGAACGCACTTCTCTGAATGCAAATTATTTCTTTGCCTCACATGGTGAGCATCCACTTTTCAGATGAAGTCTGAAGGCTTACATTTTTCAGAAAGAAACCCAGCTCTTAAGTGAAAAGGTGCTAAAAGGAAGCTATTGACTTATTAATTCTTATTTCTTACCAAAGGCGTGGAAATCTTCATCCCCTGAACTGCATGCCTTGCATACTGCAAAACACTTTTTTCTGTAGGCATAAAAGAAGTGAACGCACCTTGGCAGCTGTATGGAATACCAATGCGGCTGCAATCGCGAACCATGTCTACGAAGCTGGAGATTTTGAATTCCTCTGCAGCTTCTTCATCTTCATACTGAAAGAAATAATTTGAAATAATCCAATTAGGCATGCCTAAACAAATTTTGTTAGTTTTGCACTAAAGAGAAGATGTATTCTACTGATTTAATTTCATAGCACGTGTAACCCACTAAAATATTACCTACAGCTTGCAGAAGCTAAAGAACCTCTTTAGGCTCTGTATTTCAGAAACTCCATCATGGCAGTGATGTGTTTAAGCCAACGGAAGTTGTTCTTTAAAAATCAAACTTCAGAGCAAGGTTTTTAATAAGGTTATATGTACATTTATATACTTTATTTTCAGCTTTCAGTGAAGTCTTTCAACAACAGCTACTAGATTCTGGACAATTTTAAGCAACAAGATATTTTGAGAATACCAACTGATATGCCACAAAAAAATTTCCACTGATGAAAAAATGAAAATATCACCAGTGTCACAACACTCAACTGGGAAAGCCAACTGACAAGATATGCCTCTGGCCACAGAACAAGCAATGAGAACCAACTGCTGTCTGAGGGAGGGGGACACGCAGGAAAAGGAGGAGGAAAGAGGAGGAGACACCACCACGCAATGCTATCTTGCTGTTTCGCACTAGGAGCAGGCTGAAGTTGCCTGAAGACTTCAGCAGAGTGAAGAGCAGGAGGGAAGAACAAATATCATACTTGCGGCTCAGAAAAGCATAAAAACTAGACTGAAGAGAAATCACACACAAATCATTCTTATAACAGAACGAAACCCTCCAACTCTTATCTGAAAAGGTACAGTTTAGCAGCAAGTCTGAAACCAACAGGCCTAGCTGGGTACTTCAGGAGTCACATTCTGGAGCAAGATCAGAAGGCAATGGTGTTTTGCCTTTTTTTTTTTTAATCACAGTGCTCTGAACTTAATATCAAGTTAAATTACATGATTATGAACTTTTTGCATATAGCTCTTGTGAGCTTCAGGGTACACTCGAGAAATTTATTTTAAGAACAAGTTGTTTTAAGACAAGCCTGAATTTAAGATGCAGACCAAGTTCCTCCATGGTGTGTTCCTTCTTCAGTCCTGGGAAGTCAGATCAAAGTCTGGGTTCAAAGCCAAGCGCCAAACAACTGCCAGTTTCTCAAGACTTAAACTTCCATTAGAATAAGAACTTTGGTTTTGGCAGGGGGCTAAAGGTTTGCTCACTATCTGCTCATGCAGGTATAAATACAGCCCGTTCCATAAATGACACTCAAAGCTTATGCAGTATGCATCAAATTTCAGTACTGGATCTTATTTGGCCATTTTAAAAATGAGTGTTCTTTAGTAATATGTTTTTTCTTCCCAATAACTAGGATATTCACTTCAATTCCTACAGTCTAGTTAAATGCAAGTAGAAAGGAAGGAGAGGCTATGGGTTTTGCCAGATTCATCAAAAGCTGCACAGAGCCAGGTACGGCATTGCTTTATTTATTTCTAAAAAACTCTTCAGCTTTTTTGGTTTCATTTTTACAAAAGCAAGCCAAAATTATTTCTACCACTGAAAAAAAAAAAAATAATAATAAAAAAAAAATGCTTAAAAGCCACTCCAGGCAATTCTCCGGTAAACAAGATGCACTTACAGCCCGACACAGCAATGTTGTTTTGTTTCTCTCTCAGAAGTAATCTAGGAACCTGTCAATTCTTATACGTTAGAAACAGGACTGCAAGCGCGTCGCTCAGCTCACTCACACAAAACAGTAACCAAGTTAACTTTGTATTTTCAGCTTCAGAAATCAAACTTTCCCATTCATTTCCACAAACAGGTTTACCTTTCCAGTTACCCCCCTGTTTCAAGCCAGTACTGCGTGACTAAGGTGACCACTTACCACGATAAATCATAGAAAAGCAAATGCAGTTTGAAATCCAAGAGCTGAGACTGCAGTTGTGCTAGCAACAGCGTGTTAAGAACTACTCCATTCTCGATCCCAAAATGCATGCGTTTTACCACCGCCAGGTACGCTTCCAGATTTGCCAGTTCAGCAGGGATTTTGGCAACAGAAAAACCTTATGAAGCCAGGCTTTAGATTTTGCTAAGGCATGCTTTAACCTGTAAGCTCAGCTGTTTATACCTTAAAAAGAATTAATTATCCTTCTCTAAGCAGCACTCGTGGACTGTATCTAGAGGTTCTGGGACCTATATACAAGACAGACCTTGACAAACTGGAGCATGTTCAGTGGAGGGCCACCACAACAATCGGTGGGTTGGTGTACTCATTCTACAAGGAGAGACCCAGGCTCGTTCTGCCTAGAGCAGGCAACGGCTGGACCTCATAGCTGCCTTCCAACACCCACAGAAATGTTACTGAGATGGTGAAGCCAGGCTCTTTGCAGTGGTCTGCAGTGGCAGGATGCATGACAAAGGGTATCATTTGAAACGAGAGAGGTTCGGATTGAATAAAAGGAAACACTTTTTCACTATTAGGACAGTCAGGTAATGGAGCAGATAGCCAAGAAAAGCTCTGCAGTCATCATCCTTGGACGCTTTCAACATCCAACTGTAAAAAAACCTCAAGCAACCTGATCTGATCTCATCACTAACCCTGCCTCTAGCAGGAGGCTGGACAAAGTGATCTCCAGAGGTCCCTTCTAACCAGAATTATTTCCTAATTCTGCTATCTAAACTATCAAACAGCCACATAAAACCACAATCAATCATAAGCTCTATCACTTTCCAGCTGGAAATTCAAGGAAATATAAAAGGTTTCTCTCTCTGACCTCCCCATTCATTCTTCCACCAGCCTCACCCATTGACATCGCAGGTATTTCCAGTCTCAGTTGGAACAAAATTCTAATATTCTACACCTAGACAAACAATACTTTTATTTTGTACTCCTCTAACAGCACTTCACTATGATAAACATAGCTTTTCCAATATCATCCGGACTTTTAAATGCAAGATGAAACTCACATCATTCACATGGTCTTGAAAGGAAGAGCTGAAAGTTAAAGTGAAAATACATAATCAAGTTTCTTGATTTTAAACAGCTTACTAAGCCAATCTTTTCTAACATTCTAAAACTACTGGCATACAACACATCAAAACACTCCTTTGGCAGCAAATAAGGCTATCATTGGAAATCTCAGTGTTGACTGGCGTATTTGATTCAGATTCTGCATTTCTCACAACCCACATGTTTTCCTCATTAAAGATCACTGACTCATGTCAAACAATAGTAATTAGTGGCAGAGGGGAGCAATTTGTCTTCATGCTCCGACAAATACAAAGTATTAAAAACATATTCTTCTTGCACACCTCTGTAAAATGATTCATACCTAGATATATATGCAGATCACTCTCCTGCTGAGTATGAAAAAGAAAAAAAGGCTTCCAGAAGGAATGTTAAAAAAAAAAAAGAAAAAAAAAAAGTTCCACTTGGAATATCAGTTCATTAGCAATTCTCATCTGCATTCATTTCCCACTCACCTCATTTTCAGTCAGACAGTGAAAATGCAAGTTCCTCCAGTACGCCACATATGGCAAAAGATGATTATAATTCACAGGGTTACAGTACAGATGGACACTGTCACGTTTCACTAATATGATTATATCTGCAACAAGCAGAACAAATATTATTTCAGTATCAGGACTTCACATACAGAAGAATTATACGGACACAACCCCCCCATCCCTAGAAACTGAACAGAAAACACTTTTTCTATAACGTTCCTAACTCCTATAACACAAAAACTGTTTAACTATTTGAACATAGAATCTTTCCCCACTTCTTTATAAAAAAGAAAGAGTTGGCAGCCATATACAGTTCCAAGGACAACAGTACTGTTCAGAACAACTGGGGGTTTATTCTGAAGTCTTGCACAGAGCTTGCATCAGCCCGCCCCTTGAAAAGCCAAGAGTGTCGGCGCTGAGTCCTTACAGAACTGGAAACTATGGATGCTCTTGCCTGGTATTACATCAGAAGGGTGCTCCAACTGAAAACGAGCACGGTAGCCTACGGGGTAGATAGGCAAAGTTTCACCAAACAAGGGAACAATAACCTACGATCACGGCGACTGGTCACCTCTCAAACACTAAAAAGCGAGTTAAAGGAAAAAAATTACATAGTAAAAAAGAGCTCAAGTGTTTTAGAACTCTGGAGGTATGATCACACACTAATCATTAACACATGTGCATAGATACCATGACTGAATTAGGACTTCTCATAATGGGATGTTTTTGTCTAGGTTTAGAACACCCAGAGGAACGTATAGAGAGGGCACATGTTTAAAAACAAGAGTTTTTCATACAAAACTAGAGATCTACTGACTTTTTTTACATCCCTTTTTCTGCTCACTCTCCCTCCAGAAAGACTGAAGAACAGGTAAAAATGCCCAGTACGTTACTCACCATCAAGAACTTCTTCAGGAAACCCGGTTCTTTCAAAGTCGTTGTTATTCTGGTTATACAAGCCAAAAAGCAGATAATTTGCCAGTTCCCTGCAACCTTCATTGTATCGACTGTCTATGCCTGTGAAAGCAAAACCATGTGAAGTGTTACATGTCCTAACATCGTACACCTGTAAAGTTTGTTTTCTTCCTTTAAAACAGGAGTATCAAGTCCTCCATATAATCAGTGGGCACTTATGTCTGTTGAACATACTGGGAAAACAGGGTAGGGAAAAAGGAGTTTTTGCAAGGTCATTGCCACACGCTGACATTCCACTCTTGACCTAAATCCACAGGCACCGCTTCAAAAAAAATTAAGTAAGTCTAGCTTTCTGCAGTGCTCTGCATCAACAAAATTTCAATTTTATCTGGTAATTCAAACTTAAACATCTGTCTGTATGCTGTATGCATTCTAATTAATATGTTCTTGATTGAAGCTTCCTAACGAACTAATCCTGTGACCTAAATCTCCTGCTTTAGAATACATGATTAAACATTATCTTATCAGTGTTATAGTGCAATCCCTGAGTCACCAGAAAGCCAGTGTGGACTCCTCACAAATCATGAAAAGATACTCTGATAAAACATATGGTATACAAAGAGCTTCCAAGGAAAGCCTTTTCTGGTCTTCGGGAAAGTAAAATTAAAACAACTAAAGATCTGGAGCATGAAGAGATAGAAGATAAACACAAAAAGAAAGAAAACAGGCCACAGATTTAGGAAGTACTTTCATCTCTCTGGAAGACAGTCACAGACATAATTCCTAACTGTACTGTAATAAATCAAGTTTTATCCAAAAGTAAAATTACGCATGAAGTCGACAGAGGTCAATCTTGACTGCTACAGAATTTCCCATAAATATCAACGTCAAGTTTCCCAACGACTTTGTATCAGGATACAGTTGGATGGTTGCCGGTAAATCAAGATGTGTCACTGCTGTCCCCAGGAGAGATGGGTACACTGATAATGTAGCAACACAGACTGGATGTCTGAGTTTCAGGACCTGCATCGGAAACCAAGCCACCCAAGAGTCACCTGAACTTCGCAGAAATTGCAACAAACACTATGTTCTCCTAATTATTTTCCTTTTTTCATGATTTAAAGTGCTTACCAGATGCCATGTCTACATCCAGCCACTGAATCCCACAACTTAATGAACTCCCCTGTTTGTTTAGCAACCAGCCTTTTGGTAGCTCACGTACCAGATACCAGATATTTGGTGTGAGGCTACAGAGGAGACAAATTCAAACACTTCAAATTGTGCTGAAGCGATGAAGCTCTGTAGTACTGCTCCCTGCTCACGGCTTCATGGTTACTGGCACCATTGGCATTGCAATCCTTGAACTCTGTTCGGAAAGGGCGAAACTGCACCACATCTGCCCCAGCTTCCTCAGCCCTCAAAAATCTTTGCCACCACAACTCTTGAATCCTCATTCCGCTGCTATCTGGCTTCTAGCACTGATCTCCCAATCATATAAAGACGTCCTTGAAGCACGCTCTTTTTAAAACACGTCACAATCCTGGGTGTTGGGAGGCATCCCTTGACAAAGGGAGTACGAAGAGCCGTAGCAGTCAATCTAACTCAGGTCAGGGTATCAATAAGACTCAGATAAGTAATGTTCAGACCCTGTCACTCATTTTTGCCCCACTGCTACAATGTTCTGTCTTTGCTATTCCAATCATTTTCTGCATAACCAGACTGCCTTGGATCTGGGAACTCAAGAGAGACAGGGTGCAAAAGGAGGAGAACACACCGTCTCCATTTTATTTATATTTCCAGCCCCATGAAAGCAGGCACATCAATGTAATCTAGAATTCAACGTGACTCAACACACTAATATTGGTGCCAAAGTCTTTAGGTTCTGATTTTAGTTACAATCAAGTGTGGAGACTCTATTCTTCCAGGCAGCAGCCATCCCATTGTTCTAGGGAACTCCACTTAAACACAGACTCCTTGAAATCAGCTACAGCTTTCGAAAGCTAGCACACACAACATCCTGAAGACAATCTGTTTTACTGATTACTTGCCTAACTTAGGCAACTTTTGAAACCAATCAGATGAGCGATAATCTAGCACAAAGCAGGAGTCAGGACAGTCCCTTTCAGTGTCAGCAAGCTGTCAGACCAGTTGATCTGCAAGCAGCGTGACTGGTGTTTCACAAGCAAACATCACCTATCACAAAACCCAATATTCATCTACGAAGACACCCTCAACTACAGGCCAAACAGCACGGATGAAAGCGGCCATGACATTTGCACTTTTTCCTTTCACGCTCTTTGGGAGGGTCTCCAAAGCTTGAACACTCAAGGTGGTGCGCTCAGGGACAGGCTACAGAATCACACCCAGTGAAACAGAAAAAGGAGCAGATTATTATCAAGCCTGGAAGAGCAGAACAAAAAAAATGAGAAACTGTTCTTATAAAAAAAAATATGTTACCATCACTATGAGTCTGAGGTTTTATCTGGGTGCACTAGCTCTTCTCCAGGCTTGAAGCTGAGAAGATCTCCAAGCTAACGACCAAAACTCCACTTTTTCAGTTATTGACAGAAGGAGGGGGAAGAGAAGACAAAAAGAAGATTCTAACAAAGAGGGCAGCTGATAAGCTTAACTCTTTTAACAGAGGACATGAGTGAATTTATTGCTTGCAGAGCTGACAGGCATCAGCCTACCATAAAAGCATTAACTCTGTAGAATACTTGGTTTCTGTGTTATTTGGGGTGGGTTTTTTTTAGTATCCAGTACAGACAGGAGCTTACATAGTGAGGCTTTAATACTATTCTACAGAAACATATGGAGTTAAGTGAATAGATACAGTTAGCAGGGAAATAAACAGGAAACGAAACAATGACAGAGATAAGATACCTCCAGAAAGCCTACCAGGACTTCTCAGCAGAACAATGGGGAAAGCTATTAATTAGGAAACCCCCACGCCTGTCTCCCGCTGAGCTGGGAGTTCAGTAACTCCCAGTCTGTTCCCAGCTCATCACAAGGCTGCAGTTAGACAATGAGTCAGTCCAGCAGCTCGCTGCTGCCCAGAGAGCCATTCCTGCTCCTTCGCCTGCCCTCACAGCTTATCTGACCTCGCAACAAGATGATTCGGTTTGCTACATTGGCAGAAAACTAGTTTGGCCAGTATGGGGGAAAAATTAAAAAAAAAAAAAAAAACAAACAGTCTGCTTAGTGCAAGATATCAAACAAGCACCAGCAATGATGCAAAATGCACATGGAGAGGAAACGGAGTTTGCAAGAAGTATTCAGCTCAGCCACCTCTCACATCTGGGACTTCACAGTTGCTAAGCTGACATAAACATAGCCTACAGGTAAAAAAAAAGTCCTGCTTTTTGTCCCAGCCACGCACTTCTGACACACCTCGAAGTATCAAAACAAAGAACAGTTGTTTCATAACACATTAAACAGGCATGGCAGCTCCAGGGACACCAGGGAGGCAGCAGGAAGGGGAGGCTGGAGAGAATGGCCAGATCACCATTAGACAGCTGCCCAAAACCAACATGCACTTGTGCAACTGCCATCTAAGAGAAAGAGCACAATAATAACTAAAATAGTCTCCACTGGGAAAGGGACTGGGATGAACGATCAGTTCAATGTACTAAATGTAGGTGAGGTTGCTTCCATATCCTCAGAGCAAGAGCTCTGTGTAGGATGGATATAAAAAGCAAGGCAAAATAAACGTAAAGATTTACTGCCACAGCCTCTGAAGTACTCCTATCTTCTTCAGTAAATACCAAGATCTGTAAAAGTTTAGCTTAGCCATGCTGAACCGTGAAACAGTTTGAGCTACAATCAGATTTATAGATATAACCTACTGAAACTAAATACACACCCTCAGGAATCACTTAACCCTGAGCTGAAAGTCTCTGTTGAAAGGTAAGATGCAAGAAACACCACTGTTAAAAAAATAGTTTAGAGTATAATTAAAGTAGTTTGCTGTACTGTTTCCTTAGCAACTCCAGCTGAGACATCATAGCTTTTTAGAGACACTTGACATGCCAATCTCCAAATTTCTTTTTCCTGCCAGCTATGATGTCTTTTCTCCCCAGCAAAGAATGCAGGAATGGCACCATTCATCCACTTCAAAATGAGATTACAGGATTCTTTTAAAAAATCAGCTGTAACTACATTTAAATAATTATATCAATAGCTGGTCAGCTCTCACGTCTCTCTGGAATCTTATGATGCTGTTTTTAATTTCAGTATAAACATTAACCTACTTGAAGTGAAGCTATGGAAGTTTACATTGTTTTCACCTCACAGTGCAGTAAGTAAAATCAAAGTTGGAGTGAGGGAAAAGCATTAACTCTAGGTCATTAAAGACAGCCGAGTGAAATAGAACATGCACTGGCTGTAAAAAATGCAGTTATAAGACTCCATATTTTTTGTCATCCCAACCTTGTACCTGAAGACAGATTTAATGCATTTATAAGAGTGACGTGCCTGCTTAATCCGAAGTTATGCGAGCAATTCGGCAGGCTACGTGAGACAGGTCAGATTAGACAACAGCCCCGTTGTGGGTGCTGAAAGAGATTAGGGCAGAGCACAAGCCTACTTCCTATATTTCCCCAACAGAAATGCTTATTTATTGAGAGGTACGGTCTTGTGCACGGACTTACATACTCCACATTACACTGAGGATTACACAAAGCAATTCCTTTTGCCTGCAATGCCTTCCCTAAAGCTGTAAGATGTTTGGAGTGACTCTTCTTTGCTTGGGACTTACTGCAGGCTCAGAATTAATAACGATAAAAAAATATTACAGTGACAATGGTGAGATGGTCCACCTTGACATATTTTATTAAATTAGACTAGTATCAAATGGAAAAAAAAAAACCAAGTACTTTATCCTGTATGATCATGTTTCCTCAGAAGGCTGACACAGTGACCTCACAGACCTTCTAGCTGTGAAGTTACTATTTAGCCAAAGACTTCTTAAACTCTTACCCTAGAGAACTGGGAGAGGAAGAGTCATGTCATACAGTAGGCATCGACCAAGAGAGAACTAGGTTATACACATTTATAACTGGTTTGTATTTCAGTAAACAAGCTTCAGGTTTTCCTGTTACATCATTAAAAAAAAAAAAACAAACAAAAAAAACAAACAAACCCAAACCTGTTCTTTCATTTCTTAATGCAAGCTCATGACTACACACAGCTCCTTTAGGGCTACATTAAACCTCTCCATCTTTAACTGTAATACATTATTTAAACAATCACTCCCTAGTGCTATTCTCTAAGGAATTCCCATCATCATTCCTGACTTGTTCCTTTAATATCTTGATGCTGATTATATAATAAGAAACAAGAGTCAATGTTACCTGCAAAAATGATATTAAAGCGGTACAAAGAACCTGTTACTTTCCTGCAGCATACTTGCATGTGTAGCTTTATTTCATATCACCCTTTTCTCCCAATCCTGGAGGAAATAAAGCACAAAACTACATGCTGCTTATATGTCACCATTTAGCTCGCAACTGCCTACTGGGTTTCTCATGCGACTCTTTAAATGCATTTTGAATTACTTCTCCTGAGGCAAGACCTCCCTCCCTCCCCTTAAATTCAAGTTTTATGAATTCTGTCAGTTTTCTGATTGTTTCTCCACTCCCAACATCTCTTATAAGCCAAGCCTGCTCTCAACCACCACCCTCCATAGCTCTGCATCTCATGATCCCCAACCTTGGTGCTCCTCTGCTCTTCTCCACTCCCTCAACCTCAGCACCTTCTAATCCCTTCCACTTCCCTCCCTCCATGAGGAAACCAGCTGCAACGCACGTGCCTTCAGCCTTGAGCTTTCAGGTCAAGCACCAGCTAGAAAGCAAACGCTGCCCAGACAGCTGAATGGGTACTCCAAACAGACATGGATCAAATGTTCCCCATCTTTCCTTCAATTTGGATATTAACAAAGATTCTCCCTTCCCTCTAGCCACTTAATTTTGATGAGGCTTGGAAGAATATTGGTATCCCTAGCACTGTTGTAGCAAGTTTGCCTGAAATCAGTAAATAAGCCTAAAAATTATTCAGAGAGAAAAAGAGCATAACAATCAGGTAGTCCAGAAAAACAAGGCTGGGGCTTGGGGTAGGAGGAGATGATCTTCATCATTCTGAAACTCATGGTATCTTTATCAGTACTGCGAGAACAAAAAGGGGGCGAGGGAGGGGAAGTAAAACCAACCTAAAATGCAAAGGATTCCATCAGGTTGAGATTTGCTGCTCTGTGTCAGGATACTCTGAATGTTTCGAAGGCGGCTGCAGCTGCAAAAAAAAAAAAAAAAAGAATTCATCCTTAAGGTCAGTGTTTTGAAGTGCACAAATTTGGTAGGCTGAAGAGTTGATCTAGCTTTTTACCTTTATTATATAAACTATATAATATAAACTATATAATATAAACACAGTTCAACTTGGGTATCTGTTGTCTGAAATACATTTAGGTCTCATATCAAACCACCCCCAGATTATTTATTTTTGTCAACTCAAGTACGCAGCCCTGAAAGAAGACTAGCACACATAACTACCACTTCTAACCAGGTGCCCTGTTAATCTATAGTAACCTCTAGCAAAATTTCTGTTCAACTTCCCTCTCATCAAGCCAGCAACACTCCTTTCTCTACCAGAGAAGCAGATCGCAAAGCAACAGGAGGCAGGCGATGCCCAGGCAGAAAGCTGACAAGGGAAGAGGCTGCAGCATCTCCTACGCCCCAAGAGGACTTTCCAAAAGATGATTTTCAGCACACCCAGCACCTTCAGACCGCTCCCACCCTGTGTAACTCCATAACACCGACACACCCCAGACCCTCCACAAGATCAAAGGGAAAAGCTTGATATTCGTGTAGGGGAGAAGGGGGGAAGGCAGAGAGCTCCACCCGCCCTCGCAAACCTGCAGGGTCTCCTCCTTCTCCTCAGTCAATAAAGCATCAGTGCCATCTGCGGTGTCCCAGTGATGCTTTTTGCTCACCAGTACAGTGAAGACTCAAATGGGTCACCCTGTCATTATTACAAGCACACACATAAGCAGAAATGCAGAACCAAGGGAACTTTCAGAAAAAAATAAAGCTATTTCAGTGAGCACTCTGAGATAGGCAGCTCTTGACCAGGACATGTCAGGTACTCCAGTTTTCCCTTGCATGTACATTACTCTCTAGAATTTTACTTAAACTAGCGAGTGTCCAGTCAGAAAGCAAACACAGCCCAGAACAACTCTAAATGAGTCACTTAAAGCAAATTATAAAAAGTAGGAACTTCTGCCCCTCCATGCCTAAAGAAATACCCAGATCATTTTCCTAAGGCGCACGTTACCTTTCTCATAACTTTTGTATTACAACCATGATTTTTTTCTAAAATGAACAGCTAGGGAAAATTATAAACTTAAAGTATAATCTTTGATTATCTGCTTTAAAAAGAAATGAAACAATACCAAGTCTTGCCAAGAATTACGTAATGAAAAGGAATTGTTTATTATGTACAGTTTAATTTAGTTGTCCGATACGTATCTTGAAACCAGGGAAAAAATTCAGCTACAATAGACACAGAGAGCAACATAATTTGTGCTTCTAGGCAACATTTTGTGAGCTTGTTTTAGTACAGATAGAAGGCAAGAATTTCAGTGCTGATATTACTCAATGTGCTTTCTTGTTTATAGTCTTGTTTACATAACTATGAGCTGTTCAGCTCTAGGAAACAAATGTCTCTTACAGCAACACTGCAACAGAGCTAAATTTATGATCTGGTCAAATAAACAAGAATTCCTATTTGCATTGTTACTTAAGCCAAGTAAAAAGCAAATACATGCTCTGCTTTCTCCAAGAGACAGAATAACAAAAGCCTTATATTATAGATAATATAAGTGCAATTCAAACATCCACAGTAAAGGACAGACAACTTTTGAAGATGCTTTCACAGCAAGTACAAAATCAGCGCAAACCACTCCATTGTTCCCCTCCCTCCCCAATTTTAGGTCGGCTACTTGAGTTCTGAATCCCTCAATTATTCTATTTGCCACAAACTTTCCAATTCATCTTACATGCTGGACCGTATCACAGTCCACTGTATGTACAAATAGATATTTTGATCCAGTCTGAGACACAGAAACAGAAATTAAAGCCACCGACGACAGCAAAAAGACACCTAATCAGGTTCTATCAGATGTTGGTGCCCATGCTATGAAGTCCACAAAAGAAACATTAAATTTCATGCCGCACATTTTAGTAACTTGTAATTATATGTCCTTTAAGACCTAACCTAAAACTGTAGCTCACAGCCGTCCAAATTTAAGGTTTTGTACCTTATTCTGGAAGATATCATCCCACCACTAAACGGGACCCCAGACTAGCTAAGTGAGAGACGATCCACTATGGCAAGCTCATATTTTTATACTCCTCATGTCAAAAGACCAAGAGTAGAAAAAAATGCTAGACTCTTCATTTATGTACAAGCAAATTTGACTTATTTCATTTGTTAGATGCAAGCAAGCCTACAGTTGTTTAAGGACCAGCTCCAGACAAGTAGAACGTCTAGAGTCTCTGTAAAACACAAGAAAATGGAAGCAACTTTTCGTACATGCAAAGCCCACAGGAGAACAAAAATGTTTCTCAACCTATGTGCAAAGGGCTGTTAAAGAGAAATCCACGCGTCCCGAGACCCCGAAGGACAGACTGTGAGAAGGGAGCTTCCAGACTGACTTTATTAAAACATTTACCGTATCAGAGCATGCATCTTCCTGCTTCTGCTCAGAGTGAGAAAAGAAACTGTCATTAGAAAAAAAAAATATTAGGAATGCTTCCAATGTGAAGGCACAAGAGGTAGATTTTTCAATAAACTCCTGTCAGAAACAAGATACAAAAATCCTGTTACTGCCGGTGGTGTTCTGCTCTCAAGGCAAATTTAAGTAATTCTTCCGCCAAAGACAGGTTTGTCTGGATTGTAAAACATTTTTAAAACCTCTTATGCACAGCACAAATACGTATATTGATTTTGCTACCGATTTTTTTCCCTTATACTGATCACTTTTAAAAGAAAGGAACGGTTCGAACTCAGACACAGAACATGCACGGAAACTCCTTGTAAGAAACTCACGGGGAAGATATTCCCATGTACTAAAAAATATTATTATGTGATACAACTTCAGTTATTCCTAAGATCTTGAAATTTAAACTTCACACTAACAACTCTGACAAAGGGAGATCTGATCAAATACATTTATCACCTGGAAAGGAGCGTAACAAGTCTGTGCAACGGGACCAGAGCACAGCAAAGCAAAATGCAGAATCGTTTCATCTTCTTCAGCTCCATGAAAGTATTTTTAAAAAAATCTGTTCAAGTCATGTGTGGTGGAGGGAAAAGAGGAAGAGGAACTGGAGGAGGAAAGTACTTGCATATTTGTTCTGGATTTTTAAGTTTTGATTTAAGGTTTGGAATTTTACTCTCCTAGCATGACTTTCAGTATCTTTCACGGATACTATAACTTTGGTGCACCCCTTAAAATATATTAAAAAAATTCAGATTGAGCTGCTAAGAAATATCTGCCAAGCGCAGCTGAATGTCAGTGCCACGCTTCCTTCAGGAAACTGTCCTGACATAAAAGGAAAAAGCTCAGGGCAAATTCTATGTTCATTATTTCCTAGTGACCACAAAGATGTTTATTTCAGTCGTAATATTAAGCAGCCTTCAACAAAATTTTTTTCCTTGCCTCGTTTAAAAAAGCGGTTTCTACGAAAGAAATCTTTGGAAAAGCTTCTCCACAGGAACATTTTCAACATCATTTTGAGTGTGTATAAATCATTACATTCAAAGGTTGACATGAAAAACAGATGACTTCTGTGTCTGAAGAAAGAGGTTATTCAGAAATGGTGAAGAGGATAATTAGAATTCTTACTACATGCTTTTAAACAATGCTGGGTAAACTGTGTATAAAGCCAGAGAAAAAAAGATGGCATTTTCTTGCATTTCGCACTGAACAGTCATCTGCCAAAAACAAAGAAACCATCCTGGGAACAAAATTCCATGACTTTTCCCGTCTCCAAAGCAAGTGCTCTAGCAAGGGTACTGACTTGTACTCCTTTTCATTTTACCACAGTAATACAATTTCAAGCAGAAGCCAAGAAGAATGACTTCCCCACAACTGTGTTAACCCTTTGGGCTTCGGAACGCTTTCCTGGAAGATGTGGCTCTGGATCCACCCACGTACGTGACCGCCTCTAAATTTTACAGTAGCTTGGTGCTGAAAAATCAGCATTAGGTGGTTCGAAAACACAATCACATGAAGCCTTTCTATGGAAACCCCAAATTCCTGGACTTCAGTGAGAGCTGGACAGGACATGAGCTGCAAGCTCCTTAAACTAGGTCTATCCCAACCCCATCCAAGGAGACCAGCACAGACAACCAGGCTGGTTTAGAAGTGGGTAAGGAGTTGAAGTAGGTGAAGTGAGGATTTTTCCAGCGCACACGTTTGAACAGAAAATGCGATTTCTTAAGGCGGTGTAAGAGCCCACAGTGCTGCAAGGGTCGGTCTTGCCCTTCTCGTTGCCTTTGTATCTGCACTACCAACCTCACAGCCACGCGTCAAGTCAGACCAGCTTACGGATCCAAACAAACTCTAGCCTAGGAATGAAAAAAAAAAAATGCTGTTTCCAAACACCAGCAAGCTGATCTGACTGCTGATGAGGGCAGGTCAAAGGGCAAAGCCACGTTTTGGGGTGACATCTGGCAATGAAGTGAAGAAACTATACATCGAGGTACTTGATATTCTGCTAATCTTGGACTAGGTCCAAAAAAAGGGGAAGATAATTGACAGTCATTAACTTGTAAGAATTAGTGCTCATCTGTTCACATGTCTTCATACTAATTATGCAAAGTACCTTGCCGTACAACAGCCTGGCCTGTCGTAACTCCGTCACAGACAGCGCTGCAAGCCACGTATGTTGGCAAATAAAGAGAATATTAACAACTGTGCCTGCCTCAATCAGAGGGGACAAATGCATTTTTTAAATAATGCCACACAGAATTTTAATTTTCATTTTATTTGTTTCCACAATGCATTATTTTCTTCTGCATCCCTTTCTGATAGTTGCATTTATTCTGTGCTCAAGCTTCCTTTTCTTGACATTGTAATCCAGCGGTACTAACGCAGCAACGATATTGGCATTGATCCCTGATTGATTCCCGATTGATTCCCACAGGCTGGCTTCCCATATGGCTGGGATGGCCGCTGCTGCGGTTCACATGCGATTCAGCTGACAAAGGATGCCATTTCCCTGCGTTCAGTATGCTTTCCTTCATATTGGCAGATGTTACGCTCCTCCCCCACAAAGGCTAGGCAGCCTTAAAAACCCACACGTGGTAAAGCTTTGATAGATAGCAGAGAACAAGGGCGGAAAAAAAAAAAAATTCTGAGCCACCCCTGGCAAGCTTGTGCAAATCCTCACGTTGACAAGGCTCATCTTCAGGGAATGACTCGGATAAATTCATCCTGTCTGCCCAAGACAGACGCTGGTTTTAACATTATGTACTTGATTTTAAAATAAATTCATATAACGGAAAGATAAAACAGTTCAATTTCATTCCAGATCTCACTTCTCGTTAACCTGCTGCTACCACCATCTATTTCCACTCTACCCTCAAAAAAATCAAGTTTATTTTTCACGGGCCTTTCCTTGACCTCACAATTTCTACCAGAAATGTTGTTATCGTCTGTTTTTATTAGGGAACAGGATTTCCCTGGATTTCCCACGGTGTGACGTTATCACCGTCTTAATACATTTGGAAAACAGAAACCAGACATCAGACTGGGTTAAAAGACACTCAGAATTTCAAAAGCAGTTTATTTGACATTTACTATCTAGCTAGAACAATAACATGCTTTCTCAGTTTCATTTTTTTTTTCTTAGCTCACCAAAATAACTCTGGTTTACTGCTTGCCACTCACAAAAGAATGGCATTCACCCACCTTAAAATACATGACAATCTTCCAGCTATTTTCTAAATTTCTCTACAACAAACACAGGGAACTTGACTGCAAATAGGAGATCTAGCAACTTCAGAAACACTTAGCGGGTTTAGCAAGAGGAAGTAGCAAATATTACAAGTGGATGTAAAGGAAGAAATTTCAACTCTGTGAGCATTTTACAGAACCAAATTTCTTGCTTTTTGACTTGAAATGGAGAGTAATATTCAATTTGGTAATTCAGAGACCTCAAAGCGCATAGGAACAAGCATGAATCTCTCCTTACTAAAAATTTAAGACTACATGGTGCAAATTACAAGCTTTTTCAGGATCTTCAGGACTTCAGCACATCCGAACAGTGGCACTGTTTTTAAGCACGCACATCCATATTCATACTGGTATTTTCTGTAACCACGCTGGACGGTGCAGCCCTTCGGCGTACTGGGTTACTGTAAGCAACTCACAGACTGGACCTCAACACCAGCTAACGGGCTGGAAACGAACGTCTTCCACGGGTGCAATCAAATGATAGGTTGCCCATCACCTACACAGGCACACTTGCCAGCCAGCCCTGCAGCCTCAACGCATTCTCCGTTTAACAGACTGATTTACAAACACCAGCTCTGTATTTTCACTTTCTTAAATCGCAGCATGCTAGAAGGCACTCCTCAAAAAAAAAATAAAAATCATTTTTTCCACACTGAGGGTGGTGGGACACTGTCCCAGGGTGCCCAGAGAGGCGGTGGATGCCCCATCCCTGGAAACATTCCAGGCCAGGTTGGCCGGGGCTCTGAGCAACCTGATCTGGTTGGAGATGTCCCTGCTCCTGGCAGGGGGGTT
>WHYT01016106.1:136464-169670 GCA_009806455.1 Tetrax tetrax
CCCCCCAAAAAATTCCCCCCCACTTTCCCATCACCACATGTCCTCGTACAAGCACAACCACCCTCCCGGGCTCCTTTTATTCTTTTTACACCATAAATTTGGAGTTGCGCCTTGTCTGTCCTGCCCGGTTCACAGTGGCGGCCTCGCCACAGGCCTTCAACCCCTTCTTCCCCAACCTTCCCCGTTTTACCCTTATTCCATCTTTCCGACATCCCCTCTGGCCTATGTGTTGCATCATTGCCAAAAAATAAATTTTAAAAAATGAGCCAACGTGTCCAGCTTCCTGTACTGTGGTGCCAGAGCAAGGGTTTTAGATCCCGCACAAGAACACTTTCCAGTCGAAGATGTCGCTGCTCCTTGCAGGGGGGTTGGACTAGATGACCTTTGAAGGTCCCTTCCAACCCAAACCATTCTGTGATTTTATGATTCTATAAGTGTCCGTAATTAAAAGACTGAGGGTTGACGTGATGCGGGGAAGGATCTGGAGCCAGGGTTTCACGAACCACGTGGTGGAACATGGCTTGAAACCTGTTAATCATGGGGAAGACATCCTCCTCCTCCATCCTCTCGCCTCGTCGTAGCCCAGGAGGAAAGGGAAGCTGTCCTGCGGCAGAACAAGAGGTTGAGCAAGCGTCAAGGAAAATCGAATTTGCTGTCGCCACTCTCAACCCCCCATGTGGTGTTCCCCCCGCCACCTCTGCAGAAAGCCCAACGTTAATCTGCGATGGCGCCGGGTCCCCGTTAATCACCCTGGCTCCTCGCCCTTGGTGGAGAGTGAGATAAGACCACTCGTCTTATTTTAATTACACCAGTATTTGCCCAGAGCAGCATAAAACTCTAAATCTTCAACCTTTGGGTGTGATGGAGACATGGGCTGCTAAAAGCAAACTCCTTTTTGCTTTGCAATGGACCCCAATGCAAACATGAAGCACGTCCAAAGGCTCTCATGCACACCTTGCTTTTAACTCCATGCAGGCGAGAACACGTTCCGAAGCATTATTTCTTTTTTTTTTTTTTCCCCCAAAACCAAATTGGACTTTGCTCACTGCTGCAGAGCAGAGGAGACAAGATAAATATGCTGGGCCGTGACCCAGCTGCCCTGGGGCAACTGGGACGTGTTTTAGCTGGCCTCACCGATAAAGCTCAGATGGGTTCGATGTGCCGATGTCCCTAAGCCATGGGTTACACCACCCAGCCCCGTCTCACCTGCCGATCAGGAGTTGGCACTGTCTCCATCCCGAGCTCTCCCTGGTTTTTGAGCCCCCGGACGTGCTTTGAATTGAGTTTGCTAAAGCAACATCAGCAGTGGGAACCGAAGCACCGAAAGGGAAAGCAGACACGTTTGGTATGTTGGTCAGCATTGCTAAAAGCCCTTGGCTTCCTTCCAGAAAGCCCCTAAAACCTGTCCCTCTTGCCTCTCTTGTTGTATGCTGAATGGGACAGTGTCCTGCAGAGCTCCTGTTGGTTGCCCCAACATGGACCTCCAGCCTCCGAAAGGCTTTCCCAGGCTCCCTCCGCATCCAGAAGTCATGTCGGGAAGGGGCCATGTCCTAACAACACGTCTCTGCTGTCCCTTCCCTGCAGCAAGCATTGTCCTTAACATTTGGGTGCTGTGTGGGCTCCTTCTGTCTTCTCCTTGCCATGCAACCAAGACCCTGATGGCCATGACCCACCACCGTAGGGCTGGTCATGTGCCTGCCCAGGGTTGTGCAGAGCTCCAGAGCCCCAGAAACACAGCAAGACCATGGTGAGAGAGGAGAGGGGACAGTCATCTCAGAACAGGGGTTAGTGCAATTTTGCTCCCAAGGCTCTTCTTTCATCCAACAAGGGAAGACATTTTGCACCACAAGCGCATTGCATCAGGCTTTTACCTGGAGTCTTGCATTTCCCTGGGGTGCAGGGAGATGCAAAAGCAGATCAACAGCCTGGAAAAATCCCAACAGAGAGGTCAGACTTCCTGGAGAAGGAGGGAAGGGGAAGGGGTGTCTGGCAGCACGGCTGGGAAAGGACGCAACGTCAGCTGTTGTTCCCGCTCCCCGGCTTCCTGAGCTTCACTGTCCCACTATTGTTCCACATTTGGAAGACTGCAAAAGCTGAATGAAACCTATAACAATTGCCAAAGAAAGGAAGAGGAAAGCAGAGTGCTTTGGAAAAGGAGGAAAACTGCTGCTGATGTTCCTTGGTGGGTCCTCCTGACCTAGATCTTGCCCAACAGTAAAGCACCAAATCTGGGTTAAGTCTCTGTTCGCTTGACCTGATAGAGCTCTTCTCTCTCACTGTGCTTTCAGTACCTTGATGTTGGCATCTGCCTATGGAAACAGCTGCCTTAACTCCCTCTCCCATGAATACCTTTTTATTTTTAGCAAATCCCTGCTGCACCGATGGAGACAACAATGTTGGATACGCAGAGGCCAAAAATAGCCATCATTCACCCCTAGACGTGCACCTGGAGAGTCGGTTCCCTCACTCGTGAGGGACACTAAAACTTCTCACCCTGGGCTGGCAACTGCTCAAGCGACTGCGTTTTATTTAAAAATTAACTGATGCATCCCATGATACCGTGCCACGTGCATGACCTTCCCTGCAGAAGGCATGGACTGCTGGGTTTGTTGGCTACAGAGGGCTTTGATGTCCTGGTGCATGCCAAGGAGCCATCCGCGAGCCATCCTGGAGGACTTTTCAGGATGGTTGAACCTCAGTTTACCAGCAGGAAGATCTCCATCCCTTGTGTTCGACCAGGCAGAGGGAACTCCAGAAATAAAACCAGAGGTCACAGCTCCAGCTCTGGCTCTTGTGATGGTGCCAGGCACAGCTGAGATGAAGCTGGTAACCGGTTGAAGTGACAGAACAAATAAGAACAAACAGAAAAGCTTGACGGCTTACAGAAATCCCCCTGTCAGCTTCCAGCTTCCTATGAGCCAAGAGTTCACCTTCTGGGGCTTTCAAATTTCTTTCTTTTCTTATCCTTACATAGCATCAAGAATGCAACAAGCCATTTTCCAACTGTAGCAGCACTTTTAAGGAAATAATTTAGACTTCTCAGAAAGAAAAAGATGAAGAGTGCCATGCTTGTGTGGTAAACCAAACAAGGAAGGTAGTCCCCTGCTGTGTGTTGTAAGAATTGTTTTTCCTCCTTTCTGCTCAGATTTATGGGATCCCGTTGCGTTTATGGGATCCCATAAATGTTTCAGCCGAGTCCACCCTCCAGGCAGAGTCCTGTGAGCAGTGGATGTTCGTACCAAGAGCAGACTTGCTGCCTACAGAGCTCTCCATGAAAAATTTATGAATAGCACCAGACAGGGATAAAACAAGACTGGAACAAAAGTTTCCTGCTTTTTACCTCAGGAGGGAAAAGTAAATAATAAACTAGGATGGTGATAAAAGCCTCCTACTCCATTTATCCAAGTTCTTCAGGCTAAAAGATCTTCGTTCTTCTCAAGTGCTATTTTGGGAGGAGAGATAGTAAGATTTCCTCTACCCTTACATTATTGTTTTGTTCTCATTGCAAAAGGCAGCCCCCAAGTCTAAGAAAATAAAAAGCCAGCTTAGTTCTCCAGCCAGCTGAGGTCTACATGTTTATACCACCATGAAACATAGGGTGGAGATGCAGGAGGTGATGGAGACCCAGCACACCGAGATCCTGCAAGCACAGGAAACGTATCGCAAAAATAGCAGTGCTGACCCAGAGTTACCCAGACTTTTTTTCCTAACAGTCGCTTCTCTTTGTAAATGAAGAGTTTGGCTAAGAGAGAGATGAGGCTGGGGGTGACTATGGACTGGAAGAGACTTACTAGATGTTTTCTTTGCAATAGCTAACCCCATGCAAGTCGGGAAATCTGAATTTGGGGCTGTTGGTGGTCGTTGCTGAAGTTGCCTTTGACTTCTTCAATGGTGGTTTGCTGCCAGATGGGGGAATAATTTAGTGTCATGGCTTCTCAGTCCCAACATGGTCTGGGACATCTCCAGGTGCTACAGTATGACACTCCTTGAAGAAAAAAAAAAAAAAAAAGAAATATTATTATTTTTTAATTTCTGTCCAGGATCATTTCCATGTTATTACTCTGGCTCCATAGAATCAAACTCAGAGCTCATCTAACCACTCACCGTGCGACCCTGGAGGTTAAAAGCAGCGTTTTCTAAAGCTGTTTGGCAGTGTCAGATTTACCAGTGCGGGATTTTTTTCTGATGTAAGACAGGAATTAATTGTCTGGAGTGACATGCTGGCTTGTCCCCTAACCCCCTGGATGCTCTAGAAAGGCTCTGTAAAAGGGGAACAGTCTGGATGTGTCTTATAGGATCATAGGAACACAGGGAAGTTCATGTTGGAAGGGACCTCAGGAGGTGCCTACTCCAGCCTCCTGCTCAAAGCAGGGTCAGCCGTGAGGTCAGAGCAGGTTGCTCAGGGCTATATTCACTCTGCTCTTGAAAACCTCCAAGGATGGAGACAGTGCAGCCTCCAACCTCCCTGGGCCCTGTACCCTAAACTTCAAAAATTTCCCTAGGACCTGCTCCTCTCCAAGTGCTTGCCCACAGCTGTACCTATCCACCCTTGGCACTACAGCTGTCCTCCTGTCCACCAGCTTTTGGAGGCAACCAGCCCTACACCCATCTTCTTTCTCTCCCTTTGATATAGTTGTTTCAGCCTGAGACGAACGGAGGAAGCCAAGACCTACAGCGCTAGCTGTGTGGCCTCCTCTGCATCTTGTTATCTCCAGGAACAGCTTCCCACCTCTCCCATCTCATTTCTCCAGGGCTCAAATCCCTCCCCTCACTGTTCTTCAGTCTTCCGGGAGCCTCCTCTCAACCCTGCCTGGGGATACACTTCTGAGAACAGGATTTAAGCCAGCAGCGCTCAATTTTACAGCTCTCCAGCTTGTTCTCAAGTCTCTACCTGCCGACCTCGACCATCAGGCTGGGGAGAAGCTGCAACTTCAGGCAATGCAACATCTTCAAAGGCTGGATGCACAGGCGATGAGCATCTCTGAGCCTCTCCGCGGTCGGCACAGGTCCTCAGCGGTGGTCCTGGAGAGCTCTGGGCTCCTCCTACGGGGCCTACAGAAGGTGACTAAGAAAGCAAAGTTGTCAGAATGCGTATGTTCACTTTAACTCTATTGCGTCGTACTTGAAAGTTTTTAGAGGCTCTGCAGAGATATGAATGAGCTGTGCTGTGCTGGATCACCTCTCTATTTTCCTCACCTAAACAAATTCCCAGAAGATGTTTCTCTCTCTCTCTGAGACCGTCTCCCTCCATCTTTAGCCCACCACTTCTCCCAGAAAGCAGCCAGAATTTCTCCTTATCTGGACTTTCGCACTCTTGAACTTTCTGTTTCCAGCTTGCAGTTGTTGCTGGCTCAGAGAGGTTGCAAGCTGACAGGGCCAGGGATGTCAGGACAGGAAAGTCCACCTAAGCTTTTCATCTCCTTTTGCCAACATTTCATTTAAGTGAGATATTCATCCTGCCACACCTTCAATGGCTTCCCACCTACCTCCACTCTCAGCCCAGTGCTGTCCATGTCCACCTCCTTTGCAAGAGGAGGGAACCCCCAATGGTGCAGGGGGAACGGGGACCTAACTCCTCAGAACCCCTTTCTCTCCTTTTTCTCTAAAGAAGGACATTTATATCCTCAGACTCCATCACTAATTTCCATTCCTGCTGCCTTTCCATCTCCTTTCGAACTTCTTTCATGGCAAAATGCAGCTCCTGACCAGGTTCCTTGCAGTTTCTCAGCTCTTTGGTGAAGCAGCACCTTGCTGACTGCTTCACCGTGCGCTCTGCTTGTTGGATCCAGGGGAAGGAAACAGCAACGAGATCATCTGGAAAGCTATTTTTTTTCTCATCTGGCCTGCCCAGCGGAGAGCCAGGAGTGTGATCAGTAAACACCAAACGGCAATCGCCTTCACCCTCTGTAATAACTTAAATTAAACACATTTTTGTTCATTCATTAAAACAAAGGTGATAATTAACACCTGCAGCACTCCATCCTCCTCTTCCATCCTGCCTCGATCTGAAGGGAGGAAGGCTGAGCTCGCAGGCGCAGCCCCGTTTGGCGGAGGGGCCGTGGGGACTGGCAGGGATGGGCGGGTGGGACAAAGCCAGCAGCCAAAGTACCACTCTGGGCTCAGTTCCCAGGATTTGTTCAGTGATGGATGAAGACAAGCCCATTGTCCTCCCCTGTGAGCTGTTTCTTCATGGATCTGATGTTCAACATGGATCCTGGTGCTGCACCAGGTGGGTGCTGTAGGCAGGCTGGGATGCGCTCAGCAAGCGTCTCTGCGTGGCAGCATCCAGGGCTCACGAGCCACCGCGTTCCTCTGTTGCCAAGACAAATTAGAGGAATACAGTTCCATTTTATGGCTTGCCTTAACCAGATCACCTTTCAAGCCGCTAGGAAAAGGATCCTTTGCAAATCAAACACGTGAGTACGGAGACTTGGAAGGGAAAGTGCAGGGAAAAATATATTGGGTCAATTCGTTGCCTTTCAACGTGCAGCATTTTCACACCTGCAAGCAAGAAAAACAAAACTGCTCATTTACAAAAAAAAACAAGCGGAGCCTAAACCCCAGCCTTGGGAAGGAAAGCTACCGAGAGCTTCCCCGCTCCCAAATATTCCTGTGAAATACGCAGCTTGGGAAAGCGCACGGGCATAATCCGCCGTCAATCCTGGTTTACTGATAAATTCTTCTCTCCCTACCTGGAGGACAGTTACGGCCGGAAAGTGAAATGCTACAGCCTGTTGCTTAACATGCTGGGGAATCCTCCACTGAAAATCAGAACTGGCTTCAGAGAAACTGTATTCCAGCACCAGTGAGCAACCTTTAGTGTGTTTCATGAGCTAAAGAGTCTTAAGAGACTTAAGGGAAAGCATCTAGAAATAAGACCCAGCCGTGAAGAGCTTACGGGGAAGAGACAGCATTGACGTTACGCACAGCCAGCTGCCGAGGCTCCCCGTAAGCTGTGCTTTGGCCCCACGTCTTAGGAAGTCATGACCCAAAATCTGTTTTTTGGCTGCTCTCCGCTGCAGGATTGAACGCCGAGAGTTGGCGGGGTTGGGCTTTGCTGGAGCCGACTTCTTCATGACTCAAGAAGTTTTAGATCTTGCATCACCCCAGCCTCTTTCAGCAGCTCCCATCAGTTTTCTTCCCAAATTACTGCAGGGAGAGCCGCTGGTCCATGCTGCAGGACGAGAGTGAAGCACTTGGCAGGGGATTATTTCAGATTATTTCACCTTTGCCAACCTCACCGTGTTGTCGCACACATCATGCACCAAGTTCAAAGCTGAAACCCATGTCTTTCACAAGAAAACAACCCTGATTTGATAGGGAGAGCAGCCCCGATTTCTCTGGAGTATGGGCAGGAATTATGTCACTTCAACCAGGAGCACAAAACCCTTTGTGGGCTCTTTATCCCTCGCACTAAACCAGCACCAGCCTCTACAAGACCATGATTTACAACTTTCTGTCTGCCCCGGGGGCTGTCCCAGCTGGCGCGACACCAATTGGAGCAGGAATGGTTTTCTCAGCGGGTGTTTGTAAAGCGCTAGGCGCAACGGAGCGATATCTCAGCGGGGAATGCCATAGGCCTTAATTTATTGATTATCATTAGTAGTAATAATACTAATACAGCAGCAGAGGGATTAAAATACCAGGTGCACAGACAAAGAAAGCTTCCCAGAGCTCGGTCGGCTGGCAAGTGTCTAACGGGCTTGCTGGGAAGTGGTGCCACCAGTTCCTTAACCAGACAGTGATATTATTTTTTGTGTTTCGCCCCAAAGATGATGTCCATCTCATCGTCCACATGCCATCCGAAGGGGACGGTTAAATGCCACGGAGCGCCTATGCTTGTCGCTGTCACCTAAAATCACTCGGTTTGACGGGTGGCGTGGAAAGGAGGTGGCTGGTTTTCCCGTTTCCCGAGAAACGCAGCGCCGAGCCAGCTGGGCAGCCTCTTCCCAAGGGGTTTTCCCACCGCTTCGGTTCACACTTGCCAGCTTTCCTTCGGGAAGGGGCATTGTCAGCCCTTTCCTGAAGCCATGCGTGACACCCGGTAGCAGCAGCTGGGTTATTTATGTAGCTCTGCTTGCTGGCTGGAAATACAATACACAGAACGGGCTCTGGGAGCTACTCACATAGGGATGCAGGGCACACAAGCAAAACTGGAATCCCGGCTCACATTTAAGCAAAAGCTCTGCATGCCTCGGAATACCAGGAGAGAAAAAAAACCCAAAAACATCTCTTTGAAAAAATCACATGCTTTTCTACTTAGTGTCTTTTGAGCCTCCTTCAATGGGAGAGTGTAGGGAGTCAACTGTGGCTGTTATAACCTTTTGTCATGTAAAAGCTTTCATTCCTGCGGATATTTTAAGTGAAAATACAAAATTAACCTACAAATCTTTTTTTTCCCCCACCATCTGATGCAACTGTATCTGAGGTGCAACATGCTAGCATGTGTCCACCGGCTAAAAGTCCCCCAAAACACAGAATGCAGCCTTTGTTTGCTATTTTAGGCTTGGAGCTGCCTGTGCAAGTCCTGAACATACAAGGGAGATTTGTGATGTCAAAGCATCTACTTGGGGTCACCCGGCACCAACCCTGTGGAAAAACCTGGCCAAGATTATGCAGGCAGATTAAAGTCAGGCTGGAAGGACAGAAAGGAGGAGGAGGTCGGTGTGCCAGATCGCAGATACACCATGAGGTGGGTCAGGAAGCAAAATCCATCATTGCAGGCTTGTGAGAGCACCATGGGGAATCTCAACGTGAGCCGGCAATGCACACTTGCAGCCCAGAAAGCCAACGGCACCCTGGGCTGCATCCCCAGCAGCGTGGGCAGCAGGGCGAGGGAGGGGATTCTGCCCCTCTGCTCCGCTCTGGTGAGACCCCCCTGCAGCGCTGTGTCCAGCTCTGGAGCCCCCAACATCAGAAGGACGTGGAGCTGTTGGAGAGGGTCCAGAGGAGGCCACGCAGATGCTGAGAGGGCTGGAGCAGCTCTGCTGTGAGGCCAGGCTGGGAGAGCTGGGGCTGTTCAGCCTGGAGAAGAGGAGGCTCCGGGGAGAGCTGAGAGCGGCTCCCAGTGCCCAAAGGGGGCTGCAGGGAAGGTGGGGAGAGACTCTTCAGCAGGGCCTGGGGTGACAGGACAGGGGGTAATGGTTTTAAAATAGAGGGAGGTAGATTCAGACTGGATATTAGGAAAAAAATTGGGGAGGTGGAACACTGGTCCAGGTTGCCCAGAGAGGCGGTGGATGCCCCATCCCTGGAAGCATTCCAGGCCAGGTTGGCCGGGGCTCTGAGCAACCTGATCTGGTTGGAGATGTCCGTGCTCCTTGCAGGGGGGTTGGCCTGGACGGACTTTGAAGGTCCCTTCCCACCCAAACCATCCTGTGATTCTATGTGAGAGTCCCAATGCTTTTGTTCAAAAGGCTCTGAATGGTCAAGCAGAGGGGCTGGTAACAGATTTTAGGTGGAGAACAGCACCGCACGCGCAACATTTCCATTGGTGGACCTGTATGGTTTGCTTCCTTGAGTCAAAATCAGCTTTTTGCAGCTCCTGTCTTTCCAGAGGCAGTTCTGCTGCCAGTTCCCCCAGCGATAAAGCTTCCTGCCAATAGCCCTCAACAGGCAGCGCAAAAGAGATGTTCAGTCCATAATCCTGTTAGATATCTCTTGAAATTTCTTAGTCTTGCTGTACAGTAGTTTTTCTCCTTCCTCACTCCCAAGGGGCAGAGCACGAGCCCTTTGCAAATGTCTGTTGGCTCCAAGACCCATGGGGGCACATGTCTGTTGGGGAGGTCGGCCAGCAGCTGTAAGCCGTTAGCAACCGATGTCCCTGTTCCTTCTTCACCCTCAAGTAGACATCTTTCTTCAACACTCACCATGAAACATGAATCACAACCATGCAAACTGGCTGAGTCCTGACAGTTTGGGAAGAGATGATAACCAAAGCAGCAGGTCTCTCGGTCCACAAAGAGCAACAGGGGAAAAAATCCCATGTTTGGCTTGTCCAAGAAACCAATTGCCCATCTTAGCTCTTGCTGGCGCCGTGGTGGCACCTAGAAGCCATGGGAGAGATGTGGGTCCCTGACGGATGGATAAATATCTTTGCCCATCGCGGTCGGCATGACGTTGCTGCTCCCCGTATCCCCAGCAGTGAGCACAACGATGGGGCTCAGCCAGGCTGGGATCTCCCTTTGAAAGGCAGGAGCTGGGAACCGGAGAGGTGATTTGACACCGAGCCGTGGCAAATTCCTGAAAAAAAGGAATGAATTTGCACAAACCGTCCCATCTTGCCTTACGTGAAGCCCCAGCGCTTTGCGGTGAGCCGCCAGCGCGCGGCACAGGCTGCGTGAAACATATGGGGACCGAAAGGCAACCTCAAGTGTCATTAACTGGGAAAATAAATACAGGCTAGGTGTCTCGCCTCTGTTGTCTGGTTTTATATCTGGAACTAATTTTGTCGTCGTTCTGATGAGTGACGAGATAATTGCTGCAGCTGGGCTATTCAGCCCGTTCCAAAGAAACCCTTTTTTCATTAATTCAGGCAGTGATTACACACGCTGAGCCAAATTTCTTCTGCATGCCACCCCATTAAGGCAGCGCCTTTACCCTGGGGATGGGTTTAGCCCCCCTGTTTAAATAGCGTGTTCGCATTTCTTTGTTCTATGGGACACAAAGGAAAAGCTTTTTTCCTAAATGGAAAAAAAAAATAAGGAAATCTGATGTCTTCCTGTGCAAAGTGGGACACTCAAAATACAATCACAGGTAATTAGGAATCATCCATTCTTGCCCCAAAGTCAGGAAAATGGCCAAAATACTGTCTACAAAATACCTTCAGAATATTCTCTGTTTTCTAGCGAGCGCTGGGCGAAGGGAAGGAGGAGCGTGCTGCTGGCTGAGAGACATTACGCTTGCACGACAGATTTGGGGACAACGATCAGCAACTATTTCCCAACAAGCCGGGAGAGATTTCAAATCAAGGAGCGCTTTATACGGAGGAGGGGACGATGTAAAAGCTAAAAAGGGAGGAAGGGGGAAGCTGCCCGGGATGATCGCTGCGATAGCATCCGTAGAAACCTCCGCAAAGCCCTTCATGTAGATGCTCTCTGCTTTTTTGCACACAAACAGCGTGATGCTCCTCCGTGCTGTGCTGGCAATATAATAAAACAAGAGAAGATCTGAGGTCCAGTGATACAGAATGAGATTTCATTGCTGCTTGTTTTTCCTAACTGGAAAATAATTACATGAGGATGTAGGATTGTGCATCGCAAAGGAAGTATCTGCAAAATGCGAGTGTGGTTTGTTTGAATGCAATTCCTATTTAGCCAGCACAATAATATTGCCTCTTTACTAGCTAAAAGGAAGCTAAAATGAGGATAGAAAACAGTGGCCTCCACCGAGAGCACAGAAATAAAATTGCCCTGTTGTCAAGAGAAGGGCGTGGGGAATCTCCCAGTTTTGCCCTTGACTTTGACCTTGTCTGCCTTCTCCCTTGTGCCATCCCAAGCTTTTTATCTAGCGCTGTACCTTGCTTGATCTTTCAACGGGGAACAATAGGAACCCAGCTGTCAAGTTAAATGGCAATTTATAGCTGTCGCCCACAACGGGAACAAAGGAGTTGGGCTTCTACATGACGGCCTCCTGGCAACGCTAATTTCAAGCACGGACCTTCAGCGCAGCGCTCGCTTGCAGCCCATTAAATGCAAACGTACCACTGAGCTCATTAGCAACCGCGCTCGCCAGGCAGGGCCCTTCGGCTGCCGTTGGGTTCCTCCAAAGGTAAATGCTATGAAATCTAGCAAAAGCCAAATATCTTTTTTTTTTTTTTTTTTTTTTGTCAAAATAGATGTTTTTACAATCAGATGGCTCACTGGAGATAGCGTTTGTCATCACAGAGCTCTGTAGCCCAGTGGGTGAGGAAGGGTGGATATTCGGTGCAGAGGTACCTGCCTCTGCCCTCTCTCCATCAGGACTTTACGCCTACTTTCAGTGCAAATCGTAGCATTTTTTTTTCCCCTTCCATTAAAACTGTGACAACATCTTGGAAATACATGTTGAAATTCTCGATTGCTAGAAAACCCCAGCAGCTCGAAAAGTGCTATGAAACCAAAAGCCCACAGGATGTACCTTCAGATAACAGCTTGAGAGAGAGGGCATTTCATGAAACTCATTTCATTTTAAACACATACATTACTGACCTTTGCAGCGTCTCCTTGTGACACTAGAGCCAAGCAGGCTTTACTTCAGCCATGTCATTGCAACTGACCTTCTCCATGAAGGAGAAGACATGGAGTCCATGTCTCCATGAGAGCTTTAGGATGAGCTAGGCAGAGCAAGTGAGGTCACTTGGTGTAGAAACATCCACTGGCTTAGAAAACCTTTTGAGTTTTTAAAGCCTGGAACTTTGCCTTTGCGGTGCCATCCTGGAAGAAGCCTTTGCTGGAGTTGGTCAAGATAACTTTGCTGTCATGGGTTTCAGAGATGAACCAGACATAAAAAATTAATGATTTCATCGAATCATTGAATCACAGAATCACAGAATGGTTTGGGGTGGAAAGGACCATTAAAGCCCATCCAGTCCAACCCCCCTGCCAGGAGCAGGGACATCTCCAACCAGATCAGGTTGCTCAGAGCCCCGTCCAACCTGGCCTGGAATGTTTCCAGGGATGGGGCATCCACCACCTCTAAGATTTCCTCCTAGTCTTTCTAGTTTCATATTGGAAGATCTCACTGCTGTTGCTGAATTCAGGCGCAGGAGCAGGGCTGAGGGGCTGGGATTTCACTCCTAGCATCTAATTTCAGGAAAAAGTGATGAAACGGTCACATCTCACTTATCCCATCATAAAATGCAAAGAAGATGCATCAGCCTTTGTAAAGCTCTTGATGCAGATGAGTTAAAACTATCCAAGGGCGCGTTGTTAGCATTGCAACTGGGGAGTTTTGAAGCTGGTGACTGGTCATTTCTTGACTGTGTTTATGATCTGAAGGAGATTCAGCCAAAGCATAGGAAAGGGCAGAAAATGAGTCAGAAGGATGAGACTCCAGTGCCCACTGCATGTGCAAAACCCGCACTGGAGCTGCGTATTGTTTCTCCCTAGATGGGCTACAAAAAGCTTGTGGAGTTAACATTCTTATTAACTTAGCTCTATCACATGGTTATTAACTTAAATAACACCTCAGAAATATTTACACACCTGAGAAAACTTTGCTCAGACAGGAAATTCTCTACACTAAGAAGGTTTTGCCTCCCATTTTCCAGATTTATTTAAAAAATCCTTTTTCTGAAGGTGCACCTCTATGTGCATAGGTGTGTACGCTCCCAGTTTCCAAGAGCATCAGCAGCAGAGGCTGCTCCAAATTTGCTATCAAATAGCATAAAATACTTGAGGCTGGATGTGCGTTGGGTCAGGAGGTGATGTTTCCGTATCTCCAGCGGCTTCGTGCCTCTCGCCTTTGCTGCGGTGATGCCAGAACTCCCGGCGCAGGGAAGTGCTGCTCCAGCTTCTTGCTTGGCAGGCACCAGGAGGCAGCAAATACACAATAAAGGTGCAAAGCCAAAGAGAAAATACAGCCTGGCTGTTGCTTTGCCTCCTGTGGCTGTTTCTTTGCTTTCTGTCCCTGGTTCTTAGCTGGGTAAGCAGCAAAATGTACCACCACGTTCCTCTTTTTAATTGCAGCAGCTTCTTCCTTCTGAGTCTGTAGAGTTTTGCTGGCTCTCGCCATCTCTTTCCTTCACCTCCAGGCAAAACCTGACATTTGCTTTCACCCGCATGACGAGACGCGGCCGGATCCTGAAAGGAGCCCTACGGCATGGTGCCAGCCTTGGAAAATCTGCAGGAAAGTAGTTGCCCTCCGCGTGGACACGGAGCTTGCTTCTGGGGGTAAAAAGTACAGTGGCTGTTGTGTCATTCAGTGCCTTTACAACTTGGTAATTTGGTGAAACATGGGGTCTGTGATTTACTCCTAGGAATGCGAGAACGGCTGCTCTGGACCAGGGGAGATCTCGTTAGCTGGTGCCCACCTCTGCAATGGGCACGCAACAAGTGCCCCTTCTCCAAAGCATCCCACGAGCTGGTGCTTGGAAAGTGGCTGAAGAGCTCTTTCTGGACTGAGCAGACAAATATCGATGTCAGCTTAAAAAAATATCAGAGGAGGCAATCATAGATGAGAAGCTCCCAAATTAAGTCAAGGGATGAGGAATCTGTGCGAAGGAATCACCACGGCCAGCAAAATACGGGTGCAGCATGTCCCTGGGGCAAAATCACCCTCCTGCCATGCTTATATCCTTGATGCAACACGTAGTCATTTCTGGAGGACGGCGACATTGCGGCCTTGCAGCAAAGTGTGAGCACTCACTGATTAATTCTCTCTACTACATGCAAAAAAGCATTTTTCCTGCCTCCTCCCCATGCCAAAAAAAATCACCCAGTTATGGTGAAAAGCCAAAAGGATGAGTCTAACCCGGATGGCAAAACAGGATTCTCAAGACATTGCCATGGAGTGGAGCATGCCCATTGACAGCAGAATGGACTCACACCACCAGATGATTTTCTTCAAAACTTCCTCTGAAGCAATATAAATTTTGGTAAGCAGACATAGTCCCTGCAGAAATGCTGCGGCGGATTTGACGTATGAATTACCTGCACAGCAGGTCTTTTATGTCACAGAGCTCTTCTGTATGCCAGAGGAAGATATAGCCAACACCCAACAGTCATAAGTTAATGAAGCAATAATTATATGGGAAATAAAAAGGGCTTTTAACATGTTTTTACAATGGAAAAGGAAATTCAGTACCTGAATGGGTGGGTGGGGTTATTGCAGCACTGGGTCTCCTCATTGAGATGCCTCCAACCATAGGTGCTCCGGTTCCACCGTCAGTCACTGCACTTGGTGGAGGGCTGTCACCCCCGGCTCTGGTGCAGAAGGTCACCGAGATGTGCACTGTGTTTCCAGCCTTGCAGCCTCTTCCTTCGTTGTCCAAGAAAATCCACTGCGGATATTTTGTGGCTTGGCTGCCACTGCATTGAAAGCAATGCAGCAAAGCAGCAATGCCCTCTGAAATTTCACAATAAATCAGCTTAGAATCATAGAATGGTTTGGGTGGGAAGGGACCGTTAAAGGCCATCCAACCCCCTTGGATGCAGCAGGGGACAACCCTCTTAAGACCAACCCCCCTGCAAGGAGCAGGGACATCTCCAACCAGATCAGGTTGCTCAGAGCCCCGGCCAACCTGGCCTGGAATGTTTCCAGGGATGGGATTTCCTCCATGGAAATGTTGCTCGTGGGGTGCTGTTCTCCACCTAAAATCTGTTACCAGCCCCTCTGCTTGACCATTCAGAGCCTTTTGAACAAAATCATTGGAACTCTCACATAGAATCACAGAATGGTTTGGGTGGGAGGGACCTTCAAAGTCCATCCAGTCCAACCCCCCTGCAAGGAGCAGGGACATCTCCAACCAGATCAGGTTGCTCAGAGCCCCGGCCAACCTGGCCTGGAATGTTTCCAGGAATGGGGCATCCACCACCTCTCTGGGCAACCTGAGCCAGTGGTCCACCACCCTCAGTGTAAAAAATTTCTTCCTAATCTGAATCTACCTCCTTCTAGTTTAAAAACCTTACTCCTTGTCCCATAGCTTATCTATTTTTTTTGTTGCTTCTCCAATGTCCCTGTGTTGTGCCATACCCTTTGGGACAGATCTCAGAGGTGACAAGGTTGAGGCAGGTTCTCTAGGGCACTTGTCTGGCACACAGTTGGACTACATCCTAAAATTTGGAATACATCCTAAAAACTTGCACAGCAAAATTCAGCATCGTAACATGGTGACCATCCTCGCCAGAAATGGTGACAGTGGCTTGATAATCAGTGAGCAGACCATCTAGAGGAATGCAGACATACACATTTCGGCTAGATGTCTAGAAACGTGGTACAGGATGGACATGGCCTGATGCTTGCCATTTTTCTGCGTAGGAAACAGCTTGTCATTGGTAAGGCAAAGAAACAAATGTGAAAGCCAAGTGGCTGACCTCCCTAAATTTGTAGACAGACATCACTGTAAGTTCAGCTTGACCTTCAAGGTTGTTTCAGAACCACTGGTGAAACCTAGGACTAACAAAAGGAGGTGGCTGCGCTGAGTTTGATTCTTGTATTTATGTTCAGGTGCATATTTTAGGAGGCTTTCTCTTCTGGAAGGGCTGATGGTGCAGCAGAAGCCTTGTGCCATGTGTTGCCTGCAACACAAACTCTCGTGCTCCAGGTCGAGGCAGTGGGCTGGGAGCGATCATGACATTTGTGATGGGAGTCTCCACCTGCATGGAGAAAAGGCATTTCCAGCTAAGACGGGGAGCCACCAACCTGGAGGAGAAGCTGCAACTGCAGTTTCTAGTGAGAAGAAACCACAGTGGCCCGTGGGACCACTCCTTCACATGGTCTAAGTAAAAAATACCTGGTGATCCAAACGGCATCGACCTGGCCGTTTCTTTTTCCCGCAGGAGACCCTGGCTGAGGCCCTGGGGCTCCTCTCTGAAATGCGTACGGCGAATACACACCTGAGAGCTCTGGCTCTTTGCAGTTGACAGTGCTGGGAGGTTTGCTCTGAGCGAAGGATCAAGCGCTGCCTCCACCTCTCTCTCCAGGGAGGTGCCTTAACAGCTATCGACTCGGTAAAGCACAAAATGAACTGCGCGGCAGTGCTGTGACATTGGTTGTTCCCTGCTTGCTGTTTGGTCTCACTGTGGACCTTGAGCGATGCCAACTGCAAACTGCAGGATTGAAATAAGGTTTGCTCACCCCCCTAAGCTCCCTGCAGCATCTGCAAAAGCCCCAAGGACCCAATCCTATTTTTTTCCTTAATTTATATTAGGAAAGAAATATCTTTTCTCCTCCTCATGAAAACTATTATCTTTCCTGAGCACAGCTCTAGGGATCCCATCAAGATGAGTGAATCCATGGCCAGAGTTAAGTGGGATGGAAATGTGCAAAGTCTTTAGGATTCTGCCCAAATTCTCCCGTTGAGTAATTCAGCTTGTCAGCATGGGATAATACAAGTTTCACCAACTTGACGAATGGCTTAGATCATCTGCAGACTAAACAGATGCTGTGCTGAATAAATGCACCTATAACTTATGCATTTTAGTGTGCTGGATGGCATCCTTAGTGCAGCCAGGGAGGAGGGAATCATAGAATCATGGAATGGTTTGGGTGGGAAGGGAGCATTAAAGGCCACCCAGTCCAACCCCCTGCAAGGAGCAGGGACATCTCCAACCAGATCAGGTTGCTCAGAGCCCCGGCCAACCTGGCCTGGAATGTTTCCAGGGATGGGGCATCCACCGCCTCTCTGGGCAACCTGGGCCAGTGTTCCACCACCCTTGTAAAAAATTTTTTCCTGATATCTAATCTGAGTCTGCCTTCTTCTATTTTAAAACCAGTCACAACAGTCCAGTCACACCAGGCCCTGCTGAAGTTTCTCCCTGTCTTTTCAGGTCCTTGAAATGCACTGGATTTGTCTTCCCAACACAGATGTGGTAGAGATGCTGTCACCCCCACCTTACCGAGTTGGCTCAAAGGTGTTTGAAACAAATACCGAAGATATTTAAGCTTCAACCTCTCACGGATTCCCTCAGAAATTTGGTACCCAAATGCTTTAAAGGATTAGTGCTAAGTGAGCTGCTGCGGCTGAGTGGGAACTGAGCTGGCATTGCTTGACTCATCGGAGGCTAAAATCGTCTGTGCTGGAGCCCATACCTCTGTAGGAGCTTTGCAGGGATTGAAAATCCAATTTCAAATTATTCAACCACTGTGAAGCCTTTAATGCTTGCAAAATTCAAGGTTAAAAAAAAAAAAAAGAAAAAGAAAAAGAAAGAAGAATAACACACCATCAGCTTCTCTGCTGACGTGACAGGATTAAAATCCTCCAAGGTAAGGTAATCAGGTATGTGTCTGACAGGGCACGGGGCAGAGCGTGTCAAAAAGTCTCCGACACTCACTTTTGGCATTGATCTCCTACCATTCCCTCGGGATTAGAGAAGCTTTTCCTCATCCTTGAATCGCAAGCAGCAGCCCAGACACGCTTGCAGGACACAGAGGAGGTGGGAATGCATTTAGGTCCAGGACAGAACAGCCTATGCTGGAGGAATGGACACAGGTTTCCATTTTGAGGGGTAGAGTTTCAGCAAAGGAGAGCAGTTACTGCTCATCATGCCCGATAGTCGCCGTGAACACTGTGGGCTCGGCCAGAAGAAGCCAGGACCTGGGGGAGTCAGTCACCCAACCAGTGAGTGGCTGGGCTGGTTGGCGATATCATGGGCTTGCTTTTGAAAAGCACTGGTTCACCTGGACGTTTTGTTCAGCCTTGCCTCTGACAGCTACAGGGAGTCCACCTTGAAGCTAAGGACTCGGTTTCTGCAGAGCAAGACCAGCTTTTTGGGAGAGTTCATGAGCAGTTGCCAAATTTAGGGGCTTCTAGATTTCCAAGGGAGAGAAAGGAGGAAGTAGTTTCTGGTTTGGAATGAAAACTCAAAAAAAAAGGTTCTCCGCTTCCCAAAAAGCATCCACATTACAGCCAGCCCAATTAAATGATGTCAGCCTGGATTTTGGCTCTGCTTGGCCCTTCTTACATTGAAATGGCTCCGCTGTTGCTGGAGGACAGGCAGAAGGTAAAAAATTGACCTTTACATCTCTCCTCTCTGCCACATCAGACTGGATCTCTGTGGTGGCTGATCCGAGCTACCTCGGTGACTCCCTCACATCCATCTCCAGACCAAATCAAGAGGGACACCATTCTCTTGAAGCAGGAGAGTCTGGGCTGCATCCCTCCGGCTGGGAACGAATTTCTGATGGGTTGCACCATACAGCAGAAGGACAACACAGAAGACAGTTGTTCTCCACTTTGATTCATTGCTATAGACATTTTCCTTTCTGCTCTAGTCCACTGCACTGTCTGGCTGTGAAAAAGAGGATGCTGGTTTTGGGTTCAAATCACCTGATCCTAAGGATACCCCAAGAGCTTGCAGTCTGAGGTTTATTCTTTCTCCTTGAGTTCAGCTCCCTTCAGGACCGTCCTTCTGCAGAGATTTGCTGGCTCTCAGCCCTGAACTACCCTACAGCTATGGTCCCTGGGCTGATGACAAAAGTTGAGATAACATGGAGTGGCCAAGTTCAGACCTGAGCTTCTGAGATTTGGATCTGCTCCTGTCTCTGCTAACTTCACTAACCAAGACTTTGCCAGGAAGCATGAGCACCTAAGCAGCAAACGATCCAACACCGCGTGATGACATGCTCAGCTAGGATCTTCAGTTTTATTTTAGATACCTGAAGGTAGAAACCAGCACCACCCTCAGCACAACATGATATCCATCAAGCCCATCTCGCGTCGCCGCGAGCCGGGTCCATGTCCCAACCTGCGAGTCTTTTTAGCTTCCTCATAGCGTTTATGAAGAGAACCGTCTTGGCTCGGGTGCCTCTTGTACACTCCTCAGGCATCTCTGATTCCTATCTCACCCCCTGGGTGCTTGACAAATCCTCTTTGAAGTTTGATGGTAGGCTTGTGCAGAAGAAATTGCAGCTGTATCTTCAGCTTCTACTGTCAATACCTGGATCCTGAGGAAAGGTTTGGTCTCTGCTGGACCTGCAGAGAAGGGATTCACCGTAACCTTTTCCTCCTGCAGGCTCAGACAATTTTTCTGCTCGACTTGTGTCATCTATCCAGGCATTTCCCCTCTCCTCTGCTGCCAGAATCTGCACACCAATTACACCCGGGCTTCTGTAAGCAGTGTTCAGAGCTGCCAAAACCAAAGCAGGCTTCCTCTAGGAAAAAAAAAAAGTCATTAAAATTAATAATAACCTGCCAGGAACTCATGATACCATGAATCAGCATTTAAACTCGGATGTCGCCAGGCTCTCTGCAGCCTGGCCTCGTAGAGCTTGGGAGCTGGAAGAAACAAGTTTCAAATAATTGTGTGTTCATGCTTGGATTTTAATTATATCCACATGCAGACACCATTTGACGTTTTATGAGCGTTTCTCTTAAAGGCACGAGCTTGGGATAACCGCAAAATCCAAGGGAGGCAGCGAGTGAATTACACACGTTATTCCAGTGCGCCATAATTACACCTATTTATTCCACATGCGCATGTGTTTAATGCTCTGCATCCATCCACCCCTCCGGATATAAATGATGTTTGAATGTGATTTCAAGACCCTGTCTCTATTAGCTCAGCCCAGCCTAGTAAATCCTGCGTAAAAGCAACGGGAGGAAAGCCAGCCCTGAGCGGCTGCTCTGTAAATCAGGGGACTTGTGCGATCCTGTACATCACGACCCCGATTCGGGTCAGAGGCTGCACGTGCTGCACAACCTAATGCCCGGGACTGCTCGGATCGCCGGGCTCCCGTGGGAATAAAGCCAGCGCGTCTCTCCGCAGAAAATTGCAAATTACTGGGCTCTGCAAAGTCCTTGTCTCAGAGGAGTCCGGCACCAGACGAAATAAATCCTGGTCTTTTAGGGATTCTGCTCTCACCTGATCTAGACGTCTGTCTCTAGAGAAGGAAGAAAAAGAGTTGCGTTGCCAGATTTAATATTTTATAATGGCCCCACTTGGAAACTGCTGGGAGCGTGGCGATACAAGCAACGCTGGCGGAGATGGATGAGCAGCCGGAGTGCAGGTGAAGGCGGTCAGCCATGCAAAAGAACAGTAGTTTATCTACATTTCTAAGGCCCAATAACCACACAGAGCCATAAACCGTAATAGCTTCCATGCTAGTATCAGCCACCCAAGAGTCTCAGCACGCTTGACTCGCAGCGGGTCACCGACACTTGGTCTCCTCGTCTGTCAGATCAAAATCACTCGGTTCGTTTGAAGCCAAGGAAATGGGAAGAATGCAAGATTCAGCCAGCTTCAGGCACGCTCAGCAAATAAACGTGGCATTGTTTTCACGTCCCTGTTTCTCTGTGAGGCACCAAACACATCTGTGAGCATCGCCCGTCTGAAGGCACAGGATGGGCGCCAGGCACAACGCAGGAGGACGCAGACGACCAGAGGTGCTGGTGTTCCAGCGGAGAAGGGAATATGCAGCTCAACTTGATTTATTTGCACAAACCCTGAGCAGGCACAGCCGGCGCAGGTGTGTTTCTGGTTACACTCATCCACGGGGTTATCCTTGGGCCAGGCTCCATGGGTTAGACGGGAACCAGCAACGTGCTGCCTGTTTAATATCTTTATTTTCTTGTTTGTTCAACTCTCTACCAGGAAGAGCTGCAATAGCCTACATTTAATATTGGGCAGGTCACATCCTGCAGCCTGGTTTCATTAGCTTCTCTGGGTACGTGGAGCACGAATGTGATCGGTTCAAAGCCGTACCGTGTTCACCAGCCACGTAAACAAGGAGGGAAAAATCGATCCATGAAGGTAGCACTATGAATTTGCTGTGGCTGAATGCAAACTGACACAAACAGCCTCTTAATTAGCTACAGAGATAATGAGATCACTTGGTCAATACAGCATGCACGCATACACACACAGACAGACACACAAGTCCTCTTCAAAAAGGTCTACGCAGGGTCACCGGTGAAAAACATGGGGTATCCTACAGATCTGCTCTATAGAGAGCTAATAATTTTGGAGGAGAGAAGATCCATAGGGGCCCCAGATGGAGTATAACCGCTTCCAGTCCCTCCTAGGAGCAGTCACTGATGCTCTGATCTTTACTGAGCATGTAAGACCAAGATGGATATTTGCAGAGGACCTGAGAGCAGCAGGAACCTCATCCAGATTATCAGGACCTATCTTGCCCGCATGCTACCCTCCCTCCCCAGGCTTTCATTTTTTCTGCTTGTATTTTAGGATCTGCAGCCTCAGGAGACAGCGCCGTATCCTTCCACATCTGAGCTGTAACGGAGTTGGTCCCATCCTGCCATCTGTCTCTCCTCTCAACCAGTCTTTCCCAGCCATGCCCATCTGGCAGCGCTGGAAGCTCTGCCCCATGCCCTCTAACCACCGCCCAGCAGCTTTTGTATTGACACACATGACTATGTACTGACGTGTCAACTCCAAAATGAAAGCCAAAATGCCCTACAACTGCGTGGGCCCATCCCACAGATCTGGCTTTCGCCCTTTTCAAGCTCAGCCCGTGTAAAACACGCTCCACAGCCCCGGCAGCGCAGCTCAGGGCAGCGGTGCGTGAACAGTGCAGACGATGACCTGAGCAGATGTTTTGCTTCAGAAAAGCTTTGCAAAGCCAGCCGGTGTTTTACATGGCTCCCTATCCACAGGACTGGGCTGGGAAAAGCTGGGATGCTCCCTCCGGGAACGAGCACATCCCACGCCAGGTCCTGCTGGCACAGAGGCTGTCCCAGAGCGATGCACAGCTCTTGGGTCTGCTTCTTGGGGGAGGCCGTTGAACCCTGCAAATTTAATCAGAGTCCTGGAGAACAAGGAGGAATCCCTAATGTTTTTGCCATGGACAACATATCAATTTTTTAATTAAGCATTGAAAAAATGAGCTCATGGACATATATTCACCTGGCAGATGAGAAGGCAGAGCAGAGGCAGTGATAGGGATGTCATTCTTAATTTAACCTGTTGCATAGAGAGTTACCACACATGACAACGTAGCGGCATCACTCAGCAGCAGTCTCTTGTGATAGACATTGCAGGGTGTGATATCGTGACATTAGGAAGGGACTGGGTGACTCAAAAGAAGAGACAACGGGGCTTTCAGCTCTGTTTTGGCACTTCAGAGCTCACTGGTGGGAAAATGAGGAAAGCAATGATTGCACACAGCTTTAAAAGCAGGGAATCATCTAGCCAAGCTCATCACACCCTGTAAGTCCTGGGAGGAAACTCCTGCTGTAGCACCAAGCTTGTCCAGTTGGTCCATCACCTCCTGCATAGCTCAATGTCTACCTGCTCTGTTCTGGCCCATTCAAACGTCCTGTATGGGGAAGTTAAAATCATCACACTTTTAATTTTCTACCGCAAATCTCGAGAAACTCTTGACCTGGGTGCTGGTTCTTTGAGGGCAATGAAGACTCCCCATTTATGATCACCATGAGCTCAAATGTTCAGACACCTGCCTATGGCCAGAAAAAATCAAGGGGTAGAGGAGCCGCTGGAGCCCAGGTCCATGGCTGTCGCGGGCAGTACCCTCTGTCAGATGCTTCACAAGAAGGGGCAAGGTGCTTGTTTGGTTGTAAGCCAGGAGTTTTACATCGTCTTCCTACTTGCTCAGCTTTGTGGAGCACCTAACCACTGGCCATCACTGGGAGGGAGAGCAAATCCTGGAATGACAGATTGGTGATGATGACAAGCTAAGCCTAAAAGCCCTTCTTGTCATAAGGGACTTCAGCAACGTTCCTCCTGGCATTTCACCAGGAGGGAATCCCAAGTGCTGTGGAAATGACGACTGTGTAGGACTCTTCTCCATCACCCACGTTTTCAAAACTGCCTCTCTAAGTCATGAAAATGCAACCTCCTCCTGAGAAAGGCAGAATGTGATAACCGGTCAAAAAGCTGTTACATGGTTATTCATGGTGACGGTGAAGAGTACCATGTCCAAATGAAGCCACACGTGCAATTTTCATCAAAGGTTTGGAGGATCTGAAGTCTAAATTTAACATCTTAAATCAGTCACTTGGAGTCCCTGTGGTTTTCCAGGCTGAGATGTGATGTTTCTCACCAACCTCAGCCAGACTCAGGTTACTCCAACGTGGACAGTGCTAATTGCGAGGGCTGGGCTGCAAGGGGATGCACAATCTACGTGTCCCAAGCAGCGTGTGGTCCAGAAGGTTTGGAGGTGGCCAGCTATGAAAAAAAAAATCAGTAGTTCCCAAGGTTTCAGATGATGGGAAGCCTTCAGATCCCTCTGAAGCCCAGGTTTTGGTGTCCCACAGCTACTTGCTTTTTTGGGCAGAAAGGGAGCAAACTGTGATGGGCTGCACTTCACTGCCAGTGGGAACAGTTGTTAGATCTGATCTAACAGAGGATGGAGGAGAAGAACAGATGAGGAGGGATTTTTGGAGGGCCTGCCTCTTTGCCCAAAGCACCGCAGGACCATGGAAGAAATAAAATGAATCAAATCTCCCTGCAAGGCTGGAGAAGTTTTTAAAACTTATCATTTGGAGAGGGGAAAAACAAAGATGGTTTGGTCTGACTCACGGCAGGACCATCTGGGATCTGAGCACACCTCCCTGAACCATCACCCACTTCCCATCGCCAGTGCCTCTGGCTTTGCGAGATGCTCCGGTAACTGTGGAGACAAGTCGTTCCCTGAAGAACTGGTAAACTGGGACAGCAGCTGAGCAGTCTGCACCTGTGCTTCAGAAAAAAAAAAAAAAATCCAAAACAGGCATGGTCGTAACGTGGGATGAGAGGGAAATGAAAAGGAAAAATGGCTTTTCCAGGCACAGGAAGCAAATGGAGGTGGGCAGCACATGTCCCACAGGATGCTTGAAAAAGTCTTGCATACCACACGCACTCTTCTGCAGGGTTATTCCTTATCAATTGTAAAGAAAAACTCCTCTCCAACACCTTTTTTTTTCCTTCCCATCCCTCAAAGCCCCTGTGCAATTTTGCTGGATTTGCAGCATCTTGTTTGCCACGGTTTGAGGAGGTTTGAGCGAGTGTGCAGTTCCTGGGCGAGATTCAGCCAGGACCAGCTATTTATCATTCTCCTGCCCTCCCGACAGGTTTATCCGTGGCTTTTAATGTTGCATTTTGGAACGTGTCACTCTGTGTATTTTTGCAGGAACAAGAGTAATCTTAAAGAAGCATTAAATAATTAATTGTCTTAAATAATAGCCCTGCTGATGCGACTACTGACTAGAAATCCTGTCGTCTTTGGTTAGAAGCACCATAATACATGGTTTCCTCATGGGTATTTTGAGCGTGCATCAGCAAAACATCTGGAGGTTTAAGTTAGTGATTAAATAAACTGCTGCGTGTCTCTTAGGATGATAGTTTTAGAGAGTTTTGGTAAATAACCCACAGACACAAAGTAACGTCACATAAATAAAAATACTTAATCTTTCATCTATTTTTTATGCCTCTTCACTAGCTGGCATCCGCAAAAGCAAAAGTGCATTTTTTTTTTTATTCTCTCATTAATAACAGAGCAGGAAACATAAAGGAAAAATAACTCCAGTAGCAGCTGGGTACGGAGGGACTGATGCCAGTGTGGAATCTGGGTCAGTGTACGTATACTGAGATTTTCAAGCGACAGATTAATTGGCTTGATAATAATTGAGTGAAAGCCAGGAGAACTGGAGATGTCACATTCCCCATGCCCCTCCCTCTACGTGTGAGAACCAAGGGCTGTTCTCTTCACTTTCCTGGGATGTTTTTGGGGTTGTCCCACCAGCTTTGGAGAAATGAGGGGGTTTCATGTCACTTTTTGAGCACACACTACCGGGATTCTCTTTGAGCTGTTTAGATTCAGGAGTGCTGGTGCCTTCCACAGCAAGCCCCCTTCCCTATTGCAGAGAATAAATGCTGGTTGCAATGATAACAAGGCAATTGCGCAAGAAACCAGTGAAGGAACTGTGAAAGGAAAGTCAGGGGGTTTTGCTTATTTATTTATTTATTTATTTACATTCACACGGGCCAAAAAAAATTGTGTCTGGTTAAGAACGTGTGAGCGAAGATCCATCACAGAGCCACCGTCAGTAACTTGTGATGTTGGGATTTGGATGATGGTAGTAGCAAGATAAGTGGAACATAAATACTGATGTGCCCTATAAATAATCTGCAGAAAGCCCTGCTTCCCCACCTCCACAGAAGCTGCAGAGAGGAGATCTGTGCTGTCAGCATTAATCAAACCGAAGAAGCAGGGAGACTGGTCTGGCTGGTGGAGACAATGGCTTGTAGACCAGTGGATGCCAACCCTGGCCATTGTCCAGGGGCAGATGTGGAGGCAAGGTGGATTTGGGCGAGTAGGGCATACACAAGAGGTATGGGGGTGAGTCCCTGTGGCTCCTTTTCCCCATGCTGAGTAAATCATGATGTGTCCCACGGGAACAGTCTGGTGGATCTTACGGAAAACAAGCGTTGGCAACTTCCCAGCATAGCGTGACTTGCAACCACATTAATGGGGAACCACAGGGAAAATGAAACAAATCAGGAGTCTCTGGACTCCCAAGATGGTGCCTGAGATCGTCAATTAATTCAAGCGAAACGGGATGGGTTTTCCTTCAGGTCTCTAGGTTTTGGCTGAGTGTCCGAATCCTTCTTGTGGTGGAGTTCTACCGCATTTGCCCTTTGCTTCCCCAAGGGTGCTGGAGGACAGGGTTGTGAGGACTGGTCCCAGAAGATCTTAGTGGTGAGCCCTTAGCTGGGCCCTCCAAGGAGTCCAAGGAGGGGAGGCAGAAAGGTGCACACATGACATGGGGACTTCTTCTTCCGCAGTGACCATAGGTATTAGCCCTTAGGCACCACTGAGCTGAAGATTTTCAAGTTTTAATGCATTGTCTACAATGTATTAATTCCTTACCGCACAGGAATTTTTGTCCACATAGAGCAACATCTTCCTCAATTCTCTCCTTTGACCTTTAGATACCAGAGATCCCTGACCACCTCCCCAGCCCCATTTCTGAGGTGCCTCCCCACAACTGATTTGCTATGACCATCACGATGAAAAATCCCTGGCCTTCTTCCCCATGCAATCATGCCTCCAAAAAAAAAAACAAAACACCATATCAACCCATCTTTTTAGTTTCCTTTGGCGCCAGCTCCACAGATTTGGTTTTCTCCGAGAGATCAATATCCAAATGTTTGTGTGATTATTGCAGCTTCGCAAGTCTACAGAGCTGGAGGTCACCTCCAGGCTTGTTCATAAATAAATCATAAAATGTTATTATTTATATAGTGTCAACAGTGTGATAAGTGCAACATAAGGCAAATTCACTGTGGCAGCCAACTTCCAATCTGTTTTCTTCCTGCAGATTTCTGATCCAGCTAAATGGAGCGCTCTCTGTGCAATGCTCAGCTCCTCCAAGAAGAAAGATTTAACCCTGTAGCAGTCAGCGTGGTCTTGCTGTTGATTTCCAGCCCGTCCGACATCCACCATTGCAGTCTCGTTTTCCCCCCTTCAGCCATCCAGCCCCAGTACTGACGCCTACAATCGTGGCATCGGCTGATGGCCAACCTGCCTGGCTCACAAACCACCACGCCGTGGCCATCAGGACGTGTCAGGGATAGGAAAGAGGGTTACAAGTTTAGTAGACATGGTAGTGTTGGGTTGATGGTTGGACTTGATGATCTTGGAGGTCTTTTCCAACCTTAAAGATTCTGTGATTCTATGAAACACCTTGAGACAGGGAGAGGCTTTCAATTTCTCCCCAGTCTGCTATGAAATGAAGGCTGCAGGCAGCTTCTTGCCTCTAGGTTTATATGGGAATGCCCAAACTCTCTGAGTTTGCACAGGCAACGGAGCAACGCTGGAGAGCTAGGGTTCAAGTGAGCATTTTGCTCCCCCTGCATCACAAATGTCAAGGCAAACAGGCTCCAATTAGGCAGAGCCTCAGCTGACCAATTAAACAGACATTTCCAAGGAGTTTTTCCCACTGAATAAGTTATTTCCGTTGCTGGGACAGTCTCCTGTGAGAGATAACGGCAGCAGATTGGTTACTTTAATTGCTTCATTTAGTCTGTGTAAATATTATCAGAAAGTGACCTTTAGCATCTACCAGGATGGTATGAAATCCTTCCCTGCCCAAAAAACTCCTCTTTTGCAGAGCCTGTGAACCATTTACCTTATATTTAAATCACCCAGGAGATATTTCACTCTGAAAGGGCAAACTGGGCGCTTTGAAATTACTCGCAAGCAAATGTGCAATTTAGCTGGAGAGCCGGCCGTGCTTCTCCTCCGTGATGGGTTTGCAGCGAGAAGGGATGGACCCAAAGAGTGGCTGCAGCCTGGGTTTCACATCTCCAGCATCTCCCATTGCTGAATAGCCCTGTGGACCATGCATTTCAAGTTCCAGTTGACCAACATCGAGAGCTGCTCTTCCTCGGTGGCCGTTGGCACGCAGCTCTGCTTGCCCCTGACATCTGAAGGCAGCAAGCTCCCATCCGAAGGCACCAGGACTTGCAAGCTCCAGCGAGGTGAGAGCATCTCCAGATGCTCTCGGTCTTGTTGGCTTTGCAGGAAGGACTGGTCTGTGCAGGGAAACTCCGCCTGCAGTGGCCTTGCTCACAATTCAGAGAAATAAAAAAGCAGCCTGTATCTGGAGGATATAAGGCAAAACCTTCAGAACGGTATTTTCTGCAGCTAGTAGTTCTTATTGGACCAGACTGAAATATTTGCTGATGCAAATCAAGGAGGTAAGTTTCCCTAGACTTAATTAAAATCCAGCTTGAAAAAAAATATAAATAGCTTACAAGTGTTTTAAAGGTAAAAACCAGAACATTTTAACATTTGAGAGTGAAGGCTTCTCATTTTTCATTTCAGAAGGGCTTTGTATTTCAGTGCCTTACATGCTGAAAAGAGTAAAAATAGAAACAGAACATTTTGATTGACCAGAAGGTTTGGGGGATTTTCAGTGGTACTCTCTAGGAGAGGTTGCAATGTTTTCTCTGACTCAGAGCAAGAACCTGATTTGGAAGTGTGGCATTTTTTCATGCTGAAATTGTACCCTCCCTGTAACCCACCGGTGATTAGAGATGGTTTACATACTGGGCTTGAGTGGAACATGGCGGAGGAACACCACCCAGTCATTTAGGGCAGGAAAAAAAAAAAAGGTTTATCTAATTGAGACAATGATGGGCTGGGAAGTGGGCTGGAAAATTGGGCTTCTCATCTCCAGGTTTCGGAAACAGCGCGCAGATCTGTCAGCACTGTCGAGCCACCAAGTCCTCATAGAATCACAGAATCATGGAACGGTTTGGGTGGGAAGGGACCTTTAAAGGCCATCCAGTCCAACCCCCCTGCCAGGAGCAGGGACATCTCCAACTACATCAGGCTGCTCAGAGCCCCGGCCAACCTGGCCCTGGACTTTTCCAGGGATGGGGCATCACCACCTCTCTGGGCAACCTGGGCCAGTGCTTCACCACTTTTTTTTTTACACCCTCAGTGTAAAAAATTTTTTTCCTTATATCTATTCTGAATCTGCTTCCTTCTATTTTAAAACCATCACCCCTCATCCTGTCACCCCAGGCCCTGCTGAAGAGTCTCTCCCCACCTTCCCTGCAGCCCCCTTTGGGCACTGGGAGCCGCTCTCAGCTCTCCCCGGAGCCTCCTCTTCTCCAGGCTGAACAGCCCGAGCTCTCCCAGCCTGGCCTCACAGCAGAGCTGCTCCAGCCCTCCCAGCATCTGCGTGGCCTCTTCTGGACTTGCTCCAACAGATCCATGTTCTTCTGGTGTTGGGGGCTCCAGAACTGGACGCAGCGCTGCAGGGGGGTCTCACCAGGGCGGAGCAGAGGGGCAGAATCCCCTCCCTCGCCCTGCTGCCCACGCTCCTCTTGATGCAGCCCAGGATGCCGTTGGCCTTCTGGGCCGCAAGCACGCATTGCCTGCTCACGTTGAGCTTCTCGTCCACCAGCACCCCCAAGTCCTTCTCCTCAGGGCTGCTCTCAGCTTCATCTAGAAGCAGTACATTCCACCACGTCCCCTAACATGACACCGAAGCGATGGTCCCATACAGGCTCAGAAGACACAGAGCAAAAAATCTGGTATTCCAAAGTGGGTTAATGGGGACACAAATTGAGCAGGTTCCTCCCCTCCAGGTCCCTTCCAACCCAAACTGTTCTAATTCTGTGATGCTATGCTCCTGGAGCTCTTGGCAGCCACAAGATGGTCCCTATATATATTTCTCCCTGTAAGGCTGAGTTGGAAATAAAAACAATTCCACAGGCTCAACATTTTTTTTTTTTGAACAATCTCGATGCTACCTGCATCGCAGTTCTGCAAATTAATCTCGTGGATACCTGCACGCACGCACGCACAGAGTCAGTATCGGCACAGCCTGCACGTGAGACGGCCTGAGTCACTGCTGGGAGGAAGGGGAAAATATCCAGCCGGAGTGATCGATATGCTCGAGTCGGTGTATCAGAGGCACTGGAGAGAATCCTGTCAATAAGATACAAATCAACCCACAGAACACCTCTGCTTCCCTCCTTCCCTGCTCAAACGTTTGGTTGAGGAATATACAAGTACACAGAGGTCACGGGAAGGAATGCAGCTGGGAAAGGTGGTTGGCGTCTCGGCGTGGTTGTTAACAGGATAGAGGAGAAGCAGAGAAAGCAGCAATGTGGGGAGGAAAGAGGGATGTCAAAGGAGTTTTGGATAAAAGGGAACCTCGTCGGCATCCGTGATAACGAAGGATTACAGCTCACGCTTGCAGGGACCCGTACGTATGGACATGAGCAGGCACCTTCAGCACTTGTGCTTCAGCTTTGTGTCTCCAGCTCACCAGCGACATGACCTTTCCAAAACGATGGGTGCCACAAAAGGGACACAAACCTGGGGGGTGTGAACTGCGAGGAGGGAAGGGAAGGAAAAAGTAAGAGGTCTGTTTCCCAGGCTAAAGGAGAGTCAGTGAGGGGTTTTGCAACCTCATCATCTCGATCACCCAAGAAAGAACGGTCAGGTTGAAATCTGCCTGTCAAATCTGCCCTGCCTACGGAGATCACAGTAAATACAAATTAAAATTCAATTCCTTTCCATCGTCGATGCTGCTCGGCACGTTGTTCAGCAGGGACAGCAAGAAGACACAAGAGTTTTTGAGCCCCGTGGCCTCTTCATCAGTGCTACCAGGAGGCTTTCAGCCATGGACATGAATCTGTTTGGATTAGATTTAACATGGAGCACAGCCCTTGGATGTTGCAAAGAATATTCACATTGACCAAGACTGGAAGAGAAATGATCTGAGGAGTCACAGATGGCAAAGAAGGAGTCCTGAAAGATTTGGTCCTGAAAGATAAGGAGGAAATATCAAAAGTGATAAACAAAGCAGTAAAAAGCTGACGAGCTAGGTGACATATTTGGGTGAAAACCACAGCAACAATCCCTGCCTGTATGTCAGGCATCAGACACTCTCTAGGTGAGAAAAAAGGGATGGAAAGAGAATTTGAACCAAGTAATTGCATATTTTATCTCCTGTTTTCAGTCTTGTTAGTTCAAAAAGAAAAATAAAACACAAAATTCAAGAAGAACCTCTTTTGTCTTACCGTGCTAAATATTTCACCTTCCCAAATCCACGAAAACAAAATTCCTTTCTCCTTCAGTCCTCTACCAGCTATTTTGTCTCCTGTGCAACGGCTGTGAATACATTAACATACAGATGCACCTGATCACCGCCTGGGTTAAAGACGAGGAGCTTTCGCGGGAGTCGACTGCATGGTGCAGCTGGAGCAATTATCACTTCACCACTCCCGGAGACAGTAAAATTGGTCTGGGATGTAAAAGAAGGAGAAGGAAAGAAAGAGATTCTTGTCTTCCATGTAACTAGGTGATGGCTCTCAATTAACACAGAATAAAGGTTTCTTGCGATTTCAGCTTTATCCTCCACGCCTCTCCAATGCAGAGAGGGAGAAGATCAGAAGAGAGAAATCCAAGACACACACTTGTTGTTGTCCAGCTGTTTTTGCTCCTCTTCAATGCTTGGGACTGGGATATTTTTTTACCCAGGTCGTTAGATGGGAACATCTCAGGTTTGGTTGCGTTTTATACAAAGATGTCTCGTATCTGTGGTAACTTGCTCTTTTCCCCACCAGGCTGCCCTGGTAGGACCACGGTTACATCGGTATCACAGAGGTATGGATGCTATGAGGGCGTGGGCACTGCTCCAGCAGCTGGTTGGAGCCAGTAGCCCATAAAGCAGATTTAATGAAGATCTAATGATCTCGTATGCAAAGGAATGGTCTTGGGCTGCAAAGTCAAACCGACAGGAATGAAACCATCTTTGGCGTCATCCCCTTGTGCATCCTGCCTGGACATTGAGCATTGAATGAGAACATTACCAGGTGGAACAGGGTTTTTTGGAAGATTTCTGTGCATTTTCTGCTTGATTTTTTTTGTTTGTTTGTTTTGAATGAATACGGGGAGCTATACCAGGTAAGAAAAACCCACTGCCTTCTTGCAGCCCCTGACGCCTGCACGCTGCATGGTTGCCTTAGCGTGGGGTCAAGGCTTACCCCAGGGTCTCTGGTCCACCACGGATGCTCATCCCTAACACAGGCTCCAGCCTGGCTGGATAAAGGCAGCACGGACGAAGCTCCCTCCCTTCCCCTCTCCGGAGGAATTTGGCAGCCCGGGTGAGATGCTAACGGCAGTATCTGTCGCTGACTCATTGTTTGTAACGCTTAAAAGCCAATAAAGCTGCTACGCCAAGGGAAAGCCACCCCACGCTCTGTCAGTGCCACGCGGCTCCTTAGCCGCATCCGGAGCCACAGCTGACCGTGCATCCCGGCTGCCGGGGTCGATGCCAGAGAGGCCATGGGGACCTCATCCTGTCCCCCTGTACCTGCTCCATCCCTTCCCCTCCGTGGGCCAGGAGGGCTTCTTCCATGGCCAATGGCCCTGAGATGCTTCAGCATCCTTCTCACATCCTTGCTGGATGGAGAATTCAGCTTGCAGCCCTTGGTAGGGCTTTTCAAGAGAGGAAAATCAGGAGAACCATGAAAATAAGCAAGTAATGGCATTTTAACCCTTCCTATACCCGCACAGGTGATGCTAAGGGAGTTTGGAGGTCTAGACAAACAAAGGGAGGTTAAAAGACTGAGCAGGAACAACTTCTGCTTTAATGAAAAGGCTTCAGACATGCACTAACTCTTTGGGCAAACCCTTCTTTAGGATTCAAGCTTTATTTTTAATTGGTGTTTGAATGCAGGCCAGAGAGATACCACCCTGGCTTTTCCCTTCCCTTGTGGAAACAAGCAAGGCAGTGTGTCATAAATGAGTTCATTTTCCTTCACAAAGAGGACATTTACTATTAACTGTCCCTGTTAATATCTTGCACTGCCTGGTAATGAAATATTTAATGCCAAAGTCTTTATGCTGCCTTCTAACCTGCCAAGACCACGAGGATGTCAATGAGGATATTAATTGCAGCAGAAGAAAGAAAAGGCCTGGAGAGGTCAGGGAAGCGTCTCAGGAGGAGACCAGGAGCAGCAATAGCAAAACATTTGTGATGAACATGTTATTTCCATGGAAATGAGGCAGCCCACTGGAATGGTGAGTAGTTTCAAAGCCTGGTTTTACTGGCAAGCACTCGCCTTGCCGGACAGGGGGGATGT
>WHYT01016106.1:170178-186306 GCA_009806455.1 Tetrax tetrax
GACAAACAAAGGGAGGTTAAAAGACTGAGCAGGAACAACTTCTGCTTTAATGAAAAGGCTTCAGACATGCACTAACTCTTTGGGCAAACCCTTCTTTAGGATTCAAGCTTTATTTTTAATTGGTGTTTGAATGCAGGCCAGAGAGATACCACCCTGGCTTTTCCCTTCCCTTGTGGAAACAAGCAAGGCAGTGTGTCATAAATGAGTTCATTTTCCTTCACAAAGAGGACATTTACTATTAACTGTCCCTGTTAATATCTTGCACTGCCTGGTAATGAAATATTTAATGCCAAAGTCTTTATGCTGCCTTCTAACCTGCCAAGACCACGAGGATGTCAATGAGGATATTAATTGCAGCAGAAGAAAGAAAAGGCCTGGAGAGGTCAGGGAAGCGTCTCAGGAGGAGACCAGGAGCAGCAATAGCAAAACATTTGTGATGAACATGTTATTTCCATGGAAATGAGGCAGCCCACTGGAATGGTGAGTAGTTTCAAAGCCTGGTTTTACTGGCAAGCACTCGCCTTGCCGGACAGGGGGGATGTACTGAGACATGGGGAGCCGGTTCATGCCTGAGGGACTTGGGGCAGCCATCTCCACAACCACCTCAACTGTGCCAGTGGATGCTCGATGGCAATTTGGCCATTTAATTATTTTTTTTTTTCTCAAAATTCCTCTACGTGGCAGGGTGAGGCTCCAAGGCAGTTTTTCTTGGCTCTGAAGGTGGAGCAGCCAAGGAAAGGATGACATTTTCATCTTGCTTTTCCCCCCAGCACTAAAAGCATTGGCTTGGACAAGGCTACGCTTAAACAGGTTGATATGTAGGTGCAAAGTCTGAGGATTGCGTTTCCTATAGGTTTCTGCCCATGGAAGGAATGCTATTAATTTATTTTTTTTTTTCCGTTGATCTAATCCATCTGGTTTTCCCCTCAGTCAGTTGAGCTGAGTCACTTGTAACTCGGCAGTCACAGCAAGTCACGCCAACCCCAGCCCGGCTTCGAAACGAAGACGGCTGACCTGAGCCTCCTCCCAGAGACTTCAATCTCCCTTCATTAAGAGAAGCCTTGCTCTTTGCCTCTTCCACTGTCAAGTGGGATTGGGGAGGAAAAAAAAGTCATCTTCTTTTTTTCCCTCTGTGTCCTGTCTAGTTTCATAAATTATTCATATAATTTCTGACTTCTCTGAGGTGAAGCAGGGTCAATTTAAAGTAGTTGTTATTCTCTGTGGGCCAGATCTTCAACAGAGAAAAGAATGATTCTTGTTGGCTTTATTCACTGATTTTGAGGCTGAAAGGGACCATTGTGTTTGTGTAATTGGCCCCCAGAATAATTCAAGCCATGGGATTTGGCTGAATTAATTCGCATTTCAAATATGGAGGTTTCAGAGTGGAAAATCCTGCAAATGACCATACTGGATCAAAACAGAGCTCCCCTCAGCCCTGGATCCTGGCTGCCCCTGGCTAACAGTGAAATCTTACAGCAAATACCGAGCGGTCCCTCCCTGGACACCCCCCAGCCTGCGGCTCTCCATGGTTTAAGAGATGCTGGCAAACTGGTCAGGTACAAACTGGATGGTCCTGTGTTTAACAGAGTTGGCTGATTGCTTTCTGGACCAACTTCTACCCCATTAGTGGTGAGAGGAGCTGCCATCCCCCTCCCCACTGACTCCAGGATGTCCCTTCAAGTCCCTCTGGGTCAGTGGACCTCCTCACCCCTCAGCTTTGATCAACCTGGATAAAATGTGGCGGTGTGACTTGAGGGTCAGCATGGAGATTGCTCCCATCTACAGGAGTGGTGCCTAGCTTGGTCTTCCCCTGGTGCATTCCATGAGCCCTTGGCCCTCACACTCCTTCCTGCTTCTCGTTAGTTTTAATGTCATTTAATTTCTCCTAAAAAGAGAAGGACAATAGATTCCTTTTCCCTGGCCAGCCCCACTCTGCACCCAGTGCTCCTGAGTGCGATCATAGACATCAAACAGGACTTCACCAAACCATCGGTGTCCCAACAAAACCCCGTCTGCAGATCCCCTGTACAACAAGTGCTGTTCCAGCATCACTAGCAAAGCTGGGATAACCCCAGACAGACGCCCATCCTTCTCCATGCCAAAGGACAGGAGGCTCTGTAGCAAAGGAGAGTCCTGCAGCGCTGCACCACGCATCATTTTGGGCTCTATTTCAGGAAATCACTTAGGTACATGCTCAATTTTCAAGACGTGCTTAACTCCTTCCCCCGAGCAGGTTTTTCCTTCCCCAGCGAGAGCCGAGGCAAACACCATCTTCAATTTCCAGGGTATTCATCTGGAATGTTTCACGAGCCCTGAACTCGGTAAAAGTGCTTTTAATTTCTTACCGGCAAACAAGTTTCTTTGGTTAATAAAATATGACTTGACCTAGAAGGATTCAAGGCATCCTTTGATTTGCGCTCCTTGAGCAGGAATCGAGATGCCTTGAGTCGTCCTTGAAGAGGAGCAGTGGAAGGGGACAGAATAACTTTATACAGCTGCTGGCAATAAATTATTAAAACCTTTATGAATACAACATATTATCTGTCCCAGTGCCCTCAGGCATTTTCTGTTCCTTTTGTGCTTTCAAAGCAATTAATCTTGCAACTGCTCATCACTTTCAGAGCCAGTTTCACAAGTCTGGAGAACGTGTGAAAATCGGAGAAATTGCAGACAGCACGCGGCGGATGAGCTCCAGTGGCCTCCCTGCCCACCGGCGTGGGATGCAGGATGGGCCCATCCTCAGCGGGATGCTTTCTGTTGGAAATTGCAATTTCTCCATGCTGGGACTCTCATCCATTTCTTGGAGAGCTGTTCCTGGCTGTTAGAAAATGCATCTTCCTCACCAGCCTGCTCCTTCTTCTTGTATTAATCACATCACACCCAGCTCTCTCATCTGTGTGACCCCTCAATCACTTATTTCTTGTTGGCAGTGCTTGTCTACTTCCCAGGTGCCAGAGAAAACTGCACTGTTTTTTTTTTTTATTTCTTGTCATAACCCAAAAAATCAAAATCTTCATTTATTTCAGCGCTTGTCAGAAATGTTTCACTTGATGTAAAACCATGGGGGTTCCTATCCAGCAGGCGAAGAGCTCAGTTCTTCGTGGCCTCCCTGCTCATGCAGGATCTCCTGGTGGGAGTCAGGGACCAGGGTGATGCTCTAGAGATCCCAGGCTCCCAGGCAGAGCTAAGGGATGCTCTTCTCCATTTCTCTGCTGACATCAGGCAATTTTTGTGAGTAATGAAAGAGAAAAGAGAAGGATGTTTCAATTTTCTCTTTTTCTGGGAGAATGTCCTGCACCATCAGCCAGAGCTGTTCCCAGCATCGCCTTGGTGGATACTTAAGTGCTTCACACTCGGTTGGACGGCTCTACCAGGACAGACCACGAGACAGCCCTGATCCATGTCAAGATACCAGCCAGCTTTGTTGTTATAGGGAGAAGTGGTTTAAATTTAAGCACTGCTGCATGGATTGTAGGGACCCTAAGACCTTTAGATTGTAGCGTGGGGCTGAAGGTGTCCTACAGACCCGCAAGGTCAGTCCCAGGGGCAGGTCGGTGCAGCCACTGCTGACTTTACCAGTAAAACAGAGCTTCACCAGTCATTCCAGCAACCTCTCTGCCCAGATTCTGCAGGGGTTCCGTCTGTCAAAACAATTTGGTTTGAATTTGTAAATAGTCTGGGATACTAATTTTGGCAAATTTATCCCTGCTGAGAAAGCTTCTCCTAGCTACAGCACAGCTTGTGGAAGCTGGGCTTCTCCAAATGCTGTCATGGTGGGTTGGGAAGCCTTCTTCCAGCAGCATGGGAAGAGAAGTCGGGCAGGACTTCTCGCCATGGGGAGGTTGGAGCCATCAGCCAAATTCCCTGGAATACCGAAGATCAGCTCAGCTGGAAGGTGCTACAGATCCATGTGATGGGTGATGTACGGGGTGATCATATCCAGTTCCGAAAGGACAATCGGAAGGGGATATGATGGACCTGCTCAGTTTGCAACAGGAGCACATCCTGGGGAAACCCTTAGCAGTTGGGATGTGATTCAACAGCTCTTTAGGAGAAGGACAGGCTGCAAAGCACAGCTGCATGGAGAAGTGTCCAGGAGGGAGCAGAGAAGGCAGCGGTGGCAGTGCCTGGCTGGCTGGTCCTGTTCTTGCTGGGAGGAGGACTTTGCATGGCAGCAGGACTGGGGGCAGTGGGGTTTGCAGAGCAGCCAGGAGATGGAGCCCATATACAAGGCACCAGGGATGGAGCCTGATCTCATCCCAGTCAGACCACATTGACGGAGACCAGCAGCTGGGTCTGGGAGTGCTCTGGTGAGAAGTGGCCCTGGGCATCCTCACACAAGGAGGTTTGCAGAATGGCTCATGCCACCTGCCCATCTTTTTAAAGTTTCCCCCAGACACAAGCAAAGAGCCACTCGTGGCCCCTTCTTGTTGAGGTCTCAACGCCCCTGACTGTCACGTGCATCAGGTGACCCAAATGTAGCCCCCTCGCACGGTGTCACAGGCACACGCTGCGTCACGGATGGGCTCAGCCTGCACATCGGAGTAGAAGGACAGAGGTGCAGCTCTCGTGTGCCAAAACAGAGAGTCCCCTGTCGTGTGGCCATGTCCTGCTCGTCTTGTGACAAGAGGGCTGCCATTGGGGTAGACCTTGTCATGAAATCAAGGGGAGGAGGAGGAAAAGCAGCATTCCCCAGAGCCCCTGTGGGCTTTGTGGTCTCACTCTGCTGGGTTTGTGGTCCAGCACAGCTGGAAGGTTCCCCACTGTGGTCGCCTCCATCAAATAAACCCAGGGTTGGCATTAGCCTAATTTTTCTTCCTGGTGGCTAAGCAGAAGGAATGCCTCTGCTTCTGCTCTGCGTCTGTCTGTAGAAGGAGCAGTTCTGGCTGTGGCGGCCACGTAAACCGATCTCCTCCTCCTGCAAGGCTTGTTTGCTCACACCACTGACCAGGTGATGCGTCCTTCTGGTGTGACAACCACACGGACAGGATTTGGGAGCTCCTACGTCATTACCTCCTGTCTGCTGTTGCTGGCTCAACGAGATACCCTGAGATATGGAGACAAAAAAAAACCAGCCCTGACCTTTAGAAGATCCCTCTTGAGGAAAGCTGTAAATGGTCTTGGAAGAGACCCCTTGGTCTCTTCTGACTTGAGATATTCTATGTCTCTTATCATGGCTGGGTACACAGCAGCCCTGTGTCAGCATTTCAAGGCAGCTGGTCCTTCAGACAGAGCCCCAAAAATGGGAGACCTGTCCTCATGGGACACGTCTATAACATGTTCATCCCTCCCTCCAGAGTGCAATACTTCCTGCCTATTACACCTTACTCATGGTGTCAAGTGACCAAAGATAAGAAAAATCTTTTTCAAAGCCCATGCACCTGGTTTAGGGTTGGGATACAAGCACTAATATCCCATTAAGCAACAAGGACTGGATTTCACCAGGTCATCTTTTACCATTTTCACAGGAAAGTGGGTTTTTCTTGGTCCGAGATATCTGACCAGTGCTGTTCAGACGTTCTGCAGTGGAACAGCCCAAGACCCAAACCCCATCACCCCCATCTCAGCCAGTACATGGTTGTGTGCGGTGGGTTTCAGCGAAGCGGTGCAAGTCGGATCGCCCACATTGATTGCTCAGCTTCAAGACAGCTCCTCTATTGACCAGGAGAAACGGTTCCATCCCCATCACGTGGGAACCTGGGTCCAGACTGGCTCCAGTAAAAACATCTCCTGGTGATTCCTGCTTCCCGCAGCTCCCTCTAGGGAGGACTGCCCCAGCACATCCCATCCGTGGGGCCCCTGCTCATAATGCCCTTTTATAAGGCTTCACAAAGCCCTTCTTGGTTCACATCCAGGCTGCGAAGAAAGGTTGCCAAGGGTGTCTCTGCAAACAATAAGGGGCCTCTGTTTGTAAGGCGGCTGCGGTCACAAATGCTTTTTTTGTGACCTCCGAACGAAAATAGCTTCTTCTTTCCCAGCAGATCTCCTTCTTCTGTGTCTTCAAGTCACATCTGATTGCTGGAGCACACAAGAGCCTTTCTGCTAGCAGCGTGGCATCAACGACGCTCTCAGGGGAAGCAAGCCCTCACCCTTTGCGAACATCCTCGCCAGCTGAATCCTTGCTGCAAGCTTTTTTACTGCTTGTGGAGCCCAAGAGCCCCAAAGCACAGTTGCCATCACCTGGCAATGCTCTTCGCAGCGTAATTCTGCCAAGTGATCCAGCAAGCTAGATGGAAATCCTCCTGGACTCCTCACGGTGTGGGTCCTCCCTGAGCACGCCAGTCGACCAGGTCACACTTGGCCTCGTTTTCCAGGAGAGCTCCCAATTAAAGGCTCTCAGAGGGTGCTCGAATAAATCTCCCAGTTGAGGCCAGTGCTGCACAGGCACCCGTGGCACACGGCATTTCTTCTGGGTGCAGCCCCTGAAACCAGTCAGGCACTCAGCTGCAGCAAACTGATGCCACCGAAAGGATATGGGGCCTCCAAGCTTTTGGGAGTGCTGGGAGGTGTCAGAAGGGCCTTGCATGGAGAGAATGTACTATGCAAATGAATTTAAATTGTATTCAATAAATTAAAATATTTCCTATGAAATTCTTGACTGTGGGTGTGATGAGACACTGGCCCAGGTTGCCCAGAGAAGCTGTGGATGCCCCATCCCTGGAAGTGTTCCCAGGTTGGACGGGGCTTTGAGCAGCCTGGTTTGGTGGAAATCGTCCCTGCCCAGAGCAAGGGGGTTGGACTAGATGACCCTTGAAGGTCCCTAACAACCCAAACTGTGCTCTGCTTTTATGATTTCATGAGCTCTGTCTCCCCAAGGCCAGTAGAAGAAGGGTCTTATGAAAGTCACATTTCTCCTTCCAACTCAAGCAGTTACATATGAAGCAAATTCTGAAACTCACCGTTATTTTTTTTTTAATATTAAAAAGCCCAGAAACACTTTTGTGGTGGGGCAGGAGGAGACTTGGTGTTGCACGAGACTTAAAAATCCTCACCACGACAGACAGGCCACCTTAAGAGCACAGAGAGCCAGGGCGAAGCCTGTACAGATGCAGATTCCTCTCTAACCACAGCCTGGACGGAGACAGGAGACTTCTGTCCATAACCACCGCCCTGCTTTGAAGGTGGTGGTTAGCATTTATTAAGCACCTTCATGAAAGCAGGTAGCTGAAACAATAGCTCTTTGCAAAGCTCAAAACACACAGGCATGTGTGGCTTCAAAGTGAAGATCTACATGTGACCGAGGAGGTGGACACCAAAGGTGGTGTCCCCAAAGGATGTGGAGCTGTTGGAGCGAGTCCAGAGGAGGCCACGTAGATGCTGAGAGGGCTGGAGCAGCTCTGCTGTGAGGCCAGGCTGGGAGAGCTGGGGCTGTTCAGCCTGGAGAAGAGGAGGCTCCGGGGAGAGCTGAGAGCGGCTCCCAGTGCCCAAAGGGGGCTGCAGGAAAGGTGGGGAGAGACTTTTGATAAGGGCATGTAGGGATAGGACAAAGGGTAATGGGTTTAAACTGGAAGAGGGTAGGTTTACATTAGATCCTAGGAAGAAACTCTTTACTGTGAGGGTAGTGAGGCCCTGGCCCAGGTTGCCCAGAGAGGTGGTGGATGCCCCATCCCTGGAAGTGTTCAAGGCCAGGTTGCTTGGAGCAGGGGTTGGACTAAAGACCTCAGAGGTCCCTTCCAGCCTCAGATAGTTTATGATTCTGTGTAAAACACTGATCAGCAGTTTCAGAGTAGGTGCAGTGAAGGGTTGACCCACCCTACTCAATAGCCTGTCTTGAGTTGTTATTTGTACTGCATACGTGGCCAGAATCTGACCGTATTCCAAGCTGCCTGATGATCAAACCAGCAGATAAAAGCTTGACCAGTTTCTCTGCAGCCTTAGAATCACAGAATCACAGAATCTTAAGGTTGGAAAATATCTCCAAGATCATCAAGCCCATCACCCAACACCACCACACCTACTAAACCATGTCCTTCTTGAAGCCACCTACAACTAGTGCAGCACTTTTTGTTAATTTGCTAAATGGTCCCCCAAAACATCTCTAGATAAGGCTGTCATTTCCTGCCTGGCTGGAGAGGACCTTCCCATCAGGGTCTCTTCTCTGTTTGCTGTTACCCTGTGGTCCATCAGAGGCCACTTCAGAGGACAGCACCACAACCTCCGGTGTGTGGGGACACATGGAGACGGCAGATAGTCCCCCAGCCCCACCAGATGAATCATGCTGTTGAAATCCCAGCTCTGCAGAAGGGATGGGTTTCCTGGGAAGAGGGAAGAGCTGCTCCCTTGGGCTTTGAGGGAAGGGTATGGGGGCTGCTCAGACGTGGAAAAGGTACCGCTTGGAGCGGGGAGATGTGCAGCTCTCTGCTACTCTGCAGCATCGACTTTCTGCCAGCACACGGACTCACACGGTGGATTTGAGATAAACTCAGGCTTGTCTGTCTTTGGTTGAACTGCGATAGCCCAGGAGAGCTGAGAACACCACTCTGCAGTCAGAGAGATCCGGGGATGTAAAATTTATGAGCACATGTTACAGCAGACTCGTCTGACCGAAACTTCTCAACCTGGTATGTGTTTTCCCTATCTCACTCCCTGAAGAGCAACATCATCTATTAATTAGCCTAAATGGCTGAACACATGCTTTCCTCTTAGTGAACGATAAATAAAACCAGATGACCCGTGAATGAAAAATAAAGTGGCAACAGTCTTTAAGCAACATTGTTCTGTGATAAAGAGATACTGTCACGGCAGGATGGATTGCTCTACGATAAAAAAATTAGGCCCAGGAGTGATGGACTTGGCTTGCAGACCTGGCTCTTCAGCAGCCCTGGTATGGGCTTAAATTAATCACTGCAAGGAATCATCAGGGCCAAGAAAGGACCAGAATCCACAATGGCTGGGCAGTGACCGAGCATCACTGCCAGCAAGCGACCATCAGCTTTGTGTGACAGGTTTAGTGACCTTCCTAAACTGGACAGGCTGCTTCAGTGAAGCTGCTGTGAGTAATTGTTGCTGTTCCTGCTAATATTGGGAGGATTTGGTGGAAGAAACTGAACCCTTCCCTCCCCATAACATGCGGAGCTACGTTAGGTGTGGGATGAACTGCTCAGAGAGAGACTTGTTCTGCTGGCGAGTCATAAAATCATAGACTGGTTTGGGTGGGAAGGGACCTTTAAAGGCCACTCAGTCCAACCCCCCTGCAAGGAGCAGGGACATCTCCAACCAGATCAGGTTGCTCAGAGCCCCGGCCAACCTGGCCTGGAATGTTTCCAGGGATGGGGCATCCACCGCCTCTCTGGGCAACCTGGGACAGTGCTCTACAACCCTTAGTGTAAAACATTTTTTCCTAGTATCTAATCTAAATCTGTCTCCCTCTATTTAAAAACCATTACCCCTCGGCTGTTGCAACAGGCCCTGCTGAAGAGTCTCTCCCCACCTTCCTGCAGCCCCCTTTGGGCACTGGGAGCCGCTCTCAGCTCTCCCCGGAGCCTCCTCTTCTCCAGGCTGAACAGCCCCAGCTCTCCCAGCCTGGCCTCACAGCAGAGCTGCTCCAGCCCTCTCAGCATCTGCGTGGCCTCCGCTGGACCCTCTCCAACAGCTCCACATCCTTCTGATTTTGGAAGCTCCCAACAGAAGTTCTTCAGGGACTCATCTATATATAATACAAATTCACTAATACTGGGAATATTCCCTCCTGACCCACAGCAAGGGGTAACTGTTTTTTTGGCATGGAGAAGAGCGCTGAGGAACAGCTGCCCATGGCACTCTGTGCAAACCCTGGGAGCTCAGACGTGCCACAAATTCACAGCCTCCTACCTTGAGCTGGTCTGGCACGGAGAACTTGCAGAGGAACTGGAAAGATTTGTCTTCTGACCGTGCTGAATTCATTGTTTTTCTCTCATTCCTTTGTTGATTGCTGTACCTGGAAATTATGGAGGAAAAAGGAGCCCCAGCACAAGGTTTTATACTCCAGCGCTGCTTGCAGACATGCCAGTCCTTTCCTCCCTGCTCTCCATAGTTACCTGAGATACGAATATTCCGCTCAGGGTTCATGGTATGCCTTTGATGGATAATCAGCAGGAGAGAGATCGGGATGATGTGATTGCTGATCCTGAACTGTGAGCCATCTCTGACCGGGCTGGGAGGTCATGGCTGAACACAGCGACCAAAAACGTGCAGCTTGCCTTATCATCCCCGTGGGAGGGACTACCCTCTTCAGAGCGACACGGCCAGCATTATTCTTTGCAGCCATGTCCTAAATCTGGGCTCATCAGCTAGAGCCCTGAGGGTCTGCGCATCTCCAGCTGGGAGGTAGGATAAACACCCCGTCATTTCTATCACATTTCAGAGCCCCCAGGGCTGAGACAGGGCTATTAGGAGAGACAACGCTTGGAGATGGAAAACAAGAGGAAAAATTGCTGCTGCAGGGAGATACAGAGAATAATGAGGGAAAATAGTGATGTGACTGAGATGTCTGCGGCACAGGGTCCTGCTGGCATTGTCAAACTAAATGTAGGCACAGAAAAGAGCCCTGTGCACGCTGGAGATAAATCCCCATCTGTGGGCTGTGCAGATGTGAGACTGGATGTGGGGCACGGGTGTAAGGGCAGGAGTCAGGAACTGCGCCCCTTCATCTGGGCCAGGACATTGGGCTAAACCCAATGTGCAAGAACATTTCCACCAAGAGGTCGTAGGAGGTCCCTCATCAGGACAATCCCTGGTATCGTCTACCACCACCTTGCTTGCAAACCAACAGTCTGGGCGTTGTGCTTAGAAAGGTCTACCAAGATTTGTTCCCAGACACCAGGAAGGATGCTTACCGGTTCTGGGCAGCTGGGCGGGGCATCGGTGCCATCATCTCTACATCTTCATCATGAGCCACTGCACAGAATCAATTTTGGGCATTTCAGGCCCCGCCATCACTGGTGACCCCCACCAAGGACATCTTGACACTTTCCCTTGCAGAACCTCCAGAACAATTTTGCGACACCCCCACGGTAACCGCTCCTGTTCCGTGGAGAAGACTCTCTGCCTCTGCTTTCATTGTGACAAATATCCCAGAAACCCAGGACATTCCCATCAGTTTTCTTTGGCCAAATGCATGTGAAATACACTCAACCCTGATGCTCAAGGGTGCCAAGGGCGATGTGGCTGCAGGAGATGGGGAGGAGGATGGAGCCACCAGCACCTGCGGACACTCAGGGTGGGAGAAATAAATGAAGGACCTCCAAGATAAAGAATTAAAAAACCAAATGCACAGAACTTGTATTAATTCTGCAGTTAAGCTTTGGAAATTCCTGACTTTGGGGTAGGACAGGGTTAAGAGAAAGCTCTAAGCCAGGCCTTCGCTCTGACTACATGGGATGCTCCCAAGGATGAGTTGAAATCTCCCCAAAAGGCCTCCAACCCTTTTGATCAGGCTCAAAAGACAATGTCTCTCATCATTAAAGTCAATTCTTCCAGGATGGCAAGGAGGGGCATTTTCATGGCTGATTAGCTTTGTAAAGCTCAGGCCAATTCAGCTGTTACCAGGAGATATATTGTGCTCCTGCCTTGCAGTAGCCGGCCCTGTTTGCCTGAGCAAGCAATCAGTGTGATGCATGGAGCAGGAGCCACTGCACCAAAAATAGATCCAGCTGGGGGCTGAAGGACGTAACAAAGCTTCAAAGCCAGATTTGAAGCCCTGAAGTCTCCTGCTTGTTGTCTTGTTGCAAGTTAGACGTCTACGTCCAACCAAAGCTGAGGGCAGAGCCGGGCAAACGCTAGGAGAGCGGGGCAGAGAAGTAAAGTATGAAGAAAATATGCTCTGGAAAGCAAACTATTATTTCAGTGAGCTTTTCCTTCTCATTCTCTTCCTTTCCTCCAAATCCCATACGACAAATGAACTGTGCTTTGGGGGAGACAAGGGCTCTGCCAGATGCTGGGAGGCTGCAAAGGCGATGGGAGCTGGTGCCTTCTTGAGGGCATTTCCTGCTGCAAAAGGCTTTGTTCCTGGTTACTCATGCCCTTGATTTAAAGGCGGCACGAAAATCCCCTCCTCTGGCAGATGCAACGAGAAACTGCCCAAACTTCCCCACGGCCTGGGTCACCTGGGGAATATTAAGTGCAAGCTGTGGAGGGACAGTCTCCTGTGTGCAAAATGGGGATTTCTGGCTACCTGAGATCATAGACTCATAGAATCTTAAGCTTGGAAGAGACCTCCAAGATCATCAAGTCCAACCGTCAACCCAACACCACCATGCTTCACCCTTGCTTTAGCAAGCTGGAAAGGAGAGGTGGTCGCTGGCGCTGTAGGCAGCTGGTGCAAGCTGGGGTGGACTTCAGCGTGGTCCTCCTGGCATCGGGAAGCTGGGCTGCATCGAGAGCAATTGGGAGAAGATGGGAAAGCAGAGGGCTTTATCCTGTCTCTGCAAGATCTCTTTCATCTTAGAGTCAGACACCAGAAGCAGATTGATAAGAAAAGCCATGGGAGTGCGACGCATGATGTGCTGTGCCAAGGGCAGGTGAGCTGTGGTATTCCTGGGAAAGCTTCTTGTGGGATTGATCCAGGCATTTGGAACAGAAACAGAGCAATGCTGGTGGGATGGAGAAGTCCTCTGGGTAATTACAGAAGACGTGAAGGACACAGATGATGCCAGGGGGTGGTTTGTGAATGCTGGGTGCTGGCAGAGCCCCTGGGATGCTCTCTGTGCGTCTGCTCACGTGTAGCTTCGTTTAACTCAGGGTGAAGAAGCTGGAAAGCAGAGAACTTCACAGGCCAATTCCTGGCCATCTTCATGTTCTTGGTCCCAATTCTGTCACCCTGTAGTGGGGGCAGGCCAAAGTGATGGTCACCTGAACTGTGTTTTGGCTCAACTATCCCAGCTCAGTGGCCTGTGTGCAATGGCTTAAGGCAGCAAACACACAACTCAGGCATTCCACGCTGAGGGTCTCAAGACTCAAGTATGAGAAACAAGTCCTCTGCTCCAGCACTGATTTACAGACCTAGTGAGGAAGACCACAGGCACTGTGAAGAGCTTTTCCAGTTCATATTTTGAGCCTTCCCAACAAGTGGTTGTCGGCCCTGTGTCTGGTCATCTCCGGTGACGTTGCTTGGGTGGCTTCTCCACCCATCTGATATCAGAGCTTCATTATCGTGAGCATGCCCTAAGAAATACCCCTCCAGTGACTAACTCAAATCTCATTCATTTCAATTTAAGTCTATCTCTGTCCTGTCGACTGGGGCGTGGAGGGCAGTTTCCCTCTGGGGACAAGAGGTGGCCAATGATCCATGAAATCCCATGACTTCCCACCCCTGGGACCTTGTCCCCCACAGTCTCCTAAGTGGAGTTTGGGCTCACGTAACAGAAGTAAGCCCTGGATGACAGAGGTTAAAATAAGTTCACTATCTCCATGTCTACAAAGAGAGCTAATTTCCCTGAGAGCACCTGGCTCCTGAGTCACCACCATTTAATCGCCGTCTCCAAAGTGATGCTCATCCAAACACAAGCCGAGCTTCCCTCCCTAAGCCTTTGTAATCCTTATGTGAGATACCAGGCTGAGGAGAATAACATCAGCAGTCCCAATTCTTGGATTAGGTCCCCCCCAGCAGCTTCTGAAACTTTTCTACCCATCAGTTCGTCATGCTCTGTGGGCTTAATGCAGAAGAAGAAGGTATTTTCACACCAGGAGAAAAAGAATATAGAAATGGGAACAACATATTAACATCCCTCACAGAACAGCTCTTGCAGAAATAGCCACTCTCCAGGGCAGAGGGCTCCCTACATTGATGTCCAACACTCGTTCATCATGGCATTTTGGGCAAATGGAGGAGTTTGGGGTGCTAAAGCAAAAGATGTGGAAAAGAGATTTGCACCTGGATATCTGCTGTAAAATACTTCCCCTTCACCTCTATTCAGACATTTTTATAAGACAATATAAAAATTTTTATATCCAACAATGCCGTTCGCTGTTTGCTTAAGTAATAACCACCGAGCTGGCAGGCATTTCCTGGAGATAACCTTCTGGCAAGGAGCTGTCATGTTTTGACTGCTCATGAATCCCCCGGTGCACATCCCGGTTTGACACCATTATCGAGGCTGCTATACGATCGCTGTCGAGACCGTAACGCAATCACTTAATGGCAGGTTGTTATTTTTTTAGCACTCAGTTATAGGGACGCTTGTTGTGTGTCGTTAAAATTACTCCACCGTAAAAAGCGCCGTTCTTAACCCCCCGTTCCCACTCGTAACTCCCTGTGTCGCTGGCTGAGTTACTTCCCCCACGCGCTCCTCACTCCCTAGCTTGAGATCTTGCATACAGAGGAACCAGCTATTTTTTGCTATTTTTGCTCCATTCATTTCTAAGCAAAGGGAAAGTGAAAAAGATAATAAAAATAAAAATAATTCATGGGCCTCGTTATGGAAAGGAGCCACTTTACATGGTCATGAGGTTCTCTGCTGGCCCGAGGGGTAGGGTTATTTATGGCACTTCTCCACGAGCATGTTGGGACTCCTCCATAAAGCATCACTGATGGGATCGTCTTCCCAGCTCATCCCTCAAACACGTTGCCCTTGTGACTCTATCCTCCCACTGCCTCACAGTCCGAGTCGGGACCAAACAATGGCTCCTTCTTTTTGACTTTAGCTCCTTTCTCCATCTAGCTGCACTCTTTTGCAACCCTCAGAGTCTAACTTTTTTCATAGAATCATAGAATCACAGAATGGTTGGGGTGGAAGGGACCTTCAAAGCCCATCCAGTCCAACCCCCCTGCCAGGAGCAGGGACATCTCCAACCAGATCAGGTTGCTCAGAGCCCCGGCCAACCTGGCCTGGAATGTTTCCAGGGATGGGGCATCCACCACCTCTCTGGGCAACCTGGGACAGTGTTCCACCACCCATAATTGTAAAAAATTTCTTCCTTTTTCCTTAACTCTCTCCCCAGTCTTGCCCGTGGAAGTCCCCTCCAACTTCCCCTTGCTGAAGTCTGCAAAACACAGGCTGAAAGTCACAGATTTCCAATTTTATGCTCATCATCTTGCTCATTTCCTTTGCTTGGCTCCTCTGGTTGCTGAGTCTTGCTTGCCACTCAACTATGAGCTTTCTGCAGACGAGGTGTTTTGTTTTTTGTTCCCATCCCACCCACCAAGTCTCTAATCCTCACCCGAAATCCTGATGACAGCTACATTTATTTAACTGACACAGGAAAATAATTGAGATTTATAATCAAAATGGAAGTGAAGAAGAAGCTGTTTGAAAATTTAAAAATACCTGTAGGGAAACATGGAAAACCCACTAGAAATTCAGCACTTATGGTGTCCTTGGCGCAGGGAACACTGGAGCATGGGAGCATTTTGGCCAACAGTTGTATGCATAAATCAAGCCTGATAATGGAAAAATTGAATACTCTATTTACCGATACATTCCCACTAGAAACATGTTGATTTTTCTAAAAACTAATGCAATGTACACATTCTCATTACGAGATGTGATTGAACCCTATTTTAAAGCAAACACGTGATGATTAGTCAGTGAAAGTTACGCAGGACCATCTGAAGATACGTCAGGCTGGCAGACATACCTGTGTGGGGGCACCTTTCTGTGTGGGGGCTTCAGGCCAGTTCCAGGACTGGTCCATAAGCACATGGAGCACGTGGTAATTGTATTATTCATGTACGTAAGTCTGGAACATGCTGAATCAATCATAGAATCATGTCATGGTTTGGGTTGGAAGGGACCTTAAAGATCATCTAGTTCTAACTCCCCTGCCCTGAGCAGGGACACCTTCCACCAGATCAGGTCACTCAAAGTCCCGTCCAACCTGGCCTTGAACACTTCCAGGGATGGGGCATCCACAGCTTCTCTGGGCAACCTGGGCCAGGGCCTCACCACCCTGGTGAAAATTTCTTCCTTATATCTAACCTAAACCTACCCTTTTCCAGTTTAAAGCCATTACCCCTTGTCCTATCCCTACATGCCCTTGTCAAAAGTCCCTCTCCAGTTCCCTGTAGGCCCCCTTTGGGCACTGGGAGCCGCTCTCAGGTCTCCCTGGAGCCTCCTCTTCTCCAGGCTGAACAGCCCCAGCTCTCCCAGCCTGGCCTCACAGCAGAGCTGCTCCAGCCCTCTCAGCATCTGCGTGGCCTCCTCTGCACCCTCT
>WHYT01016107.1:0-19971 GCA_009806455.1 Tetrax tetrax
AAAAAAAAAAAAAAAAAAAAAAAAAAAAAAAAAAAAAAACAACCCACCACCAAAAAAAACCCCACGAAACCAACATACCAAAACAAAACCCTAAGCACAAACAAAATCCCCAAACCCTTTCACAATGTCTATAACACCACCAGCTATCTGAATACCTTTGATTATTCACCATGCTAGATTTCATAATATTTCATAATATTGTATTTCTTTCAGTCTACTCTTCACAAAACACAACAATTTCTTTTAAGTGAAAGCTGGTGAAAACAAAATCATGGATGCACATTAGGATGGTTCATTTAATTCACAAGGATATTTATACCAATTTAGCTCTAACCTTGGTCTCACTCCACTTCTCCTCCAAGAAACAACCAACACAGTCCTGGGCAGAGCCACCATCCAGAGGCCCCCAGGCAGCCTGGGGGCAAACAGACCAGAGGAACCTTATGAAATTCAGCAAGGGCAAACGCAAGGCCCTGCACTTAGTAAGAAAGAGTAAGACAAGCTAGGCACTGCTGGGCTGGAGAATAGTTCTGTGGAGAAGTCCCTGGGGGCTGCTAAGCTTCACAAGACCTCCTGGGCACACCCAGGTGGCGGGGTTTACTGACCACCTTGGGCTTCCCCAGCCATCCCAGCCTCCACACATCCCCTTCCCTCAGGCTTCAGGCCTCACCAGCCCGGGCCTCCCGGCCTCAGCAAAGGTTGCTGCACACCCTCCTCCTGCTCCACCAGCCCTTCCTCAGAGCAAGGCTCTGCAGCTGCCCCAGCCCCTGAGGTCTTAATGGCTGTCCTCCCAACATCACAAATACTCATGAGCTCTGGAACTCTGTTCAAGATCAAAATCAGATTTCTGAATGAAATTCACTGAGAGGACCAGAGACCTCTATAATCCCAATTTCATTCCCAAAATAGGGTTTATCTAGATGTATTTTCAAGATCTTCCTACCTCATGGTGTAAAACAATGCGGCACCCATAGTTCAATAACTGTGAATGCTGAAATTGACTTCAGGTCCCTACAATTTCATCATCAGCTTTAACATGCTTCCCCCTTCTTTCCGTCATAAGAATTTACAACGGATTTGAGTAATAGAAGTAAGATTTTTCACTAGCCTGGTGCTTTGGATTTTGTCATCAAGATCACAACTGATACAATGAATCTGTTTGATATAAAACAACATCCACAGGCATGCAGTTCCCCAAAACCATGTTTATAAAACATAAGGAAAACAGAAGTGTGTTACTTTGAATAAAGCATATTCTCATGTATTTCAGGTATTATGAAACTTGCCTACTAAAGAATAATTTACACAAAACATATTGAAGCCTTGCTTTGAAAAAAAATGTGCCAAATACAATATGCAACCATATATTATAAAGAAGGCTTTTCTGCACTAGAAAATGAGATTGTTCCCTGAAAGCACAGTGGAGGCAAAAATGATGTTATCACATTAATTTAAATTGTGTTCCTTACAAACACTGCACCTCTAAAAGATCATTTTGCTTTGTTGTGACACTTTCCTCATTAGCTTTTATACACTGGCTATCTAGGACATTAAAAAAAATAGAAAAAAAAATGTTGTCTTGAGTTGATTTTAAAAATCAATAGAGGCCTTCGAAGTCAATGAAGATTAACATCCCTAGAAAGAGCCAGGCCTTTACCTTCCGTTTTGGTTAGGAATTTTGTTTGCAATTTTACTTTTGGTCAGGGCTGGCACACTGCAGGTGCAGAGTGACAGGCCAGGCAGCAATACATTACCTGAAGAACCATTGCCACCAGTGTCCTGCAACATCAAGATCTAGAACTCTCTCCGAAATGATACACTCTACCTCTGATTTTATAGCTCTCTATACCATTTAATCTTCTTTATAAAAAATGGGTTTTCTTCCCTTGCATCCAAACAGGAGTCCAATATTCACACAATCCAAACTGAAATGTAGTGAATGCAGCACTCCCACAAAAAAAAAAAAAAAAAACAAAAAAAAAACCCAAACCACTAACACATGAAGCACCAAACCCCCAAAAGACTACAAGACTCAAGAATCATTGCTGTCCAAAGCAACTACTGTCCCAAGTTACATAGGAAGTTGTGCATTCAGTCCAAGTGTCTCACAATCAATAGCTTTAACTCTAAAATGTTATTACTCTGCTACTTTTTAAGGTGACCCACTGTTCCAGAAAGATATTTTGAATGCAAGGAGGTGCTACCTTTGTTAGCCCTTTACATGTTTCACCTGCCAATGCTGCCATTTCAGAATCAGATCCACTTGTTAGGAGCCACATTTTACTATTCACTTGCTGTGCCAGAGTTAGTCAAATAAAGAGAATAAAGTTAAACTACAGATTTTGCTGCAAAAATTTTTTCTAAAACTTGCAGTCTGAATCAACTGATGTTGGTCTTCAAGAGGCTTTCAGTCTGTGCTCTGGAAATAGTAGGTGCACAGGACAATATGGAAAGCTTGAATGAGGGAAGAATCATGCTGCCAGCCATTAGGACTGGCTCCCGTAAGTAGATGATTACTCCAGATGCCTGCAAGAGGTGTTTCTTCAAGGTGTCTGTCAGGGTTGGTACACAATGTGTTATCTCTTTTCAAACAGATGATTTTGAGCAACTTGTTTTAAATACACCAAAAAAGCACACAGTTCTGTCTCTCCCACCTAGACATCCACAGGCTTACATGCTGTACCTTCCCCAACCAAATTACATTTTTCCTTTATATTTTATTGTAGTTGCTACTTTTTTCTATACCTTCATCTTTGTGGAATAAAAAATTCTTCCCTGATGTCTTATATGAATCTGGGAAAAGCAAGTATTTACGACATAACTATGGTATAGCAAAAGAGCATCATAGTTGTTCTGATCACTATCCTGGCTATTTCTATTTCATACACATTACCATCAGTATGAGGACTGTTATGACAAATAGCAGTGTTGTGCCAGAGGGTTGTGCAACCTACCTGGTTCCTTTAGCTGGCATTAGAAGTTATACTCAGTAAAATAAGTTTATTCTACAATTATTCAGAAATTGTAGCATTCTGAATTTACATCAACTCTCCTCCCCAAATACGCATGTACAGAATAGGATATAAGAAAGATAGACGTTTATGCACAGCACACTGAAACACAGGAGGACTTTTTGTTGTTAAGATTACAATACTCTACCACTTTGAGAAGTGGTGAGAAAGCAATTTTCCAAGTCTTTTACTTGCGTTCATTGTCAGGAAGGATACTGAGTCTGAGGCCGGGAGGTTACTCAAAAACAGTGAAGAGCTCAGCCATGGGCAACTATTAAAGCCCTTGAATCCCGAGGACAGCTGTGTCAGCCAACCTGCATCCCAGGCTTGTCAGTATTCATTATGCTGTTCCCACAGCAGAAAAGAGCTTAAATGCTCATTAAACCTGGAACTCTTCCAGACATTAAAGTGGTATGCTGACTTGTCTAGCCTTTCAGATATGCCAGCATCATACCACCCTCTGTTTTTTATGATTATATCACCTCCCACACTGAAAAGCCCCACATCTAAGCCACTTCTTTAATTTTTAAAAAATAAATAACATCTGCTATGCTGTTACTACTTATGGTTAGTCACACAAATATATGGGGCATATTATAAGAATTAAGCAATCTTTACGATAGCACTGCTTGATCATTTAAACACAGCTGTTCTCCAATGACAGTTCTTCATACTGACTGATCTTATGATACTAGCTTGTAGTAATTTCCAGCAGCTAAATTGCAAGAGAAGACAGCTAAAAATCATTCAGTACTTTCACAATATTCCTTAGTCACTTAAGCAATTGCTGTTTTACGCTAGCCACCCAGGGCGAAAGTAAGCGAAAGGAGATTGCAGTCGGATTCTCCAATCTGCTCCTGCCACACCACGTCAGTACGCTGCAGTTTACCCTCAGCAGAGTGCAGGGGCAGGCTCCAGTTCCAACTAACATCGCTCCCCCTCGATTCAGAGGTTACTTTTTCCTGAATGAGTTTCTGCACTCCAGAAAGAAAAGGTGTCTTGTATTTAATCTTATTCAGGACTCATTTTCTTAAAATGGCACAACAAAACCCACCAACTCTAACTCGCCTTCCCGTGTTTTATGTTGTTTTTTGACGGACATAATTTAAGAATGAACAGACAGGCAACTAAAACCAAAGAGCGGATACAGGAGAATGTTTTCTAAATCAATATTTGGTTGCTGAGTTGGAACAACTTAGAAAACTTACAGGACTCATAGGAGCAGCTCTCAGCGACTTGGTCTGAGTTACCTGTTAACAGATGTGGAAGGGTGTTACAAAGGTTCACTAACTGTGAAGCTTCTATCAAGAGAGGAAAGAATAACAGGGGAAAAACTCCGCAACAAAGTGCAGACCACAAAATAAAATTGAAATCCTTACCTACATAGGTCCTTTGAGTCACAAGCGCCATCACACCAGCTAAAACAGTCATGAAAACAACCACAAGAAAAAAGAAACCCATATCCTTATTTTCTTCTAGAGTAGGCATGAAACCATGGACTTCCTTCTTTACTCAATTAAACATAACTCAAAAATAACACATCCTCATACCACACCCCGTTCTTCTCCTCTCCCCTTCACATATTTCAGAAACCATAACCACCTGGTAGTCAGCTGAGATAATTATTCCTACTGCCACCTCCTTCTGCATTGCAATAGCTTCACCTGTTCCCTTTAACCTTCCCTGGAACACAATTAGCTGTGGAAGGCTAAAGGCTCAAAACTGAAAGATGTAGAGTTGCTAACCAAAATAGATTTATTCTGTTGTAAACCAGTGGAAACAGTACAATACATATTGCATGGTCCTTAAAGAAGACTCTACACATCTTAGAGGAACCATAATACAAACAAAATATGAAATGGCAGCCAACAGAACTGACAGGCGAATGAAACAGAAATGAATTGCCAGTATTTATATATTACAAACTACAGCAGCTTATCAGAAGTTTGCCATTGGTGTTTATTTTTTTCTTCCTTATATTTGTCTACTAATTTCTGTACCTTTTACATTTCTTCTAGAACCAATTAACAATTTCTACTTGTGCTGGTGGCTCTGTTCTTAAAAATGTGATTCATTAGTGCAAATAAACCACAAATTAAACAGACATCATGCAAGATCCATTCATGTGGGTCAGCAAAATGAAAGCGTGTGCCCTTGCACCCTACTACGTGCCTTTTCTGTAAAGATTCCCTGTCACGAACTGGTAGGCAAAGGATGCAGAGCTGAGGGGGAGCCAGAGCCATGGGGCTCCATTTCGCTGCATGAAGTGGAAACGGACCTGTGCCCAGCTGCCCTGTGGCATGCTGTAAATTTTCCTGTAAGAATCACAGAGGCGTGATATGAGCCTGTGTGAGAGTCAGAGCCATAACATTTTCCTGAGCCATGGGCACTGAGGAAGTGTATGAATTCCAGCAATTCTGTATCAGACAATTCTCTTCCCAGGTATCTCCCACTCCTTGCCTCAGTACTCAGTATTTTATGTTGTATAGTAGCTTTCACATGTCACTAATCATACTTATAAGAGCGTGTTTATGTAGTGCATGAGTTCATCTCCCTGAAAGCGCTTTCAACAGTGACCAGCTGACATACTGCTGTTTTCAGTTTATGACCAGCAACACATTTGTCAGCTTTGTCTTAATTAAGACCATTGCTTACCCTGATATACTTTTAAAGTAAAAAATGAACCTAGAAAATACCATACATGGCAACTAGATCCCTCTGCAAGCTGTGAAATAAAGACTGTGCCTTCCCCATGCCACTACAGAGGAGGGTGCTGGCCGCTTAAGCATTTAGAGATCAAGAGTCACACCGGTAGATGTAGTCTCCCAGCTGCCTAAAAGTCAGAGCAAGGCCAGAAAACCAGCTTTTCTCAGAGACATGGTTTCTTTTCATACAGCAACAGTTTTGCTAGTGACAACATAACTTCCTACAACTGTGCCTAGATCATTCACAGACATCCCCTTTCATTTGAGCAATTCATCCACAGGGAATGGCAATTTTTAGGAAGAGAAAAATTGTAACCAGTTCCTGTGATGTTTTGGGGACTGTTCCTCAGAAATAATAGGTACAGGATGTAGCTAGAGACAGTTATGAGTTTCACATATCTCTACAGTAAGTACATTTATTAAAAAAAAAAAAAGAAGTTAAATCTTTTTGCATTGTATAAATAGTGGTGTCTGTCTCAGGGAGTTTAGAAGGGATTTTTGTGTTGACTGCTGCACACACATCATTACTGCTTCTTCAAAACCAGCGCTTGCATCTTCTGCCTACTAAGGAAAATGATGTTTGGCCACAGAGGCAAACTAAGTCCTCACACTGGTCCCTAAACATTAGTAATGTTTCTGCTAGGTGCAAAGGGAGAGTGTCATTTAAATATAATTAAGAAAACATGGCTGTTTTCTAAAAAATTGTTGGGAAATAGAAGACATCTGCATAAACGGAACAGCATTCAAGTGAATCAAACTGATTCTCTTCCTTCCCTAGCTGACTGAATAGTGGAATATTTCCTTTCTCACCTGGAACTTTATTTTTTACAACAAAACCGTTACTTTAGTAGTGCTCGGTATTTCCAGATTCACACAGACCTAAATTTGTGCACAGTTCAATGGAGGTAACTGGCAGGAAATTGCATTTATGCTAATATAAATAATACTCATAATAAGCACCTTTCATAGCTCCATAATGATGGAGACAGGATGTTTCCAGAGCTCAACCTCGCTTAAAGACCACCTTGTCAAGCAGCGGCTCCAGAAACCGCAAATATGGAAGTTATAAAATGTAAGCTGAGCTGCGGGCTGAATTCCCTGGGAAGCGTCGCACCAGTGTTAGGTAGGAACCAATGCACAAACTAAAGGGAGCAACACTCATGGCAGATCAATATATTATACCAACCTGCACATCAAAAATTGTTTTCCTCTCCATGTCAGCTCCTCATAGAAACCTTTGATCAGAAATAGAAAAAGAAACTACAACTGCTATTAAAGCTATGAAACAGAAACAAAAGAGATTTCAATCACAGGAGATTTAGGGCCAGCTGTTCCAACCAGGCTGTATATACGAGCACAGGTGGTTCACAGAAGGAAAGGGCACACTTTTTTAAAAAAGCATATTTTGTAAGAAGGATGGATTGTACAGTTATGTCTGCTGCAGACTGCTGAGGAGACCCGGCTCTTACGCAGGGGATTCCTAAGCCCTGAAGCTGCGTTGACTGAAACTGGAGATTATTGCCAGTGGCAGCAAGTAACTTGATGTCCTCTGACTTGTTTTTCTGATTTTGGAGTGCAAAAGTGTTTTGAAAACTATCCCTGATGAGGGAATTCACACACGCACATGTCCTAACCCCTTTTTTCATTCACATGTCAATTTTAAAACACATATCTACCTCAAAGCTTTGTTTTCAGCTATTTTAATTGTCCCTGAGTACTGCGTCATTTCACTGCGATGAACAAGGAGGAATTTGATCCAGGACAGAAGATGATCTATTTCAAATAGTATTAATTAAGAATAACCTTTAATAAGTTTTAGAAGTGATACAAAAAAAATATTCTAACATTTCCAGCATATATAATTACTTCGTCTTAACTAAATAAAAATAAATTTGCTTACAGTGTTGTAATACAGAAATGTATAGTAACTTAAGAACAGGTTTCAAATAGATATATCCAGATTAATAAACAAGTTCAGATACAGCATACAAAGTATTTGCATTGGCTGAGAGCTCATTGTAGCCTCATAATTCAAAAATATATTCAGTTTCTGTGAGTTTATGAAGTCTATACTGAATTATTTGCTTCTGTGATAACACTCCAGTGAATCTAGCTGATTAAAATAGGTCCGTATGAGCCTAGCCTAGAAGGAATTTTTGCCTCTAACAGCCACTCTGCCTTGTAAAGGGCTGGAATAAAAAGCACAGGTAGTTTTGTTGTGGTTGACTTGTATTGCTCTACAAGATTTCAGGGATATAGATGCATTCGAATGAACCACTAGATGACTTTTCAATTCATCGATCAAAGTGCTTGTAGCTCACACTTTGAATCAAGCAAACTAGTGAAATGGTAACTATTGAACAAATAAATTTCATCTGTCAGATTCTCAGGAATCATTTAACAACTTAAGTTATTGAAAAAAAAATGTATTTGTAATTAAAAACAAAATTTAAAGATTTTGTCATCTGCCAATATGATTCTAAACAGTAGCATATTTTTTATATATTCTCAGAGCTATACGAAATATGGAATGCAGAAAGCATCTTCATAGACCAAACAGAACAATATAAAAAGAAACTATGGATTAATAATCTGCATTCAGTCAAGTATTCTTAACTTGCCAATACAATGAACAGTCTCAGGAATTCTTGTCTGAAGGACAACCATTACTATTTGTTTTTATCTCCCTATTTTTAGGAGGTTGAGCATCCCTCAAGTGGGTTTTTTTTGCCTTTGGTGTGGATTTTTTTCCTGGGTTATTTGGTTGTTGGTGGTTTTTTGTTTGTTTGTTTCTACACATTTTCAAACATAATATGTTTTTTCTTAAGATAAGACATTTCTGTTTAGCAAGAAAGAGTGTTTGTGAGGGGTAATCTATACTGCTGTCTTAAACCATCCCAAATGCTGTTTTCAGACCTCAGACTGACATTTCCACAGTTATTTTAATCCAATAATTACCACTGGAATTCTTTTTCAGCATCAGTCCTCATGTGGCTCTGAAAGCAAAGTGAAGACCATAAAGCTGCAAAAGGCAAAAATTACCAGCATCATAAATTAATTTAAAAATTAAATATTGGAAGCTGTAAGTCAATGAACACCGATATTAACTAGGAATTCTGGGTATTTCTCAGGAGCATGAAGAACAGTAAATAACCAATTACACTGCTAAAGGCACTCCAATTTTTCTTCTATTTATTCAAAAAATGTGTGTGTTTGTGGAGTGAAGCTGGTTCCAGTGCTTATTCCCTTTCACAGCTGGTATTCCTATTCCATGCATTCTCTTCAGATTGCTTCCCTCAAGGACTCCAGGCATAAACATATAACAGAGCAACAGAGGTCCATTTCCCAAGAAAAATTATGGGCAGGAAACCTAATTTATCTTCTCATCATATAACAACTTGCACACCCATCTAGTTATTTTTAGCCAAAGTCAAAAGGAATCTGTGGCTGCCAGGATAGTTATTTTGAAAAAAGTTGTATTCGATGAAAGAAAACTATTCATAGTTCTTTAAGAAAACCTTTTACACCTATTTGTTGAACCTACAGCATGTACTACCCCAGCGACGAGTTGCATGTTTAATTACCATCTTAATCAGATTCATTTATCTACAATCTCTAGTTTATTATACTTTACAGCTCAAGATCAAGAGTCAATATTAAGTAGAGCAAAGGAAAAACATTCTTTCTTTTTCTGTGGTTTAGTCAGCCACCAGCTGACTATGAGAGCTATCAGAAAGGCTACGTAATAGAAGATCCTCAGCACATTTTTTCAAGGAATTGGAGTAGCTGAAAGACAACAAAACAAACTCATTATGCAAATTTAATAATTGCCTTTGCCTCACCTTGGTGAAATTTAATTTTCTAAAAAGGCAGGGGGGGGAAAAATCCTCATTTAAATAATGGTGGTTTCCCAGTAAGTGTAACATTGACCCTACCCGAGCCACGTGGTTTGTCAAACATGGGTTGTCTGGGCCACACCTAACCCAAAGTTATCCTTAGAGCCCCTGGGAACCACATTCTTGCATGGTGCCTCTGGCCCGGCCCCGGGTTTCTGCTCCTGCTTCTCCAGGGCACACTTCCACACACATAACTCTACCCACTGCTCATGGGTCAGCACCTCTTTTCCATTTCCCTACCACCTTGAAGACCCTTTAATCACATGCCATACCCTTTCCTTTGTTCATCTGAAATCCACAAGTTTACAGTATTTACTGAAGCCTCCATTGATTTACCGGTTCCTAAACAAAAGAGCATTGAACGACTCCCTCCATTAGCCTGGAGGGAAGGACAGCTGCTCCAAGGAGTTTAGACCAAAACCATACCTGTAGTAAGCTTAGAAGTGATTCAACTTTGTGAGTTTAGGAATCAAGATGCTAGGAAGCAGTAAAACATGGAGGTAAATAATACAGTTAACTTGCATGACTGTTCCAGCACTTAGTTCTCTTTCCCTTCCTCCTACACAAACACGCATTTGAAGTGAACTGACAACATGATGTATTGCAGACTTTTTTCAAAATTGAAATGTGACTGCATATGCACAACAGGTATGCACACTGGCAAAATATTCAAAGATGGAAGGATCACATTCATCTCCTTCATAGGAACTAAAATATATGATGTGATTTATGTAGCTCATCTGAGCTGGTTCAGTTTAAAATATTCATACAAACTCTCCACAGACAGTTAAAAACTGGAAACATTTACAGAAATATTTTGCTAAGAACTCCAAGTACTAAAAATATGAAGAGGGATGAATCATAAAATAATATAGTTTACCAGCTATTCCATCACATGTGATTGCAACCAAGATGGTCATACAAGATCGAACCATTGTTCGTATCCCTCGCTCCCCTCAGTATTATTAGCCCTCCCTCCCTCAGTGTTTCAGGGTTCCTGAAACAGCACTTGACCTCCACAAGGAATATCTTAATGGTGCTTCTACAGAGTTAGTTTTTTGTATAGAATGTTAAATTAATCCTTCCTTTCTGCCACTTAGGAAATGGCAAGCAGTATAATGGAAACATTTAGAATCAGAGATCCCACTTCCTGACAACTCTTCAAATACTGAGCTCTTTTACTAGTGACCACATGCAATACAGGTGCACATACGTAAATGTAACAGAAAAACAATTTATTAACCTATTTTGGAGTAAATATTGATCACATGATATTTGTTTATGAAACTTTTTTTACTTGCAGGAATATTTTATTTCAAATAAGTGCTGAAAATATCATACAAATTTTTACAGCATGGAGGAAAATCCCAATTAAAAAGTCCCATCATCACCTAGAATAATGGTAATCATTTTTGTGACTATATCCATTGCCTATAAAACTATGTGCTGCAGTCTTGCTTCTTATTTAGGTCAATAATTTTTATTCTAAGCCGATTATAATATTGCATATGGTGACACTATTAAAATTCATCATACTACATACAATGTTTTCTATGACAAATTACACATACACTTGTTTTACATAGCTATGTGTAAGAAAACAGTAGATAGTGCTACTATAAGAGCAATATGAGGTCATTTTCTTATTTTTAAGAACTTTGGGTTAGCTAATCTTTCTGATCAAGTTCTACCTGTCAACAGACCATTTGGAAATAAAAGAATAATGTATGCTCTTCCTTGGTCACTTTTTTTCTTGCTTAATGTCAAGGTCCTTCCAAGGAATAAACTTCAAGAGAACAGTGACAACTCATTTTATACCTTATTCCCTGCCTGCGGTGTAATTTCATTAGTATTTCATCCATAGTTGCCTTTTTTTTTTATAGCAACAGCCTCCTCCACAGTATTTCCACTGCCAGAAATTTAAGACAGGTGACTTATTCCATATCCCTTTTTTAAAAAGGAATACCTGATATCAGCAATTTTTTTTTAAACTGGGGAATGTTTGCCTACTATTCACAAATTCAATTACCCTTCCTTGATATGGAACAGTCTTTTACATCATTTTATTTTGCAGTTTCAAGTTTTCTTCCTGCTGATTTTTGCTTTGCTTGCTTATTTAAGTCTGCCTGCCATCTTTTGATGATGTGTCAGCAGGTCTCATCATGGGGGAAACAAACAACAGTGAAGAAGTAAAAAGCAGCTTCAATTCACGCTTTGAATAAAGTTAAGGTGCAGATTTCTTGTTTTTCTGCCAAGATTAAATCCTTCTAGTAGCAAATGGAACATAAGTGACTCATCCCTCACTTTATGTTCCACCTATAGCTGGCTGGATTTTCCTGCACCCCCTTCAGTTGACCTGGAAGAAAACAAGTCATAAAGACAAGACCCATTTGCTCCATAGTTTTACAAAATGTATTCATCCTGGAATCATATGAATGAATATCTGCATCATTAAATGTACTTATATCCTATATTTTGGCCTGGCTGGTGCTTAGCACCTACAGCTCTCACTGGTTTGAGTAAGAGCTGTCAGCACTTCACATCCTTCCCAGCAGCACAGCTGCGTCACGCTTGGCAGATACTCGTCATGCTTTTAACTTTGGGAAGCACCACTTCCAGCACCCACTCTCCCAAGCTCATACTCCTCACAGCTGCATCCCTTCACGCCTCAGTTTTATTTCTGGCCCCTGCCAACCACCAGTTCTTTAGCAGCACGGCCGGTTGTGCACATTTAGTGTTTTGGGGTGGTTTTGCAGATGAGCTTGGCAGCACTAGAACTTCATCGCTCCTGAAGAGCATCAACTGCAGACAGCTAAGGAGAGGCAGCCAAACAGACTTTGTGAGTAAATACCAAGTGACGGGCAGACACTGATGCACTCAACTGGATTTTATTAATCATATCCCAAAATAAGGTTAAGAATGGGAACGGGTCTATGCACAGATAGGTCCCAGAGGTCATTAATTCAGCCAGTATCCATATTTGAATAAAAGAGTCTGCTCAGAAAACTGAAATACTCATAAGCCACAAATTACTATTATCCTAAGAGTAATCATATAAAATGACCAGCGTGAACAATCACTCATTTTTTATATGGGTGTTTTTCATACTGTCTAAAAATAACACAACAATGACTTCGTATTTACAGCAGGCCTAAGCATTTCAGCCCCCAAGCAATTCTCACTGTTTGCAGTTACATTTAGAACTACTCTCAAAAACCCAAAGTGTATTCTTGCTCTCCATCACTACCTAAGATATCAAGCTCCCTTGTCTCTCCCAGCCAGAAACTCTACTGACAAATCCTGGAGTACAAATCCTTCTTGACAATTGCCATTTCTGCTGCACACTTTTTGTCACAGCACAAGCTGCATTTCTCTCCTGTTTCTCATTTCCTAGGCTGGCCTCTTCCTACTCTCAGGTCTCACCTGGCTTGGTAACAAAGACTTAGGAGTAGAGGTTAGACAAATTGTCCTGTGCAAGGGTTCAGCTGGCCTGGCAGCACCAACTCACACCAGGTTTTCTCATCAATGACCCGTTGCACAGTGATGTTGGTCCCTTCTTCAGAAGAAACCATCTGGCTCTGAAGAAAACCTGTGATGTCATATATTTGTCTGAATGCCTCTCAGACACCAGATGTTGCCCATTCTTTGCCATGCTGGTGGAAATACGGACTTGCACTTTTTAAAACTTTGAAAAACAGAAAGGGAGGCAATTGTATACCTTGCCAAGAGAAAACAGCACTTTCACAGATGCTGTGGTCGACTAAGCGTATGTCTTCCTCTACCGGTGCTTTGGGAGAGTTTAACAAAGAGTGAAATTCTTCTTTCCAAAGCTTGATAGAGGACAAAAAAATAACAAGAAGAATTTAAGAAATGGATCAAGAAACAAAACAATGTGATGGTAAAAGACCATCACAAAGGATGTAGAAGCAATTTAGCAGTGCTGTTCCTGGGTAAATAAGAAGAATGGAAAGTTGCAGCTGCTGTATTTCTGTAATTAAATACAGAGTTTTGATGTCATCTTCATTTCTAAGAACTGGGGGAACTGTATGAGCTTTTCAATTCTGTAACAAAATGGAAAAACTAGGCTTTATGTTGAAGCACGGTAAGGCAAAATCTTTAAAGGATTTTCACTCAATCTGTTTCTTCAAAACTGTAGATCTTAGGTGCTTAATCTTCTCTTACTTCCTATTGCTGTTGTGAATCTAAGCTTAAGTGGGTGATTTTGGAAGAAGACTGCACACAGAAACTAACCAGAGAAAGAGAGCCATCCAAACTCCAGACATTCAGCTAGCCAGAAAAATTTCTCCATGGAGGCTGTCACATCTGCAGCCTTACATCACTCATTCCAGTTTTCTTTTTCCAAAGTTTCACTGCTTCTGTTACCCCTTCCCCTTATTTCATTTCTCTTATTTCCAACCTCCCCACTAAACTTGTAACATTAGAAAGGTATCTGCCATTCCTCAGCTGCTGCTATCTCTGGTATGATGCATCTTCCACTCATTGTTGGCTCTGCTTTGTCTAGTTCAATTGTAAGCACTCATCTGGACCTGTTATTATCACCATGGAAAACAGTTTATGTGCTGCTACCCAAGCGACTTGGGGGTACAGCAATTAGCAACTAAATCAGATCCTGTCACTTTTAAAAGAAAATTTAGAAGGGTGATTAGGAGTAATTTCTCCAGGAGAGTCTCACCATTCATATTAGGTGGCTCAAGCCAACCAGCCAAGTTTTACCCTTCCTTTCTTTTTTTTTTTTCCCTATTTTAGTTACTTTATTTGTGTTATTTTCCCAACTGTGACAAGGGTTGCATATTAATGACTTGAATCAGAATACAGTGACTTCTCGCACAGAAAAGTAACTGTTTTAAAGAAAACATTATAGTCCAAAGAAGTTCCCTACCACATGGTTAGCGCTTCCCTTCTTTGGGGTTTGGTGCAGAAGGTAGGAAATTTGTAACCAAGCATTTCATAAAAGGCCTCTGAAAATGGTTTGCTGAAGGCAGAAATATCATCCTTTGAATTTAATAGTTGACATACATAGCCAATTCAAAAATCTTGGTGAGTAGGAAGATAAAGTTAGTACAATGGTCTGTGATCATTCAGGTTATACTAATCTGACTACTAGCACTCTGGTGAGGGTTATCCTAAATTTCTGAGGGAGTTCACCAGAAGTTCAGAGATGAACTTGCCAGCCACAACTGTTTCAGTGTATCGCTGTATGTCTGTATCACTGTTCAGGCTTCTATAGCTCTGTTACACATTTTTGGTCGATGCTTACAGTGTGTATTCAGAAGCACTAGCAAGAGACTAGGAGATGAAAACAGACTATGAAGCACCAAAAGGTTTCCAAAGCTGTTCTACTGCATTTCTAATATGAGATTTCACCTTCTTTTGGATTACTTCTTGTCTAAAGCCAAATTAACACAGAAAAATAATGGCATGACTTTAGAATCAGTCAACATATTCTGAGTTATTGCATTAGATATTGCTTTCGTTTATAGGAACAGTACGATTTAGGTCTAGGTGGACTTAGCAATAAATAGCTTATGGGTGACTAAGTACCTTCTAGCTCAGCATCTATATGCATAGTTCTATTTTTCTGATGACTGTTAAAGGTGACAAGTAAAACGACTGTTGGCAGTTGTACTCAGTTCCCCCAGGAACAAGAGTCAAATTCAGAATACATACAATAAAAGAATATTGTATATATGTGCTACTGAGTTTGACAGATTGAAACAGTCTCAGTAGGATAGCAAGGACAGACTAAAACAAATCAAGCCCCATAAAGGTGTCCACAGTGTTTGGAGATTATATTATTCAAGTGGCAGAAGTGATGGAAAATTAACTGCTTCCTTACAGCAAAAAAAGTTTCATTAATTTGATTTTGGTCATCATGCCTCCCCTCCACATTCTAAACTAATAACAGCTTATGTAAAGACCTTGTTGCAACATGAATTCATATGTGCAGGGTAAAGATGGTGTAACTGTGTTGCCCTCTAATAATGAGTTATACTCGGGGTACTGAATTTGCAAGGCCTCAGGACTGAGGCTTGTCCGGCTTGGTCTGTCTGACCTTCTCTTGACCTCTCATTGTATTCTATTCTCCTTCATGGCATACCATTTTATTGTCAACCAAGATCATAGGATTAGAAAGGCCCTTGGAGGGCAGCTTCCAGCTTCTTCTATTAATTCAAAAGAATTAACTTCCTGCAGCTGAAGATGTTGCATCCCACTGACCTCAAAGCAAACAATTTCAAAGGACAGTATTTGACTTATCTTCCTATATTATTACATGCTGATCGAAGTTTGTATATTGAGACCTGTAGTTGAAGATCTACACAATTCTCTACCAAATCTCTAACCTGTTCAATTCTATATACAGCTCTTCAACATCAGGGAGCTTTAACCAACACTTAAATGACAAGAACATATAAGCTAAGCAGTTATTTAATGTATATTCCCCATTAACAACCTTTGCACTGCAGAAGGGTCTGTCTGTAGATCTAATTGCCATTTCAGCAGTACAGCATCCTTCTCACCTCACCTTTTATCAGTGTAATCTACATCAGTACTGTATGCTTTGAAAATCTCGGGTAAAGAAACTGAATATTTTCCCAAGCACTTAGTCCCAGACACTCAAGAGTTTCTTGCCTAACTGATTTGCTCTCCCAGTTTATGTGCAATCATCTTGTCCATGACCCAGAAAAGCTGAGAGGTACTAAATGCCTGACTATACCTGTAAAATAAAAGCAGCCCAAACCATTTATCTTCTAAACTGTTAAATGCAGTCCTGGCATTAACTAGCAATCTTCAAAACAATTCCTGGCCTGGATACGGTTCAGATGTTAGTACAGAATGGGGATCATTATGAAATTTGCAGTTTTCTAGTAGTTGGTAGCCTCCTGTTTTGAAGACTAAGAAAGTTCAAAAGTAGCAGCACAGCCTATTCCATGTCAATTAGTTGTTTTCAGTGCTCAGAAACATTCCTGGGCGTGCTTAACTTACTTGTATAATCATACACATGTACAGCCTAGGCATATAGCTACTGAGGAGATCTTATACTGCAAGTTAAAAAACAGATGTGAATAGACCCCTTTAACCCTTAACATACATAGAACAATAAATCAGCTTGTAATTTCTCATCTCCTCATTTCCTCAACCTGGAAGCATACAGGGATTAAGACTGCACTAGGAAGAATTATTTTGTGCCATATAAAGTTATAGCTAGAGAATATGGCCCCAGATGCTCTCTTCATCTATAGGTATGTCATCCAGGAAACTTTTCCACAGACAGATGACCTCACATTGCATAAACAACATGTTTCTTTTCACATCTTTAATTACCAGGAAGCCTGATCAGCAACTGAACATACGCCAGACACTCAGCACTTAGAGGCTTTAATGGCCTTGGCCAAGTTTTTTTCTGGGGCCAGCTCCCACACCATGGTCCTTAGAGCCTACTTAATCTCAGTCCAGGGTGGCAGTCCCAGAGGAGCAGCAGCCCCCAGCTTCACCACGCACCCCACAGGTCCGGACCCTGACCTGTGGGCTGACTTCTGCGCCTGGCCTCGGGCCTAATTCATCACCACAAACCAGCTGAGCAGTCTTGACCATTGCTCGAACTTGTTTGTGAGCTCTGGGTTTGTCCCGCTTGCCTCATTTGGGTGGCAAGGGCCAGGGCGCCCACTGGCCATGCTATCACGCTTGGCTTCCCACCCCTTAGGGAGCAGCCTCCTTTATCTCTTGATAAAGAACAAGTTTCACTTCCTTTGCAATATTTCTTTTGAAGTTCTGTGACACACGTAATAGCCCCATTCACTGCACAAGGTCGAGGTGGCTACATCAGCCACATCAATCAGCTGAGCTGAAATGCAAATTGTCAGCCTAGAAAAATGTTGCTACTGGAGTTCCAAGTGAGTCGGTTCAGGGAAGAGTCTTATTCAATATTTTCACTCATGGCCTTGGCTCAAGGAGTAGATAGGTACTAAAGAAGTTGGATAGTGGCACAAAGTTGACAGGAATAAAAATGAAAGCAGGAATATGCTGGGGAAAAATAGAAAAGACAACCTGGAAAACTGAAATAGTACAAACTGAATGAGATCTAACACTACCAAATGCAAGCACGGGAAGCTAGCATCTTTCTACATGACCACTGTAAGCATAAATAACATCAACTGAACGTGACAAAGGAGAGACCTTAGATTATTTCACTGTTTGGTGACTGCACACCAACTCTGTGAAGTGACTGCAGAAGAAAAATGTGAACCAAGGTGGATCAGATGAAATATTATCAGTAAAGAAGAGAACTAACTCAAATTCTGCTGTGAAAGTTTGTGGAGTTTGTGAGGCGTTATCCAATACACTGAGCTCTTCTCGTGTCTCCATGCTGAAGAACATAATGGGAGACAGAGAAGGGACCAGAAGAATGCAAAACCTGTTTCGTTAAGGGATATTACATTAACTTAGCTTTTTTAGCCCAGTAAAATGGTGGCTGAGGCTGAAACACAGAAGGCACATATAAAGACCAGAAAAGGAGGAGTTTTTCTGAACACAAGTTTGGTTCAACAGAGGCTATGTATAAACAGAAAGGTTTCCAAAGAGTAAATTTCTAGAAACACACTGCATTAGAATCACAGAAGGAAAACCAACCTGTTCTAACAAGACCAAGCCTAATTTATGGAAAAGGACAACAGTTGTGTAGTTTCTGTCAGGATGCAAAAAGCATAGACATATACCACAGTTAGAACTGTGTAACTTTTCAGGGATATACATGCCCAGGTTTGTGCAGTTCTCAGTCCCTAGTCAAAGTTCATTGGTTAAGAGTGATAAAGCTTCAAAAGTTCATTCTCCATCTGAATCAAAATATAAGACTGCTGTCATTACAGCACTGCCTGCCTTTTTGAGTTTGAGGTGGACAAAACCTTACCTTTCCATTGACACAGGTACCCTCCCTGAAGTTAATCTACAGCAGCAATTACTTCAGCAGATGCTCCCAACCCTGATTTTGCCATGAAGAAAATATTTGGCTCATTCCTTCTCACTGACGGCATGAAAGCACTATTCAGTATAATGAAAACCAGAGGGGAAACACATCGTCTGTTAACAGGCATTGCTGTGTCTCATTTGAGTAGTGGGAAGCTAGTCACTTTTCTATCCTGCCCTTTGCTCGTTAAATGTAAGCTTAAGAAAGGAAGTTTCAAGGCCACACTGAATTTATTTGTAAGTGTTTTCTGGTCTGGCCTTTTTTTTTCTCCCTTCTTTCCTTTAGACCATCAATAAAACATTAGCTCTGAATGGCTGATTTGTTCCAGTTCCAGCAGGTACACTCCAGGCTCACTGCAAGGCTTTTCATTTTGAAAACGTTTTTGACACAACATTGCTATGTTACCATCTGCCTGAATGACAAATCCCAGATTAACGGCTTTATTAGGACACTCTCCGTCCCTTAACATACAATCTATTCTAAACTTCCAGGGGCAGTTTTAAATATCTTAAGACCAAAAGCAAACACTACAACCTGCACTGGATTGAATATATTGAAAAGTCATACTAGCATATACAGTATTAAGAGGCCCATACAGAGAAAGACAAGTGAAAAATATATACTGTATTTATTATTTATTAAGAACGCAAAAAAAAAAACCCACCAGCCTACATTTCAAGCCATGCTGTTTTTCCACCTCATGATGGATGTCATAACGAGCTGCAAGGAAGGAACAGGAGTGGAAGAAGGGAGTCCTTTCCCCTGAGGTGGCGTAGGAGTCTGAAAGCTTTCTGTACTTTATAGAATATGCTGAAAGAGCAAAGGTCCTTTACTGCCATCACCTGGAATAAATCAAATCAGAAAAACAAACTACTTCTTCAAGCCATACAGTCCAAACTCATTAAGTTGTGTGCTCTTAGGCAGATGCAATGACAGCATAGGCTTAGTTCCTCATGAGAGTAGTCAGAGAAGCAGTGAAATTAGAAATTGGTATTTCCCAAGGGAAACGGACATATCTTCATTGAGAGTCCGCACAACAAAACGAAGCACAATCTCTGCAAAACACAGATACCGTTCTACATCCCAGCAGGGCCAGGGCTTCCACACCTGGCGTGCTCAACAGAAAGACTTGCAGAATTAAATCTGCAGTTACTAAGGTGGTAAGAAGTTTTAGGAGAAAATGTAAGAGTCTAAAGCAGAATTATCAAGTGTATCAGAAAGGCAATGGGGCTCTCAAATCTCCATTTGTTGATTATGGTAAAATTTAGCTAAATAATATCACCTTCCTTTGTGTTCCATGCTGACACCAAAATACATGCCGGTGATGTTTGGAGAGAAACAGACACAAAACAATGTTCTAATCCACATATATATAT
>WHYT01016107.1:19991-81365 GCA_009806455.1 Tetrax tetrax
TATATAAAATATGTCAACGTTTCAGTAAATCTCATATGGAAAAAATATCTTGCAGCTTGATATGACAGACATTACTACAGCTGAAACCAACAAATGGACACAAGAGACAACAATCTTTGAATCTCCCTCATCCTCTGGTGCAGAATGATTCAGAAGTAGACTGATCTGGTAAATATTGAAGAAGTCTTACACTGAGAAACTAGTAAAAGCTTCCCTACTTAAACAGGCACCTCAAAGCATTCTATGGGTCAAAAGTAAAGCTTTGAGTCACTTTTCAGAGATTTTTGTATCCACTTTCTTAATTCACAGCAGTGATTTAGCTCTAAAAACACTCAGATGGCATGTGGGGCTGCTCTATGTCGTCTGCTGTTCATGTATATCATCATGGAGTTTAGGACTCTCAAAATAATACAGGAAAAGCATCCATAATTCTTCAAATGAAGTCTGTGTAGTCTGGGGGAAAAGCCTTCCGTAAGCTTGATATTCAATAAATCGTCTTTTCTTATTCAATAAGGTAAAGAAAAGTGTCACAAAAAAAAATGCTGATGCTACATTTCAAAATCTGAAAGGATGAGATTCCAGAACTGCTGCAAATTCAAAGACCAGAAAACTCAAAATTTTAGTGTAGCACATGTCTCCATTTCCCTAAGTGCATGTGAACTTAACGAAGGGGAAACAATGCACAATAACTGGCACTTTGATGGTTCTTGAACACCTGGCAAAAGCTGTCAGCTGCAGCTTTGATTTGGATAAGCAGCAAACAAGTTAGAGATCTGTATTCACTCAACTTTTCTGGAGGCAACACTAGGTAAAAACCTAGGCATAAAATTCCTCAGCTGGTATAGATACTCATGGCTGTTTCATATGAGATATCTATTCTTAATGTTTCATTAGGTCCTTTTTCAAATCATGTCAGAAAGAGGAGTGAAGGCCAAAAATGAAAATCAAATCAAAACATATGCCTGCTCAATTCAAGTCTTAATTAAACCCTTGTGCTCATCTTTTAAAAATGTTTCTTAGCTGTAATATCTATCCCAGTCAAAAGTAACGAGCATTACAGGCAGAAAAGCTAGACATGAGAGAAATAAGAATAGGAAGCGTATGAATAGAAAAGCAGCTCTGTGGGGCTGGGGTGCGAAGAGTACATGCTCTAGAAGAAGAGGCCAGCCTGCGGAAACACACCTGAAACAGCAGTCTTAAGAGGAGGTGTGCTACACTACAAACTCACTGCTTGTTCACAGAAGTCTTTTCAAATGCACTTTTGAGCATTTCACTTGGCAAAAGCCATTTAACATTTGTTCCCATGACCAACTACGAAATACAGGCATTTGGCCCCCCAAAAAAGACAAATTTCAAAAATAAAGTAAAATGCCAACACTAACTATGAAAAACAGCAAAACAAAACACATAAACATAACCACTGATTTGAGTTTTGCATGCATCTCCTTAACTTAAGTAAGAAGCAAAGTCCCTAAGGGAAGGATTTAAAATTCTGGTAAAGAATTTAGAAGCCCATACCCCATTGGAAGTCACAGACTTAAAGGAGATTACTATGCTATTAATACAGTGTTTATTTTGTTCAAGGTCCTGCTGGACCAGCAGGATTTAATTTCAGCTCCTGCCTTTGCCATATATAAGTAGAAGCAAAGAACGGAATAATGCAGGTTGGAAGACACCTTTGGAAATCATCTAATTAATCCAAGCCCCTGCTCAAAGCAAGGCCACTTCTGAAGTTAGAGCAGGTTGCTTAGGGCCTCATCCAGCCAAGTTTTGGAAAGGTCCAAGGATGAATATTCTGCATGCTGTACAGGTAACTTGTTTCACCTTTGGCAGATCATTCAAACAATCTGACTCCCACCTGTAAAGTGGGGTAAGGACACAACCTTACTTCAAGCAGTTGTATGGGAATAAATTCAGTGCCTGTGACACATGCTCACCTTGATGAAGAGATCTACATACACACACAAGCAATGTCTCTAATTCCAATGTATTTTACTATCTCTCTGATAATATTTAAGGACTTGGGAATGTAATTTTAAAAGGTTATGGGTATCAAATACTCCCAGAAGGCAATTCCGATTTAAAGATCCATTTTGAAATACTTTTGAATATTGCAATACGCAAAACCTTAAGAGAAACTGGAATCGTCTGCTTTATGAAGCCCTACAAAACTTTTTTTTTTTTTTTAAAAAAAAAAAGATAATAGAAGCTTCTTGAGAGGAACTGTACACTACCTTGTTTTTACACTGCACATGGCAGAACAAACTTCTCCATTTTTCTGCCTTATCCTCTTTATAGTTCAGGCCTTTTAGAGGTGCTATAAAACAAAATTGTAATAGTATCTTTTAATAAACCAATTCAGACTTTATAGGTAATTGCTTTTCCTGTAGAGTGACCCTCCCTCAATTCAGGCACAGCTGCAGAGTGCCAAGCAACAACAATTTCAGTCTAAAGCATTTCCTGAGAAATTTTCTTTGGATGAAGTTAATGGCCCTAAGTCTTGCCTCAGGCCATCAACCTTCTCAATCAGTCATTAATTCCCAGAAATTGCCCAGGGCCTCAATTGTTATTGCTTAAACACACTAAATTAGGCTTTGAACAAACAGAGCAAATGAAGGTCAATATCGGGAAACAGAATTCAGTGAAAATTAAAGACAATTCTGAGAAGTATATAATAGGTCTGAATCAGTTCAAGGGATACAAGGACTTGATCACAAGGTCTTCTGTGGCTACTGAGGACAAGGCCAGAAGAGCAAGGAGTTTAACGTCAGTGGGCTTTAAGTCAAAAGCTTAATGCTCTAAACTCAGTTCTGGCACAGGGTCAGGTCATAAAAGGTGCCTGTAATGTCAAAACACTGAAAACAATTTATAGTAGCATGATATTTTTAGTTATCCTGGGGTAGATGATGCATTTCAAATACACTCTGTCACAGGACTCTACAGATACTGGAAATACTTCTTTCTAGACTTCCTAAAGAGAAAAAGTATTTGGGAGTTACCTTTGTAAGGGATTTTGCCCCCTTCCTCTCACACACACACACACACAAGCATACTGCTCTTCAACGTTACCAATTATGTGGATGCTTCCTTGTAAAATGTGATGTTTCCTTTCCCCTCTCCATTCCCCTAGCCCCATGGCATTAGTCATTACTATTGCTAGTAAGCAGTTATAGTCAACCCTCCTAACCAAGAAACCACAGCTTCACTTGCCAGCTTCCTTTAGGTTACTTTGTTTTCTTGTGCGGCATAGTCAGCTGGCTATACCGGGCCCACAGAGGACTTCTCCTGCAAAGATGAATCTTTCACTTCTACAAAAGCAGTTGAGGTTGCACCGTTAACACCATCTTTCCCCTCAGCTCCCTGGAAATTTATACAGGGGTGGGTACAGCAGCAGCGTAGGGTCTAATGAGGCTTAATGGACCAGAATCAGCTCAACAGCAGCACAAGTTTCTAACAACAAGGAGGCAAAAGCTCTGCACTACATTCATAAGCCTAAGCCCAGTAACACTTATCTAGTTACGGACTTTATTGTATACCTGTGTAACTCTTGCAGACAGTAACAGAGCAGAACTGCAGCAACTCAGAAGCTGTAAACATTGATAATAAACTGATGTTGTAGAAGTACAAAACAGATCACGTAACATCTATAGAAAATATCAATGATGCCATCATTTCATAGACCATTAAGTAACCAGTGAAACATGCCAGTTAGTTAATGCCAAATAATCAGGTAAGTAGGACTTAATGGTGCCTTAAGTTGGTCATTTCAGTCCATATAGGGTAACTAAGAGGACAGAGAACTGATTTTTACACATATTCAGAATTTTCTGTGTATATTAGAGATGCAGTATAAGTAAACCTTCTTCTTGTTTTAGCATGGCCCCTGCTACAGCTCCCACATGTTACCACAGCACCAATAAATCACAATAAATCACTACATTTACACAAGTAGATCCACTGGCTACCACTACAATGTAAGCAAAGATTATGCCAAAAGGTTTGTCATTTTCTCCTAATGAATACATGCTTTTTGTTAGCAATTCCTGGCTTTCACAGCTTTCCATTGCGGTGTAACAGCGCAGGAACTGTGTGGGTATCAGTCACACTTGATCTATATTAAAAAAAAACCAGCCCTTGCTACCTTTTATGAGCATTACAGACTGTGCCTGCCATGGAACATGGCAGATAGGATGTTTTTATCCTCATTCCCACTTTTGTCTCAGCTAAATAAAGCAGCAAAAAGAGAGGGATCCCTTTATCCTTAACAGTAAATCCATTTTGCTAATAAACCCCAACATTTTTACTTCTTACTCAGATATTTAAATCTTGACAACATCATATACTTTGTTTAAAATTTATCAGTGTCTATTGAGTCTCTTATTAAGCTAATATTATGCACTAACACACAACAGTAGGAAACTATATAAAAAGCTATATATATAGCAACGTATTTTAATCTGGTTTTACTATTGCCTTATTCTGGACAACAAGCTCACAACCAAAATCTGCAGCAGCTTACAATTCCTTTTCTTTGGCCTGCAATACAGAAAAACTTGTAAAGATAGTCGTATTTACTCTGCTATTACACAGTGACAAGAGCTGCTACCCCAGCCCCAGCCCTGTCCTGGCAGCATCGAGAGAACATCTGCCTGGGGCCTCCTTCCTTCCTTGTGGAAGGCTGCTCCCTTCCTGAGCAGCCATCCAGGAGACACAAGGGTGCTGCAGGGAGACGTGAACATCCTCCTATAGCAATGCAGAAGGTTGCTGCAAGTGCAGGTGTAGTCAGTCATCTTTTATCACAGGGGACTAGGACAGGAACAGGCTGGTTTGAGAGCAAAAGAAGGAAACCCTTCTTTGAAGGGTTTGACTATCCTCTGGGCATTCCCAGCTCACTTTCCTTACTGAGAATCCCCCTTCACCAGCAATCTCCAGCAGTCCACCATGACCCACTGTTGCATCACTTCTGAGCTTCACTGATTTCCTCATGTTCTTCCTGCAGACCCTGAGAACTCCTACAAGTCTCTTCATAGCCGACCATACCAGCCTCCCAAATCTTTGCAGCCCAACACTTCTCTTTCTCTGACCCTTGCCAGACCTAACCACCAAAACCTCCCAATACATCTAAATAAATATTGCATGTTTCTACAGAGAACTGGATGCACAAACTACCTAAACACACGTATATGTTTTGGTTTTGGTTTGGTTTTTTTTTTCTTTTTTCTCTAAGTGAGCCATAATGGTTGAATTTGAAAAAGCAGCCAAAAAATATGGAAAGAATCTATAAAGAATTTGCCAAGATGAAACCTTCTATATTCTTGCCCTACTTTTACAGTCTTTCCCAAGGACTGACTACTGCTTGTTCTTAGAGTCAGGAAACTGTCTTAAATACACAATTGCTCTGACATGTTTTTATATTCATTGTTAAAAACAAGCAGTTGTTTATGAAAATCTTTAAAGCCGCTCATCTTTCATAAACAATTTTTTTCGCCTCTCTTCTTCTTTTGCTTGACATTGCAAGAATTACTAATCCTGTACATTTGACTTCCAAAGTAGTTGTCATGAAAATTAAGGTGATCTTGCAAACAGTAAACATGATTTCCCTCTAAGTGTGTACAGGGAGAGAAACAAGAGGTCTTGTTTGAAAGTGAAACAAAAAAGTCTGTTTTGAGCTAGACAATCATATTTCACTCAGTGTCAGACAGTAAGAGTTAGATCACAAGCCAGCAGAGACTATCATATCTCTACTGCAGAATTTATCTATATTTACCTCGGCTAAGACTAGATCCTCCCTCTGTCTCTGAATATTTTATAGCAATCTTAAAATCAGTTTGGAGTTGCATCAGAAATTACGCAAAGACATTAATTTCTGCTTATTTCAAAAGTGTTGTGGTAAATAAAGATGGACCTAAACTCACCTACCATATATTTCAAAACTGCAGTGAGGAATGAGGAATTTCAGTATTAATCAAGTCAGCAGTAGGCAAGTGACAAAACAAGTTAAAAAATTATTTATAATTCCACTGTAGACAGTTTCTGGCACAAACCTCACTTTAAAACAATGTTGCCCTCAGTAACATACTTGAGTAAAATACACTGAAGTACTTAGAGCAGTTTTCACTCACCTCTTCCTATGTGGTACCTCCTTCTTCAATGTTTGCATAGAGCTGGCTTTTATGAAGTTATAACATGACTACTTTGCTGTCTGGTTTCAATCACAGCAGTCAAAATACTAACTTTTTTTAAAAAAAAAACCAAACAACTGCTCTCCTGCTTGTTCTCTGGAAGTTTCAAGAAGAAAAATGTGCCCTTACCTCATGTTCCCCTTGCAAAGAGAAAGTCAGGGCCTCTCACCATCACCTCTTCAGAGGCAGGTTCTCTTCTCCACATTCATATTAACACCAGACAATGAGGGCACAGAATAGGTGCAGCTGCATGGCTGATCTGTTCTGGGGATTGACAGTATTTCCATGATGAACCCCAGATAAATTTGATGCTAACTAACATTTCGGAGGAACAAGACAAAGAGCAAAAACCCATAAAGGCTTATGTATACATTCAAACAGTGAGAACTCCATATTGAAGACCTTAAATATTAACAATTTTTAGCAGGAGGCTTGAATGCCCAAGAGCACCCAACAAGGAGAGTCTAGTCTAAGGTATGGGGCACATAGTGTGTAATACAAAAATAAAAAATTCATATAAGCTATTTATTCAAGCATTGGAGATGTATATGCTATATATGTAAACCAAAACTGGATGAATCTTATGAAAACGAGTGTCTAAATTAGTCCTCAAAGAAGAAGTGATATGTACAGTTCTGTAAGTACTAACTTGAAGCAAATGGTATTAAGCTTTGTCTTTTGTTTTGTCACAGAAAAAAAAAAAAAAGCAGCTGTTGATTTAATAAACGTGTAACAGAGGATCTCAATTCTCTTAAATATGTTAGCTTACAAAACTTTCTAATGGTTTGAAAGCTCCCATTATTTTATAGTTCTTCAGCTTCAAATGCAGAAAGTTCCTCAAGCTGACAACCTCCAAATGAACACACTGCAAGGGCAGCCATCGTGTCTATTTGCCCATTAGGATTTATACCTCATCACTCAACACAGTTTTACATACAGCTTGTGAACAGCTACAGTGTCCCCCTATACCCACTTGGTTCTGTATTTATTGACTTCTTTTTCTTCAAACTCCTGATCAGCTAGAGGCATTGAAGACTGTCAGTTCTTCGTTTCTGCTCAGAAGAGAGGCTCATCAGAATTCTACCTACTATACGTATAGTGGCTACACTTAACATTTTAGTTACTTAAGATTATTTATCGTTAGATTCTCAGCTCAATGGCACCTCATCATACTTGTAAGATATTTCTCTCTCACAAAAGTTCAGCTCAAACTTTGTACTTATGATAGAAAAAAGAGGTCTTGCTTTCAAAATTACTATTTGCTATTTGCTTCTGTATTTTAAGCTTCACGTCTGGTAGCTACAGACTCAAAATTGCAGTTACTTGCAGCTTTAAGTTTTTTGGTTGGTTGTGTATTGGTGTGGGTTTTTTGAAACAAGTAATTAGTTGCTGGTACCAAAGTTTCAAAAAGAAGAGTGGTTCATCTCCATTTTTGTAGATGTCACTGCCAAGATTTGAAGGCAGACGCTAGAAGTGGAGCAACTTTGAAAATCAGGACACCTAGTTAGGCGTAAAAATGAGATATGGGAACTTCATTTAATGCATTTTAGTTCTGAAAACCTGGAAACAAAATTCACTAGTATATCATCAGATTATACGTTGAACTGCTTTTACTTCAAAATTTTAGAATTAATACCTAGACCTCTAGCTTAGCTTATCAGGTAAGGTTTCAAGTGACATATCTCTATATGGAAAGTGAGCATGTAGGCAGTGGATGCTGAAATGTATTGCTATTTCTTCTTCTACACACACCATTTGAAATGCTTATGAATTTAAGACAGTATTTTGGCACTTTGGGTTTTTCTCCCCAGCCTAATCAGATAGTGCAGAAGCATAAGAAAAACACAGCAAACACAGGAGGTCAATCAGCATAGTGGGTTTGGCTCCTCTTGCATGCTGATGATCTGATTTGGAATTTTTCCCCAAAAACCTCATGGAAGCTCTTCCTTAACCCCAAGGAAAATATCATTTGCTTTGCTGGATTTTTCACTTCCTTCCCTTCCAACTATATCCATACAACTAAAGAAACAATAGTTGTAAATAGTCCAAACTTGGAAAGAAAAAATAATATAACTATGAGCCCCCTAAAAGCATTTTTCTTCTTTTCTTTCCCTTCCCTTCTTTTCAGTGCTGGAAATACTGGAAGTACAGCCTACAGCTGTAGCCAAGGACTCAGTCATGGGAGTTTAACTGCAAACCTCTAGTGTAATTTCCCCTAAAGATAAATAATAAAACATTCGTTTCAGTTGCCTACACTTTTCTTTTTTCCTATACTAAAAACAAGTGGGATGTTAACAGGATAGTGAAGTAGCTTCATCCTCATTTCCAGTACACAGTGTGGATAATTACATAGCTGTGGGAGGACTGAGACAATACTTGTCACACATGTACTTCGTCCTGTAAGGATTCAGCAGCTTCCATTTACCTTTTTTGAATGCACACGCATTGCCAGAAAAACCCCAATGCACTACTGCACATTAACTAGCAAAATGTGTGTAATTATCTAATAAACAGGCTGATGGATCATTCTGGATAATTTTCTACTAAAGCACTGCCCAGATCATGAAGTGCAAATGATTATAAAAGCAGTTTAACTTCATGTACAGTATACGTCACTTCAAAAATTTAGGCAGATTTTCACTGCATTATTAACAGAGATTAACGGCATTAACAGAGAGTCCAAACCCTATGTCTTTAGCAATCTGCTGAACTGCACACAATACAGCATGTATCTCTACACAGCTGCATAGCTACACTGGTTTGGAAGCTGCTGTCTGCAAGTACATGCTATCCAGGTGTCTATTTTTCCAAACAGTTCGGCTTCAAAGCCAGTCAAGTTGTGTCCTTCCTGCAGCTAAAGAAATTTAAGCTCATCCATATTCATCAGAAATAAGTTGGCATGAGTTGAAAATCATTCTTTTTAGAAAAAAAAAAAAAAAGAAAGAAAGGAAGTAAATCTGGCTATGTTAAACATGTTACTTTCCTAAAACCTGAAAGGAAATTCTTTTACCAGGAAAGCTCTGTTTCATGAAAAATGTTTAGACATATTAAAGTATTATATTTTCCTAAGGTCTGACAACATATAAAATTTCCCTGAATTGCAGCATGTTAAGTGTTGGTTTTAAATTATCAAAGTGTTGGTATCTGCACAACCAAGAGTCTCCTACTAAAGATCAAGTCATAATTTCTCTGGGCCTTCTCCCCCAAACTGTAAGAATCCTTCCAGCACAGAAGCCAGGTAAGTAATTATGAAATTTAGAGGAAAATTCACAGATGATACCCTCAATTCTTCTGCTGCTGTTCTAAACCTTACTCAGCTGTTTCTAGGTGTTTCTAGACAGAAAAACTGACATAATGATGTAATGCCCAGAAGGAATATTAATAATCACAAATATGTAGCTATGATTTCAAAACTGTATTTCTGAGTCAGTTGCTGTGTATTAGGCCCTGTAAGGAGCTTTCATAGTGAGTCTGTCAGCAGCACAGACCCTGACACTACCTACAGCATCAGCAGGTAAAGAAGATGAGAACAGTCCTTCATGAAAGAAATTTAATTTCACGATGTGGTATGCCCTTTCCACGCTCATGAAACAACGCTGACTTGGGGCTGGGTTTGCACTGCACTCCTGGGACAATCAGCAGCAGCTGAAAAATCTGGGGATGATAGAGGAGATCTGCATGAAGCTCACAGTGCAGCAGCTGAGCCATCCTGTGTCAGAAAGCATGCTGACTGCTAGCTAACTCGTGTGCTGGAGATGTGGCTGTTCTCGGCTGGAAAAGGCACTGAGCAATTTGCTATAACTGCAACTGGTCTCATCTCCTTTGAAATAGTTTCAGGGCTCTTAGATCTTGATCCATTCCCCGAGAGTAAGAAGATCCTGGCTCCAAGTGACCTGCACAAGGCACACAGACCATTGCTAGATTTCCAGTAAAGGGCATTAGTTACCACTACAGCCTCCTCAGAAAGTTAATTGTAAATGGGTGTCAACATTGTTTTTCTCCATTTAATTATCCATGGTAGCATATTTGTCTTTTTAAGAGGTTTATAGAAGAATAAGTGAGTCAAGTAAGGTGATTATGAAGTTTTACCATTGTATCTTCAGAGAGTTGTTACAGAAGAAGCCAGGCAAGCTGAAAGATGCGTGCTAATTGAGAAACAACACAAGAGGTAATTAAGAAGATTTCACAATGAGAGGAGGAACTAACAACTGAACAGTAAACTTCTATTACCCTGTGATTTCCCATTGCCTAATCATTGCGGGGGGAAAAAGAACAAAAATCCTTTACAGGGCTAGAAAGGAAGTTCATGTTTTTCAGACTGACCAAGAAATAGCAGGATTCACAAAGTTGTTTTTTCTCTGTGTTCCTCACACCCTGCCAGGTAAAGGGAGTGGATGATCCGCAGAAAGTGCTTTGGCAAAAGAAGTAGGGAGGATGAGGAGAATTTCACAGGCAATGTACAACAGCGCATTTAGGCTATCATCTTCCTGAAGAGGAAAACACTGAAATAAAGAACAACTAAAAAACAAACTAAAGCAAACAAATACGTTTGAAAAATATATTCTGAAATGTGATGGTGTATGCTGTCCTTCCATACCGATTTCCACGACAGAAATTCCTTACAGGAATAGGCTAAAAGAACACCATTCTTTCATGTTTAAACCTTGCTTAATAATATCATTTACTCTCAGCAATCTGATTAATAGATTATATGCTGCTTCTCAAACAGCATTAGACATACTGGATTGCTCTTGGAGCATGCCACATCCATACTAGGCTGAGGACATACAAGGGTCTGTGCTGAAGGTTTCCCCAGCAATCCCCACTGCAAGCTCCCCACCACGTCCTAACATGGTGGTTAGCTGCCTAGCAGCCCACCTCTGACAAAACACAGCTGCATCACCTTGACTCAGACTGCTTTACACTTTTGAGCTGTATTTATGCCACTCACAGAGCTTTTCTGCACCAACTAGAGACTCTCAAACGTCCCAACTCAAAAGGAGAGCTGTAGTGGTGCGAATGCCTGGCTGAAGGCAAGTAACGCTTCAAAATTTTGAAAAAATCCTCTCCTAATGATAAAGAGGAGAAGAGCGAGAGAGGCACACACCAATACTAGTCAATGCTATGTTAGCGTTCACAGCCCTTACAAGCAGAAGCATTATTAAACATGGGAATTTCTCCCACCAAGGCAAGTTAAGAGCTGTACCAGGCAGACAGGGGTCACTGCCGGGCAAGCTGGGTGCAAATTACACCCCTGGCTATAGACTGCCTTCAGAGGTGTTTGTTTAAACACATTTTTTTTTTCTTCTGAAGTTCTGATAGAGATACCCATCAATATAATTTCTTGAAAACTTTATGAATCATTATTGAAGGAGGAAACATTGCTCAGATAGTGCCTTTTTTAGATAAGGACCTGGCTTCAGCTATACTATGAAACAGGATTGCCACCTCTGCCTCCTGTCTGGAGCCTTCCTTACAGGGAAACAGAAGTGACTCTCTGCTGAGCAGTTCAGAAATGCCAGTGTGCTGAGAAGAAATACCTACTCAGAAGCCAGAATCAAGAGAATAGACCTTAGCCTGAAAAAAATCAGCAGAAGAGTCAGCAATTTTTAAATTTGACTTAGAAGAAAGTTAATGGATCCTCTATGACGGGAAGTCTTCAGTAAACCTGATTTTCATTCAGCAGCTTGCTTCATAGAATTCCTAACATATTCTATTATTTTTTCTTATACAAAACAGGAGCAATAATAAGGAGCCATGGTGCCTAATACAAGCCTTAGGAAGATCAAATCCATGATGCTGATAGGTAAAGATCCATAGAAAATTATTAATTAACATCTAATTAATTAATTCTAATGGTTTACTCATGGAATTATTAATTATTGTGATGTCTTCAAATCCTTCTTTGCCAGAATTAACAATTTACAGTATTCACCAGGCAGTATCTAAAAATATTCAGAAATATAATTCCATAAAAGGATGACTGAAGTGCTGGTTCAGCAAGACAGAAATTAATGCATTTTTTCCAATGTGCTGCCCTACATCTACCCTGTAGGACTTTTTCAGTTACTGTGTAAGTATGAAGTGAATTTTAATTGCCCACACTATATTTTCCACTCAGTGACTTCTTCCGAAATGACTTTCAAAGATATTTTACCTGTTCTGCTATGTTTGTGTCACCATTATAGGCTAAGGCAGACACCCCAACAGCAATGTTACTTGTTCAAAGCTCTCACATAGCTCAAAATTTCATTCTTAGTCCTCATATGTTAGAGGAATGGCCAAAACCAAGATAAGTATTAGCTTGTTTTTGCTTTTTAAAATCTAATACTTATACCAGATGAATGTTTCTGAATGCTCCTCCTCTGTAGTACTGCAGTATTTTAATTGAGCCAGTAACAGTTCTGTGTCCGCATTTGTTACTGTCACCTCCAACCACATATTTGGCCACTGGTACAAGGGTGTAGAGGCTCAGAGTCTTCTCACAACTTGTTTCATCATCCACTGGAACTAATCTCACTGTACGGTGAAAAGCAGGAGTATTCCTGAAGAATATGAAGACACTCCTTCGTGTCCTGCCCAGCTTTTGTATTTTGCCAAGGGAAGTTAATCCGTGAGTCTTCCATATGTTATGGTCAGAGAAACATGGAAACGTCTGTAATCAAAGTTTTGAGTTGTTAAGGTTCAAAGACGAACAGCTATAATGAGTGTAAACATGAGGCTGTATTCAAATTATAGCCTCTTCTGTGAAATCTTCAGTCAATCGGTCGTGAGGAAAATGTCAGAGCAAAGATATTGAATCAAAAACATAGACTACAGTATTCAAGGCAAATGGCTGCAATGTTTACATGAGTCATCTGTACAACATTTTGAGGCTGTAGGCAATAGAAAAGAGAAAAAAGCAGAATAGAGAAAGAAGATTAACTGATTACAGTTTTGACGACAGATTTTGTAGAACTTGGACCGAAGGCCACTGAGGTTACTGATGGGAATGTTAATTAGAGATTTTGCACAACATCAACAAAAGGCAAAGACAGTATTACTGGGTAGGTCTCTTATTGATAGAGAAACAAAAGGATTTGTATATTTTTTTTTTAATTCCTTAAAAGAGAGTAAGTGTAAAGGAATAACTATAAAATATTGATTAAATAGATCTGACAAATGGGTTTTCTGGCATCATGCAGTCATGGCTCCTCTGTGTGGAGAGATGTTCATCTGAATACCTAAATACGGCAGGAACATAAGCCATTTTGGCAAATGTAATGAGCTTGGAAAGAATGAGAAGGAAGTATAATCCAAGTTGCACAAGTTTCTACACAATTTGAAATTTGTATGGTTGTATACATCTTCAGGCTTAAAAATAAGATTCTACATACAGAGAACAATAATAATTTTGTTTGGATGTGCATAAATTCTGTAGACTAGAGGCTACATTGCCTTTGAATGTGCACGAAAATTAATGGTGTGCTTTCCATCTGGAGATCAGATCGATCATAAATACAGTTTTCGTTTGCCTCTTGACAATAAAAGAAACAGGACTCATATCTTCCTTGCCATGCAGATATTGAAAATCGAGTTCATACTGTTTATTTTCAGACTAATGTATGTAGTCTTTTCTGCCTCCTGCTTTGTCAGTTATTTATATTCAAAAGGTAATAACATTGCATACCAGATAAAGCCATATGTCCATATCAGTTCTTATTTAATGCTTTTCATAAACAGCACCTAAGTAACTTTATAAAAGGCATCATTATACCCACTTATAGAGGGAAGATGGAGGCACAGACAGGTACGTTAACTTTCCCATGGGGCCTCAGCCCATTGAATGCATATTGAAGAACACAAACCAGGTATCTCAAAGGCCGTTTTATCAATTCTCTCTCACAACCCTGAAAATGATGACCAAATTACAGAAATCATAATCTCAAATTATCACAGAAAAGAGTCACGTTCTCAACAATAGGGAGAGGTTTCAGATGATTCTTACTTTTTATGGCCAACTTCAGAAAGCTAGGCTTATGTTATTGGCTATGTCTCTAAGCTTTCCTCCTTGGGCATAGTAGACATAAATAATATTATTTTTTCAGATGAAAGTGCATATACTAGTGCCAACCTTACTCCAGTTACTAGGGCAACAAGGATAATACACACACAAAATGCACAAGCCAGATAAAATCAACTCCTGTTTATGCATGAGTTGTGACTGTCAGCATTGGCAAAGATTTTAAAAAACAGACAACTGGTGCTAGGTTATTATAGAGGCAGCATTAATTTTACTCTTTCTTCTGCTGCACGCACCAATATTCATCACATTTCACTTATGTCCTTTTGACTTCACTCGCAAGCAGAAAATTGTTCTCCTTTAAGTATGGATGTTATTATCATTCCTCCCTTCAGATTCAGGCATCCAAATAAATGAAATTTCAACAGTGCTTAGCATCAAGCAGCTTATAGGCTCTAAGGCTAGTGGAAACTCTCGGGATTAAAAGTGGTAAGAACAGGCTTAACTGTCTGGAATAATGTAGGCAAAATATCATGTCACTTTTATGTGAACTAATTTGACAGTGAAGCAATAATATTGAGCCTTATATTGTACCTAATCAAGGCTAAGTTATAGCATCATATCAAACCTTTATTAAACTAATCTTTGGAAAACAATTCTCACAGAAGTTGATTCACTCTATCAATAACACTTCAGTCACAGCAGTTACAGCTCTGCTGTAAACAACTTACTAATTGTATTTCTCAGTCTTTATGGTGGGAGACGTGCTAACGGATTTAAGCACATCATTACAACAGAAAAGTTCCTTGCAAGAAACAAAAGCTTTCAAATAAGCTACCCTCTCCAGATAAATTGTAGTTGCCCCCGTGCACACCCACAGCCACTTTGCTTCTTTCTGAAAGCTCGCATGGGAGATGAGCAACATCTATTATCAGCACAAGCATGCAGTGAAGAAATGTTCCATCCTCTGCAAGATCAAGTGCTTGCATAATGGAAACAGCGCTGTAATTTGACAGCTTAGCATACAAGAAATCATACATTCATTATGTTTTCTACAAGCGTCTGTGTAAATCAGTGGTCTAGAACCACTGATATATTGTATATGCTGGTTTTGGTATAACTTAAAACACATGACAAGACTTACAATATTTAAACTAGGCATCAATGTAGAAAGTTACAGTTTGATCTTCCAAACACAGCTGGGCTTTAAAAACTACCTAAATTCGCAATATTTTGTATTTTATTTATATACATTTCATTCTAAAAGTGCTGTGCTGTCTATGGGAGCATAGTGAATATTTCATTGTATAAATAAAGTAATCCTTGAACACTCTTCATAAACATATCAAATCCTTGAAGTCCTTGCAGTATATTCTATATGTATCATTATCTCTTATTTTTAAACTGTTATCAGATAAATTACATGTCTATAAGATTTATCTGCCATGAAACCAATAAAGTTAGTAATTAAATATTGTGTTAATCAGAATCAAGAGTTCATCCTTATATAGCTGTATTTCCAGAGAACCATATTAAACTGGAACACCATTGTACCGGGAATGCTATGAAACATTGCTGCCATCTACACAAATTAGTAGTGCAGAAATTTGGTGAATGTTTCTTTTTCATTTTGCAATAATAATTTAGGCAGCAGCGTTAGGAACCTTACTGCAGGGGTAATTATGTGGTTTATGGCATCTTCCGATTTTTTTCTTCCTTTCTGTGTACATTTTCTGAAAGGAATACCTTTCTCCTCTGTTATGGCTCTCTAGCTGAAGGAGATTTTGTTGAAATTAATAAAACAAGGCATTTTTGAACACTGTGTAAAACATCCAGAAGAATGTTTTAAGTAGTATTCAGAACAATTCTGCTTAAGCGTAAGAAAACAACTCCTAGGAGGACTCATTCCACTCACCCATATTTCCACTACCTCAACACATAACTTCTTGAATATATCATAGATCCACTATATTCTGTAAGTTTATATTTGCCCCAGGCATAAATTAATTCTCTCCACAACACATCCTAATTCTCCTGCCCAGCCACCCTTTGAACAGCCTAACATTCATTTAAAAAGTCAAAATAAAGAAAGAGTTCATGTAGCGCTGGACTGCAGCCAGTTTTTCTAGGTGAGCAGAAATCTGTTTTAGTTGATACAAATATTTCCTTCCTACTGTGAACCTATTTAAAGCTTAGGTTTTTTCTTATAAATGCTAATTACTTTAGCCTTCTGAGCTATCCAAGAGAAAAGACTGGAGGGAAATTGCTAAGAAAAAAAAAACCCTAGGGCAACATTAAAAGAAAGCATTTTCATACATTTTAAGGGTGAAAGAAGCACTCACGATGCCTTTTATGGACCCTTGCAAGGGCTCCTTATGCCTCAAAGTACAGCTCTGTTTACTAAACTTTTCTTTAAATTCCTATGCAATTTTTTTCATCTGCTTTTCCACAATATAGTTCATTTCAATTTCCATAGCAGTCATATTTTTGAGAACATCATATGTATTCTGCTTTTTACATTAGTATACATGATGTGTAATTCAGAGAGGTGCCAGCATAGGACTTAAGTGCAGACATGTCCTCACTTACTCAGATGGACAATAGACAATCATCTGAACAACAGCTAGACAAGAAAAAAGCCAGAAAGCTGGGCACATCACACAGCAGAGCGTAGCACATACCCAAAGTGGGTATGTACAACCACACCTCCCAAAAGCGGTACCGAGCTGTTGGCGCTGTTTTCAGCCTGAATTGATAAGCCCTCCCACTCAGAACCAAATCAAAGCTAGTCTAGTTTACAGCAACTAGACTGTGTGGCATTTATGCCTGATCATTAGTCTCATTCCCTCCCCTGAGATAGCCCTGATGGGATATACTTGAGTCAACCTATCGCCATACAAGGCTGTTTTCACTAGACCAGCATTTCTGAGAGTCTTCCTGTGAATGGGAATCTGTGCTAACCTTCTAAAAGGGCTGAAAGCCTTGACACTTGCTGCTACCTCTGCTACCGGCTTCCTAGGTAATATCACACAAATCACTTAATCTCTATTTTCTTCATTTGTAAAATAAGAAAATATTCATTTTTCTGGGGACAGCATACTATAAATCAAAATGTTAAACGTAATCATTGAGTATAAGGTACTACAGACATGAACGGTCAGGAAACGCTTCTCTGAAGCAAGAAATTGGTGGGAAAAGGGAATTATGGAGTTAATCACAGTTTTTACTTAAGGAAATGATCTTTTAAGCTTTATATTCAAGAAAGCCTGAAGTTGCTAAAAACTTTCACAAATTCCAGGATAATTTACTAAACAGTGGTAAAATAAGCAGAATACCTCTCAGCATGAAATACAACCTGTAAATAACGATGGTTGTGAAAAGATCTTGCCTTTCATTTGCTAATTTGAATGTCTATAGCTTTCACTCATTAATCTTTTGCTCGGTTTTACTGTAATCTTGGGAAATACAATAGTTGAGAGATAAATACGGGAAACGGGATTAGACATACACTATCAAATGTGAAAAAAAAAGCCAACTTTCAAATAAAGGAATAATAAATTAGACAAAGCAGAACAGTTTTATCATATACACAACGTTTGAGGCAATATAAGTGCTATGCATTTCTTTGACAAATATGCACTGTATTTGAAATCATAAAAACAATTACAATGACATTTCCCTCCATCTGTATTGCACAGCTTACCATGATATCCATGACTAAACATTTTAAACTAACTTCTGTGAACAAAACATCTCTGTGAACGAGGATAAAAGTCAGTTCAGTTTATAAGTGAAATAATTCTTAATACCAGTTACCAGTTGCCATGGTGATAACGGAGACTCAAGAAATACATATTTTGCTTGTTTGGCATAGACAATCTACTTCCCAGAAAGGTCCACACAGAGAAAGTTAAATGTCTGTAGGAAGATAATACCAAGGTCAGATACTCATACTACTGGCATTTACACATTACCACTAAAGTTACATGCTAACACTATTGATTACGCTTGGCTGCCTCCTTTTCCTTTTTTTTTTTAAGCAAATAATTGGGAAGTTTTACTACAGTGAAAAATTCCTGGTAGTTAGTGAAAAATATTTTGAAATAATGTTATTTTCCTTGCAGTATTAGGTTGGCCACTGTCATTGTTATTTTTTGTTTATTGCATGCATTCCAATTTTATATTTAAACTGTGAATCTTTAAAAAATGCATCCATGGTGATTCAAATACAACCATTCCAAAAGTGTCAGAAGTTCTGCTGAAATACTTTTATACAGCTTTAATGGGGTTTTAATGAAAACTTTTTCTTGGCTGGAAATGTAGAGTTATTTTTCATGTAGTTACCAAGCTTTAAGGATGTAAATGTTAAGTCCTTCATTAACACAGGTGTTAGAAATATCACATGCATAAAGATGTGTGCTTTAATACTTCCTCAAGGTTCAGGAAAACAATTACAGGAATTTTAGAAACACATGTAAACTTGTCAGTAGAAGTAAGGTCCAAAGAGTGAGAAATCTTCCTTGAAATAAATTCATATTAACTACTTGCATTCCTAAATAGAAATTTGTAGAAACAATTTTCACACCCTTAAAGCACAAAAGTTACCCACAAACACTAGCACTGTACTGTACAACAGGAATAACTTGATAGGAGAACATGGCATGAAATTAGGAAAACATATCTAAGTAATACATCTAAATAACATATTAAAATTATATATTCTTCCACAGAAAGAAGTCAGGACTTCTTGTTGAGAAGAGCATGCTCCAAGCAGTTCCTCAAATGAAGTGATCAGAACCCTAGGAAACCAGGGACATATATCTGACATAGTTTTAAACATAACCTAAACAGGCTAAACATGAAAGAGCTATGAAAAGGCTGGAAATGAATGCAATTACAGTGGCAGAATTAGTCTACAGAGTAAGATAAAAATCATAAAATAAATTTCTGTATCCATCCCATTAAAAACAAAATCTCTATCCAGAAAAGTCTAAAATAGCGAGTACAGTGACAACTGCATATATTAATGTTCACCCTCCCTTGGCTAACAGTAGACTAAATGAAGCTTGTATATTTGAGAGGAGCAGATAGAAGTAAAACATTTGAGGGACCAAAGAGGGAGGCGGGGGGTGGTGTGCTGTGAGGCAGCAGTACTAACAGGGAAAATCTCATCCACCAGAACTACAATCTACTGCACACAGAATGCCAGAACCTGCCAATCCTTTCATCGCACTCAAAAAGCTGCTCATAGAAACAAATTATTTTGTGTGTGTTTTAAATTTCTTTAAATTATTATTTTTCCTTTTTTTTCGTACTTTCTCTTAAATCAGGGATCTGTGCTTTTGATATGCTGGAAGATTGTTCTTTTTTAAATGAACTGTGCTTGTCCCAAGAGAAGTCAAGAGAAGATCCTCTCTGGGTTTACAGGTCATAAAAATCTGGAATCTCTTTTCAGTTCCTTAACTTTCCTTCAGTTTTTTTCCCTTCCCAGCCTCACATGCTTACTGCTGTAATAACACACAAGATCTTTTGTAGAGGAAAATGTCTGTTTAAAACAAAAAATCTTGAACTTTCCAAAGTCTACACTTGAGAATTACTCAATAAACTTCAGAGTCCCAATCTACAAAAAGGCTTAGCTACCTGGTTACCACTCTAGACAGCTAAGCCCATGTGACACTGATGTCTCTCAAATTCTCATGGCCATGGCTAGCCTAGCTCCCAGGTAGAGGCAAGCATCCTTATCACACCCCAACTTCATGATGGAACAAAAATTGAGCTGTTTTGCTCCTTCAGCCCTTATCTCTAGTTTAAATGGGTACCCACCCAGTATGGATAATCAGGTGACCAGGATGACCAGGGTTGCTAGAGAGCACATCTACCCCAGAGAATAAATATGGCTTAAGAAGCTGCTGGTACAATCCCCAACTCCTTTCAAATAAATCTTCCTTGTAGCACGTCACCTGAGATTCAAAGAAGAGCTGAACATGCTTGTTGGCCTGTACTGGCAGAGCAAGATGGAAAGAAGGAAAAGGGAAGAGGAAAGAGAGAAGATCCACTGGACCTCTGGTTTCAGCAGCTCCCTCTGGGGTGCCAAAACTGTGAATGGTGGCTGCAATGGGGTTGGGTCTATCCCCCAGCCTCAGAGACTTGCAGCCACCTCGCAGTTTGTAGGGGCAAGAAAGGATGTCATGAAACATGCACCTTGGAGCTTTATGGTTTGTATGGTGGAAAAAGCCTGCAATTTTTTTTTGTGGGAAACAGTAAGCACTTGGAGAAATTAAAGGAAGGTGTTCTGCATCTCCCCTAGCTTTAAGTAATCTGTTAACTGATACCTAAAAACGAAGTCACTTCCGATAGTGGTGAAGTTGGTAATTTGGAGGATTAGAGCTTTGCCACAAATGTGTCGGTGTTTCGGTTTGGGCAGCCAATATGCAAATATTTTAACAAATAATCTGTTAGCTGTTGTCAAAGTAGAATCCTGGGCAACTACTAATTCACTACAATTATTATTCTATTTAGGAGTGTTTTACAATATAGGGCTCTGAGCAAGGGCAGTTCCAGAAAGGCAAAAACATCAGTGCAAGCCTGGCATAATTTTCTGATATCCAAATCAGTGACGCTCAGGACTGAGAAAAGCTCTGTAGGCCCAAGTCTTTTTTTCACCTTCTACAGATGAACCACCCAAAATTGCAATTCTAAACTATATGTACACAAGGGTGAAAAAAAGAATTTTACATTCACTAAGTAATAACGCCTCTGCTCTTTCTAGAAAGCTATGTCCACTACACTTTTCACCATCCACTGTCTCATTCAAAATCTATTCTCTTATTTAAAAGCCTCCATCACTTCTTGTGGTCACCCTTCTGTCGCTGACTATATCCTGAATGGCAGCTGGTGGCCACCCTTCCAAGGCCCAGATTACCAGTTCCACAGTCCTCACAGTATTTGGTATTGCCTCCTGTGCTCAGAGCTCTTCTCAGAAAGACGGCAGAACATGGCCCTGGTAACCCAAAGGGGAACTGATAGGTAGACAAGTGCCCAAATTTCTTTTGTAATGTAAATACGGACTTGGGAATTGCGAAAGTTAAATTTGACTCATAGATCCTATGGTGATTCATTGTGTTAAGGTATTTACCAACAAATACTTCATTTAATCATGGTGAGTAAGATTCTACACATGATTGCAAGCCCCTACAGTGAGTATAATTCCCACTGCCACATTTTCAAATGCCCAAGACTGTTATTATTACACTACAGCTAGAGATTACCTTTCCACCTCTACTTCTTCACCTGCCACACTCTCCACTCTGGTGAGGGCTAGCAATTCCACTATCTCTGGTTGTATTTAGATTTTCTTTCCACCACATAAACTGCATGCTCAGCAGCACAAAGTCCCATGGTTTTAACACATTACTGCTTGCCAGAGCACTAATACTGGACAAAAACAGCAGTACAAATGTGATTATTAGTGTCCACATTTTGATTATCTGAAGGGACTTCAGAGTAATACCTGAAGCTTATTATACCAATACTGTGAATTTTGGTTTTAATTTATATGTAACCGATACGCTAGAACATACTAATTTTCAGGGAAAACAAATAGAATAATTTCATATTAAATCATTTTCACTTCTCACTTTAACTAAAACATTCTTTTTTAGAAGTATATGGATCTCTAATTAGAAATTAATTATGTCTCATTATTTTTACTCAAAGTTTCCATCAGAACAACATGGAAATGATCAGTGCAATGTCTAAGTCTAAGGACATCAATGAGCAGGACAGGGCAAGTTTGAGGAAGAATCTTTAGCAGAGGTGAGAAATTCCATTGTCTGAGAGGACCTGAAGAAAAGGAACTGACCCCTCCTTGCTCTACAGAAAAGAATTAAGTCTCTCCAAAAAGAGAGAACAGGTAACAAAGTGAGAGAGGAGAAAATTAAGAAGGAACAGAAACAGGAAAATTTTTAGCAAGAAAAAGAGGAAGGAAAGCAACCAGGTGCCCAGAACAGTAATAAAGATCTCAACCTATAACTGAGTGAGAATTGCAAAGATTAAATAGAGAGAGAAACAGAAGAGCCTTTAATCTGTCCATTGTGAACAGGACATACTATTTTTTTCACTTCTCCTTGCAGCAGCTTTTATTTTCTAAACAAACCAACTGTTTCCTATCTTTCTGCATAAGTTATTATTTCTACTCTCTTCTGCAGTCTCTTCAAGTAGTCCTTTTTTTTTTTAATATGAGACTGCCAAAACGACTTGCAATATAACTTATTTGGTTTTCCCCCCAAAAGACAGGATAAGCTCCTCCCCTAGAAATGATTCACACTTCTGACCTAGTGAGCCTTGAAGAAAATGTAAAGGTGAGATTAGGTTCAACATGTTCACTCTGGTACACAAACACTGGATCCATTTTGCTAAGCATTACGTGGACAAAGATATTTTGCACTTCCTTGTCATAAGCCCTGCCTCTTGCCTTGGAGGGGGCATGGCAGGAAAGGACAGCCAAAGGACACTCACAGGGAAAAGGAGGCTGAAACCTCCGCTTCTGTTGAACGCTTTCTCTCCTATTTCCTCTAGACTCTCTCATGGTTTTTATTAGAAAGAGTCATTAAAACCAGAATCTAGTTCAGTAATCAGTTAAGTGCTTTCCTCACATTACATGCCAGGTATTAGTATTTCATAGAACAATTTTTGTCTACTTATTTACACCTAATGATACCTGATCACTGAAAGTTTTGACACAACAGGCTACAACATTATTGTAATCCTGTAAACTTAATCCATTTTGTGTTGTACTGAAGATTAACTGTATTACATTTTAATTATAGCAAGGAAATGCAAGTAAAATTAGAGTCTGAAAAAGAGAGGCTTAAAAGGTTCTCATATTCTTATCACGGCTTTAAAATACGCATCGTCAGGAGACTGAATCCTACTCTACGTACCACTTTCAGCACCTTGCAGGTGCCATCTTCCAACCGGCCAGACCAGATTCTTCATGGATCATTTTGCTTAGTGGTAAAGTGGGAATATATTCCCCAGTCATCCTCAAAGAGCACTTGAGATACAGAGATTACAGTAAATGCTTGGTACAATTATAATAAAGAAAAATACCTACCATAGCCCTAGTGAAAAAAAAGAGAAAGCAAAGACCTGCCAGTCTGAAGCCCTTGTTTCACATGTCTATGCTTCTTTGTGAAACTCTTCCAACTATTACTGCAGACACACGTGTAGTCCTTACACACAATGCAGGCTGACACACAAAAACTTATTCTCAAATCAATACTGCTGAGTTCATACAAGCCCAGAGGTAATTTTTAATGATTCAGAGAGTTGCTAAGATATCAAGGATACAAAATATTTTTATTTAATTCTCTCCAAAGACTTCCTAAAGTACTTTTTAAAAATCCAGCTTTTAATAAGTGTTACAAAGCATGTGATGGATACATTTAAAAAAAAACGAAGAAAATTTGGAGTCATTTAATTCAGTTTTTGAGCTACTATTCCTGTCCAACTACTGCAGAAAAAAAAAATTATCTCTCTATACTGGTACTCAATCAGGACAATGGTAGCCTATGCCTTCCATTCAAGTTGTACTAGAGGATATATAGACTGATTCTGCACCTCTATTTTATATTCCTGATTTTTTTTTTGAGGAAACTGGTTGATCACAATAATAGTTATTAAAAAAAAAAAAAGGTATTAGCTATGAAAAATAGTTTTGCTGTCATTTGGATAGTTTGGATTTTGTATGTCTTCAAATGGAGCAATGTTACAGGACTTTTGATCACCTTTTTGCAGGATTTTGCAAATTGTAACTTGCATGAAAAGACTCTCATCTACCCTTCCAACTCTAGCCATTCTATGATTCTATGGTTCCACTGAGGCCCAAGGATCTGCCCTTATTACTTCACGTAACACATAAGGGCTTTAAAGCGTCTTCCTATGCAAGCCAGGTACAAACAGTTACAAGTGATGAGCTGAGCAATTTCAGCACAAGGGAAAAAGGAACTTGACCAGACTCAATCTGAAAAGTAAATCATTAACAAAAGCACTTTCTGTAGGTGAGCATTTCACTCTGTGACTAGCTGAATTCTGATTCTTAAAATCAACACAGCAGAACAGAGGGTGTCGTGCTAATGACTCTGTTTATTCATGTTATAATCACACTTATTCACATATGATTAATGACTAAGTATACAGTGAATCTATAAAACCCGAGGACGTACAGTGCCAAGCGGTGTTCCTGCTTCATTGTTACCTTGGAGCCTAATGTGCTTGGTATCGGTTTGATTGGGTGGTTTCTCTCAATTCTCCAAAACAGAATAAGAGTTAACCATAACAATTCAGTTTACTGAACTGTTAGTTGTATTCCAGGAAGGCTACTATTTTCATCTAAACAGAACTTGAAGACTTGCAAAATGTATGGTGGAGATTATGTGAGTATAATGATCTGTTCTCTGAAATCTTTCGAAACTTTTCCTTGCTCTTGAGTTGTTGTCACACATGTTGGGACACATTTCCCTGCACTGGTAGAAATTAATCTCACGTGAAGTTAATTTATTTGTGATTTGTATCTAATTCTGGGATTACTTACAGTATAAATGAAGTGTCTGAAATGAAGATTAAGTATAAAGAATTATCAGTTTCTGTCTCATAATTTTAGAACTTTCAAGACAAAATAATTTGTCTTTCATCTCTTTGTGAGACCCTGTTTGTGGGTTTTCTATACTTGCACTTAGCTCTTACATAAGACACAAAATTGTGTACTAACACCTAGTTGTATTAAAAAGAAAAATGTGAGTTGTACAGAAGATACCCATTCATGGCCCTGTTTCGGTGGATTTACATTTTCACAACACAGCCTGTAACTGCATAAAGTAACTGAATAGCTTTATCATTTAAAAACATTTGGGTTTGTTCAAATTGTGAGAAATGTTTTAAAGCAAAGAAATGCTACCGCTACAAGGACCATAACACGGGAAAAGCTAGCGATTATTGTTCCCCATCAATAAATTGTAGCAATATATTAAATGGTTTCATTAATGCTCTTCCAGAAAATAAAAGTTTATACTGCAATTTTAAATCTCCATTCTGAAAGCTACTATAATTATTATTTCATGACAGCGAAATACAAAATCGCTTTCTGCGCCTGGCATGTTGATAATTATGTTTACTAAGGACTTGCATAGTCTTTTAATTATTATTAGTAGGAAAAAAAGATTAATTCCTCTCAAATGCTTTTTTCATGTGCATTCCCAATGAATTTACAGATCAACATAGAATTTTCTAAAGAATTAACATTTTTTCCTTACTTATTTTATTCGAAAGTATAATTGCACTAATTATTCCGATCTCATCAGTAAAATATTTCTTCCTATAAAATTATATTGCCTATGTTTTTTTTTTTCTAAAGTAATAGGTATTGAATGGGTTTTAGTAATGCATTTGGTTTTCTGCAATTTGGGATCTTGCATTCTTTATTAGTCCAATTAAGAACTGAAAAGGGATTTTATTCTTTGTTTCTTATTTTGTTGTTTAATTACTATGTTATTAATCTATTCCTGATAATTAAAGGAAGATGAGGACTAACTCCAGCTGACAAAGGTAGCAGATCCGTTTCAGTTGGAGAAGTTTCTTTTCTTCTACTGATATATTGAGACCAATTGTTTTTAAATAATTACACGGTACCCGCATATAGTATGTTACCTGATATTAACAGTAGTACATTATAAAATAACTTCTAGAATAAATCATTTTGCCTTTGAGTCATTAAAATTGGTAAATATTATATTTGTAATAATAATGCAATAGTTTGATAGTATTATTAAAAAATCTAAGAGATTGCACGTTAACTCTTAACTGTGGGAGATGTTTACACCACTTATTTTAGGCTTAATTTAATGTAATCATTTTGCATTGCTCAGCTTTTAGAACTGCTTGAACAGAGAGGGAACTTAAGTTCCTAATTTTGATCCTCTGAATTGCACCAAAATACTCCAAAATTAATAGTGTGACATATAAAGACACACTGATTAGCCCTTTTTTTTTGGTAATCACAGAAGTAAGAGAGCAGAGAAGCAAGGGTAGTACATTTTGGTCTCAGGAAAGACATAAAAACCTGATTACATGCTTTCTCTGAAAAGTATTGTCATGGCCAAGTAAATTTTTATTCTTTATTCCTATTTTCATGTGTTGCGGGATGGGAAGGGAGAGAAATCAGGGGTTTGTATAAACTAGCTCACTGGATCCTAACCAGTGGAGCAGACTTCCCTGCTGAGGCATCCAGACAGAATGGGGACATGTAGTGTGGAGCCCAGGCAAACGTTCTCCCCTAAATGTCTGCTGGTTCCTCAAGATAAAGTCAGTCATGGAGCAGTGACAGTTTTCTCAGATGAGACTCGGCAACAAAACATCAGGAAAATCACTTTCTAGCAAATCACGAGCAAGAAAGCAGGGCTTACACAGGACTGAATGATGAGGCTGTCACATTAATTTCTTGTCTGCTTTTCTTAAACACAACTTTAGATTGAGAACAAGTCTTAAAACCACACTTTAGACTTAAAGATTTTTTTCAAGGAATCCCAAAACATTAATATACCATCAATTCAGAAGCATAAGAAACATGAAAAAAGAACTGGAAGTATTACTTTAAAATTTTACTTGTTTCTTCAAGATTATCTCATTTATAACTTATGTTACACATATTAGTAATTATATATGCTATATATGAACAACTGGATAGGATGGAGTCCCCCAAGATCAAGAAAGAGGTGTACAAAACATTAACAGCAGCAGTTCTGCCAAATTCAGGAATGCAGAGCGACATGATTATCAGAGATTACATATAGAAAATGGCTCCCCGCAGTACCACAGAGGTAAAACTACCAGAAATTAGGTAAGACAGCATCTGTGACCTCTCTAAAATACATATACAGGGAAAGGTGGGAGGCTTTGGAGAAAGAATTTTCTATGTTTAAAAGTGCCCCTTTCATTGCTGTATAATATATTATTCAAATGAAGTGTAACACATACAATAATCTCACAGTAAATCAAAATACTCATGAAATTTTTATTTAATAAAGTTGCACACAAAGGATATCTTTGCAAAAGTGTAACTAGCTCATAGCATGTAGTTAGCTAATAAAGTAAGCATTTTATTTTAGTAGATATTTCTTATGGGAAACATTCAGATTAAGGAGTCTGGCTCCAATTGTTTGTTATCAGCACAATGACTTACTGAACAAATATTTTAGAAGGTTGTTCATACTTTTGATTGCTTTTTCCATCGCAAGACTGAATTCCCTGAACTTTACACATCATAATTTGATAAAAGCAGCCTCAGTTTTTACTGATACTTTGTTGAACTGCTTCTGGCTTTGGTCAGGAAAAGCTGTAACTTCCTTGCTCTTGCACAGAAGGAAGGTAGAGCACAAGTATCATTTTTCAGACTCACTGCAAATTTTACAGTCCCTTTCCAATCTCTTTCATTGATTTTATTCATTCCACTAGGACCACACAAACCTGTTCTGTCTGCACAGCTGTTTTGAAATCAGTTCCTTTCAAAAGAGCTAAACGCACATGTGCAAACACACAGAGATATGTAAAGAGTGCCCACCTGGACCACCTCTGTGCAAACAGATCTGTGTTTTTGTAGATGAGGGTACCTTGAAGTCAAAAATAGCATTAAAATCCCTAAAGTCAAAAATCACTGAATCAGCTCTGGTGATTTGCCTGCCTTACCTTTAGGTGCTTAGATATTTTGTGGGAAAAAAAAGCACAATATTGTTGATTTTCTTCTTTCTGAATAATACTTATCCTTTTCATTAGAATGCTGCAGAAGAAAGACAGTATGAAAACCATTTCTCCACACTCACATACAGCATCTGGTCTAAACTAACCCATTAAAAGGCCAAATTGCTCTCAGAAATAACTTTCCTCAGCTGCTCTTTGAAGGCATTTTCTTTCTTGTGCAGAAAGCCCTGTCATGCTGGATACTACGCCTGCAAACAGTGCTCCAGCGAAACAGTGCATATGTGATGAGGGATGCTGGAATCCAGATATCGAAACTAAAACAGCATTTTAAATTGTAGAACTCTTCATGTTCTTTCAGTGACCATATCAGGCATTTTCCCCCTGATTTCTTCAGAAAATTTGGCTGTATTTCTGCATATTTGTCCATCCACCTGTCCCTACCAGTAACTTTGAACCTGAGTGAATTTCTACCATACTGGGCAGCGGAATGGCAATCTCTTCTGAAGTTTTGTGAAAACAGTGCTCAGTGGAGGTGAGAGGAACCGAAATATGTTTCCCTTAAAAAAAAAAAATACATTACTTTAAACTCAACAGTCATTTATTCTATTGGTTTAGCATTAGCCAAGCAGTACATGCTTACTTCAGACTCAGTCACTGGACAAACTATCTTTTACTTAGCTAGTGGTTGACTCAGAAAGGACCTGATGGATTGTGAATGTAGATGAAGATTCAAGGAACAAGGAGGGAAAATTTACTGCTGTTATTGTGGCTGGGGAAGAAAGTAGGAATACAGAGTCAAAATAATCTGGAAGAAACCAGTTGTTACTAGCTGCAGTGCTCACAGAACAACTTGTATCACAAAACAATGTATTTTGAAACACACCATCCACATTCTTGCACCTAAACTGAGTAACTGAATGTGACATTGTTTAGCCAGCTGAACACCTACGTATGCACTTGTGAGGATGGATATTTTTGAGTGCAGACAACTTGAAGGAAAAGTTTAGTGTTACTGTACCCTGTCCACTGTACCTAATGAATATCTAAACATAGGCAAATCTGGGAAGAGCCACAGAAGAATTCATGAGTTTTGAAAAGGCTCATTATGAAGATGGTGGGAACATGCAGTGTATTAGAAATGAGGATATTTGAAGGATATTTGGGTAAGAGAGGAGTTAGGAGATTATCTAATTTTAACCATCATCATGTGAAAACAAAGCTTTAGAAAGCTATGTACGTTCACACCAACTGCAGACCTAGCCCGTATTTCTTCTGTACGCTTTTTAGATCAGTATTTTCTTAGGGCAATATTTAGATAGTCCCTTCTTTTTTTTTTTTTTAAATGAATCACTATATTTACCATGAAAGAGCTGAATAATGAGCTGCCTGCACTGACTCTGAACTGATTCCAGATGCTCAAAAGTTCAGCTCTGCAGTTTCAGTGCATGCTAATGTCCCTTTGGAAACGTGTAACTACATTCAGATACTGGTGAAACAGTGAACACCTTACTTACTATGGGATCTGCCCCAGATTATTATACATAAAACTCATTTAGGAAAGGAGTCTTGTTAACGTGATTGATTACTGGTAAACTTAAACGGGCTCGTCATAGCTTCCATACAGACATATAGTTAAAATCTCTTAATATTCATAAACAACAACTTTATTTTCTGTGTAAGTATCAAAGTCTGTCACTCCTAATAGTCAAATCTCTTAGGCTCCATGCTCATTATAACTTTGCTAGTTTCCCTTTGGGGAAATGAAAATGCTTAAATAAATTGCACATGAAGTTCATAGTGGTTTTATACTGACAATGTACAGAATAATAGCATGATACCTCAAATAATCACATTATGTACAGTGGACACCAATGATCATTGACACAAATGTCAAGTTTTGTGCCTGATCCTGCAAGAGGTTTAGAATTCTTCAAAGTATATGTCTGGAATTATACACCCTACAGAACTGATCCCCAGAGCATAACGCAAGTTTCTTTATCACTCAATCCCACATCACTGAGAACCAATGTGTGTTTGATAATGTTTGCTTATTTTTAAAATATTATTGGAGAAATTCCAGTTAATTTTTGTCATTGAAAAAAATCACGGAATTATTAGATTGCATGGAGCATTAGTAGGTCATCTATCCTAGTCTCGTTATTAAAATAGGGTCAGCACTTAATTCAGATCAAGGTGGTTAGAGATTTGCGCAGTTCAGTTTCTAAAACCTCTGAGGACAGAGACTCCACAAAATCCGCAGGCAACTTCTACTGCTTGGTTATCCTCACAGTAAAAAATGTCTCCCTCACATCCAGCCAGGACCTTTCTTGCTTTGTTTCGTGTGTGTTGCCTTTCATTCTTCATGCACATCAGTAAAGAGCCTGGCTCCATGTTCTTGATGCTCATCCCATAGGTACTGCAGAGCAGCTACTGCATTCCCCCAAAGCTATCTCTTCTCCTGGCTAAGTAAGTTCAATTCTCTCAGCTCTTCCTCACAAGGCAAGTGCTCCAGACTTCTGATCACCTTGGAGACCCTCCACTGGCCATCAACAAGCTCTTCTTGCTTTTCTCAGCAAGGTGTAAAATAGTTTTCCTCATTAAGGCATGACTAAGCTCCCTGGGCTCAACAAAAAGACCTCCATTGACACTAACCATGAGATCTGGATAAAGTCCTAGGACTAACAATGTCAAGTGATCCAAAAATGTCCCTGCTCGTCTCAACTTTCAAAATTATTTCTGTTACTTCTGAATCACAGTTTTGTTTTACTTGTGCGAGTGGGCTGAAGAGCATTTTATTTAGCAAAATTATATTCAGTGAACGTACCCCTAACTTCCTCTGACATCACCAAGACAATGACAGTGCAACTTTCACTTCTGTGGATTTAGCTTTCCCATGAAGTGTAATTTCTGTCCTGAGCAATGATATTCATTTTAAGTGTGACAGTCAGGATCACAAAGTTGGTGTGAGCAAGAATCTTAGATCTTTTATTCTCCTTCCATGTCTTGTCATCTTCCTGATTTCAGCAGTTTTGTATTTCAGCACCTGTGTCAATTAGTTATTTTGTACTCCAGCAAACCTCTGATTTGCTTTTATTTGAAGAAGGCAGACACAGCACATACTTGGTTTTAGCCTGAAGAGAGAACATTGCCTTGAATTTTAGTATTAAGTATACAGTAGCTAGTTACAGACAAATAATTAAAATAGGACTTTCTACAGAGGGAAACTGAGATATATTAAACCCAAGGTCAGAGAAAGCAATAAGGGCCTGGTCTGCCTTCCTTCCAGACAATGGAAACAGTCCCTGACTCTTTAGTATAAGCTGGTGTGGGTCTTAAAATACCTTAACGATTAAGGACACACAGGAGAATGTGGGTATTTTAGCAGATTTTTCTCTTTTAAAAAATTTCACCAATAAAGCCAATTTCAGCAGACTAAAGCTGAATTAATAGTTAGGTATCTGAACAGAAAAGTTTAACTTTAGAAGAGCCTGCTTTTTACAAATCAAAGAAACTTATTTCATCTGTAGATGAAAGGCTGGAATTTATTTTTTAACATTATAAATTATAACCTAGAAGTGCTGAACTGCAATTAAACAATAACGACTTCAATTGCCAAACTATTTCTTAAGGAAGGGAAAGGTATCAGTGCAATCCTAGCCTTTCCACCCCACCTTAAGCTACTGTTCTGCTGATCCTGTTCTCCTGAATTCTTTTGTCTTTATTCTATAGCAGTCTAGTGCTCAAGGTGCACACATGGACACATGGACTGTACTGATTTTTGCCAGAGTTTACTACTGCTCTTGTTGGGCACATCAGTAATCTTTTTGTAATTTTTCTATGTTGCTTCTATCAAGGGTAGCTTCTGATAAAGCATAGATTGGGTTCCCTCCCCCATACACTTTTTTTTTTTAAGGTGATTATCACCGTGATTCTTTATGCTCTGTCTCACAGCAATAGCCACCCCATGTTTTCTATTTTGCAGAGGAAGCTGTAGCGATTCTGCAGGTTTTTATTCACTTTGATTTATTATGTGCTCTCTGGTCCTGTAGAATACTTTCAACTAATCTTCAGAAGGAGTTATTGTAATGTGACTGTTGCCTCAAAGCTGTTGGAATCTGATGATGGTACCAGTGCTATGGCCTTCCTAATAATTCATCCTGATCGATACGGAGCTATTGCTTGAATTACTCAGAACCCTGTTGGACATTTCATTCACTGGAGGATATTTAAAGGTTTATTTCTTCTTCTTTTTTTCTTTCACATAAATTTCACTTCGTGTTCAAGATCTTCTGGTGGGTATTTGGAAGAATTAAATGTATTTTTAAACATAAATATTAAGTAAGAAAAAATCTCAACAGGAAAATGACTTAGCATCTCTGTAGTGACCATCTTAAGGCATGTGGAAGAAAAGCCATGAGATCATACTATTAATTTCCTTATGTTTTTCAGAGCTTAGAGGAGAAAAAAGATGTTGCATAAGCAAAACAGAAACAGCCATAGACTCAAAACTGGCCATCCTGATGTCTTTTAGATATTCCACCCAGAGAGACTGTAATGTATATCAAATTTACTTAATTGAAGATAAGTGATTTTACACAGGATTTCCAATCTAGCAGAGCAGAGTACATTTTGTAAAATGTACTGAAAATGCAATATAAAAATAATACCAATGAGATTCTGGTTACTGGTCTCTATTATATGCTAACAATACTGGGCATCCCCAGTCACCGGGAAAGAATATGTGGGTTGAAGCCAGCTCAAGCCAATTGCTCTCTTCCAGATTATTTTGCTAGTTGTTTAGTATTTATACTCTTTGTTGTGCTGAGACACATATTCACTCCCTGGTCTAGCTAACTCAGGGAGACATTCAAACCCTTTTAAAGAACTCAGGTATAAACATTTAAACCACCAGTTCATCCACTCAACTGTTGAAAGCTGTTTATCTAAAACAAAGGCCACCCTCCGTCCCCTTTGTGTTGAAATAAAAATCAGCCTCCTTCGCTGTGTGGTCAGTCACATCCTCCATTACTCCCCAAGCTTCACGGGCACACTGCTCTTGCCCAGCTTCTCTGAGCCTTCTTCCATTATAGGGCTTTGTTGGTCAGTCACAGCTTACTTCAGGGGAAATTAATGAGGTGAAATAGCAGTGTGTGTAACTACACTCAGCTGTTAAATCAACCTGCTTCAAAACAGGGCAGTAGAAATTCTCTAAGTAAAGAAAATGGAAAGGAACTACCTGCTCCCATGTAGTTGCCTGCTCCCTGATCAAAATTCAATCTGCTGTAATTTCATTCAGTTACCAAATGCCTCTGCTGCTCTGCTCCCTCACTTCGTGCCGTGATAAACACTGCTGCTAGGTATGCATTTCCTAGGCACGTTTAGGCATGTAAACTCTGTATAATTTGTGGGGGAAAACATGATTTTGCACCGTTTTGTAACAAATCTTTGCAAAACAAAATGCCTGCCACAACCTCCAGGTTTCTCTCTCAGTACAGATTATTGTAAGCATTCAGTCTTGCTCAACAACTTAAAACTACACCATCGCCTTCATGCTTTCGCTCTCCCCGTAAAACTACACCAAAAGGCATTAATTAGAGCAGCTGCTTGATCAGAAAAGCAATCTCTTGGATTTCTGCAGGGCTTTTGAAGCAAGTTTTTTCCTTCTCACCTGCTGTGTAGCATCTTGTCACCACAGGACAGCAGTGCCACCTGCCATCGCAGCACTAAGGCCCCATCCTCTGTGACAGGTGTATGGATTGTCCGCACGGGATTTACTTCAGAGAGGCACAGACAGTATTGCAGCATCCAAGAATCAATCCCTGTCTCCACTGAACTGTCTACCAACAAATTTCCTTGGCTTTGCCTTCCAAAGCATATATCACAGCACTTTCAAATTATTTGCTATGGGACAAAAAAAAAAAAATCAATGAAAATGGGTGGAATAGGTTTAATAAGTAATAAACTCCTGAAGATTTTAAAATTAAGTGCATAAAGTGAACCAGGAATGCTTCTGCAGGCTTGTCAAAGACTGAAACTAGGAAACTGGCAGCAGGGCAAAAGTGACATAGGTTGTGATGGGATAAATCTTCCTAAAGGTTAGATGGTGTAAACACTGCAAAGTAGCAAAATATTTTCTTCAAGGTACACACCACTGCAACAGTAACTCTGTGAGCTATGCCAGTAGTAAGACATCATTAGTTATGTAGAAATTCCTTCCGAGGATCCTGATAGCATGCACACTGTAAATCCTAGGTCACATTTCAGACAACTGTTTTAAACTAACAGAATGCTGAATTTGCCAAGAAACCACTCTGAAAATCCAAATATGAGGTACACTGAAAATTGTCTTCAAAAATAACACTTCGGGACAAACGTCTTCTGTGGGGTGGTAAACAAAGCCAAGTATAATGTGTACACTGTAAAAAAAAAAAAAATTAAATTTTAATTTGTTTAAAAACAAACAAAAGGTTGAGACTTCTTTCCCACAAACGACTTGTATTAAAAAGAAGTTGTATTTTACTGTACTTCATAGAATCATAGAACAGTTTTGGTTGGAAGGGACCTTAAAGATCATCCAGTTCCAACCCCCCTACCATGAGCAGGGACACCTTCCACTAGACCAGGTCACTCAAAGTCCCATCCAACCTGGCCTTGAACACTTCCAGGGATGGGGCATCCACAGCTTTTCTGAGCAACCTGTTCCAGTGCATCTCCACCTTCATTGTAAAAAATGTCTTCCTATGTCTAATCTAAATCTACTCTCTTTCAGTTTAAAGCCATTACCTCTTGCCCTACTACTACATGCCCTTGTCAAAAGTCACTTCCCATCTTTCTTGTAGGCCCACTTTAGGCCACTATGAGGTCTCCCCAGAGCCTCCTCCAGGCTGAACAGCCCCAACTCTCTCAGCCTGTCCTCATAGGAGAGGTGCTCCAGCCCTCTCATCATCTTCATGGCCCTCCTCTGGACTCACTCCAACAGGTCCATGTCCTTCTTATGTTGAGGGCTCCAGAACTGGACACAGTACTCCAGGTGGGGGTCTCACGAGAACAGAGTAGAGGGGGAGAATCACCTCCCTCGACCTGCTGGCCACGCTTCTTTTGATGCAATTCAGGATGCCATTGTCTTTCTGTGCTGCAACTTCACATTGCCAGCTCACGCTGAGCTTGTCATCAAGCAACACCTCCAAGTCCCTCTCCTCAGGGCTGGTCTCAATCCACTCTCCACCAAACTTGTATTTGTGCTTGGGATTGCCACAACCCATGTGCAGGACCTTGCACTTAGCCTTTTTGAACTTCATGAGGTTTGCACAGGCCCACCTCTCCAGCCTGTCAAGGTCCCTCTGGATGGCATCCCTCCCCTCCAGCATTTCGACTGTACCACACAGCTTGGTGTCATCAGAGAATTTGCTGAGGGAGCACTCTGTCCCACTGTCCCTGTCACTGACAAAGATGTTGAACGGGGTTGGTCCAAACACCAGCCCCTAGGGAACACCCCTTGTCACTGATCTCCTCTGTCACTTGGAGAAGGAAGTTATCATTGACACATTCCGGCAACTTCCTGGATTGCTTATGCCCTGCTGTGTTGTCCCTTCAACAGATATTGGGGGGGTTGAAGTCCCCCATGAGGACCAGGGTTTGTGACTGTGAGGCTGCTCCTATCTGTCTATAGATGGCCTCATCAACTTGGTCTTCCCGGTCAGGTGGCCTGTAGCAAGCCCCCACTATAAAACCCCCATTATATCTTCTAAAAGTTTTTACCTGAACCTTCATATTTAATTTAGTTCTACATAAAAGTGTTATGCTTTAGATCCTGGCTAGAAGACAGGCGTTTACTAGTCCAGGTTTCATCTACTGATGGCAAACCTCAAATAATGAGACGGTAAATACTTCATAAAAGAAGTGTTCAGCAACTCTGCTGAGCCAAGAGAGAATTAAGCACATTCAAAAATCCATTATTTTGCCTGAAAGATACATTACAAGGACTGTCTTGAGTTTTTTGGTCAAAAATTTACAAGCCTGCAAATCTGTATATTCAAAACTTTTTTTTCCATGATCAATCCCCCCACTATATTTTCGCAAATATGCATTCATGCAAAGGCCTTTTTCTTTGTTTTGACTGCTTCATGAATAAAGATACAGACTCAGAAATTATTACTCCTTGCCTCCATTCTGACCAAGAGGTAACACCTACTTCAAAAAACACTTTTACTCATTTTTTCTTCCAAGGACTATGCAGGAATCCATCTTTAAAGCATTCACTAAGTCAGTCACTTATTTCTGATTTTAGTTCAAGTATCAGAAATGCTGAAAAGATAAGCGACATAGTGGTTCATTTTGTGACATCACAAACCTGAATGTGTGATGGAAATACTTTGAGATAACTAATATTTATGGGAATTGAACCTGTTCAAAAGTGATGCAGAGATGAAGTGCCAGCACCAGTTTTTTAACTCAGATTTGAATAAACGCAGATATGTCCTACATTTTCTCTCCTCCCCAGTGCCACCATTCTGACCAGCAAGGGCTGTGCCAGGTTCAGAGAGCACTTAAACTGAATGCCACATATGCTTATGCTTTCTACCTTTGGTTTAAAGTGCAGGCTCAAAGTCTTTGAATCTCATATTTATTACTTCCATCCATTTGTAACCTACTATTCTTTATTGTTATCCCCATAAAAATGTTTTGTGTTTTGGCAACGCTAACATAATATTTGATGGTGTGTTGGTTTGAGATTGCTTTTGTTTTTCCTCTCAAGATCAATGAGGTTTTTATGTCTCAGACATTTTTGGAAGCACAAATTATGGAGCCAGAAAGCTAAGGCTTTTTTTTTCCTAACTCATAACTTACATCAATAAAAATTTTTGATTCTGCATTCTAACAGTGTCTTCTAGCACTTATTTCCATAGTGATTTTGTTTATTAGTAAGCTTTGTTTTGGGGTGCTCAAGCATTTCTGTCTCCTGAGCTGTGGAGAATGATGATTGAACTAAGGTCAGCATTATTTGACGTGCTGGCAAGATGGGAGGGCAGGTGGAGGTGAAATGGAGCCTCACGTACCGTCTGGCCAAACAGCACTCAAACTCCACACTTCTGCAAATGGCACGTGCTAGGAAACTTTGGTGAATGACATATGAAGAAGTATGTGTTCTGTCAATAACTAGGATGTCTGAGGATATAAGCTCTCAGTTTCCAAGGCTAATATTTGCAGTGTCTTAGCCTAGAGATACGTTAAGTGACAAGTGAGGCCTAGGGTACACAGACAATTCCCACACTGACAAAGATGGAACATATGTTAAGGATGAGTCTGCAATTCATTGTAGATACAACACGTATCAATCTACAAAAATTGACATGGTCTCATTGTCTTCTCAATGGCCAGTATCTATCTCCATATCTTCAAAAAATTTCTCATTATTTTCCTGATTGTTTTAATGAGTAAAAAGGCACTATGTATTTTATGTTCAATTATGAAAGTAAGAACTTGAATTTAAATGACGAACAACTGGCAGAAGGATATTTGTCAACTAGTAAGTACTTCCTTTTTTGTCTAAAGGTGTGTTGCCCTACCCATACTTTTTAAAGTAACTCCTTCAAAAATCTTAAATTTTTGACCATACATTATTTTCCTCACTTAGCCACTGACAATTTGTTGCCCCTACCTTTGCTTGGTGTGTCTAAAGTAATGATCAAACATATCAAGAAATTATGTCTTCCTTCTCATCTAAAATATCCACTTCCCGCTTGGTGCTTTTTAATTCCTTTGCTAAAATGAAGCGAGATCAGTGGCCACACACAAAATCTGTATGTGAATGTCATTACTACTGACGGCACAACATATAAAAGTCTTTCAAATGTATGTAAAGCGAGGAAACAAACAAATTCATTAGTGTAATCAGTGTAACCCTTGATTCTAGGAAGTGTTCATAAAAACACTCCATTTGTATTTATAAAGTATACCCCATTTTTCCTTGAAATGTAAATTTCAAGTTAACAGTGTCATTTTAATCAGATGTATTGACTGAGACCAGGAATCATCATAAAAGATAACCTTTACACTTGGTACACCTGGAAAAGCAGGTAGAATCCTCAGAGGAACTAAAGAGGTTAACTGGGAGACAGAGCTAAGCAGCTTTCAACCTGTTGTTTCCTTCTACATACGTACGGATCTGTGATTCTACTAAAATGAGTACATCAGTTCTGTTTATTATTCACAGATTTCTTAAAAAGAATAAGAAAAATCATGAAATAAAGTAGCACTGAGAATGAACTGACAGTAATTTAATCAGTTACAAAGCAACTAGAAAAATGGTGTTGCCTTCTACGCGGCATATCAGAAAGCTATCTCACACTTAGCAGTAACATCATTTCTTTAAAAAATCACTAGGTGCATAAGCAATCTATGTAGCTCATTCATCATTTTCTCACTAGTCCTTTCAAATTAGAAATACCATGAGAAATAGACATTGAAGACTGTCAGGTATATAATGGATTAACTTTGAAAGATAAAATAATATTTTTTTTTTTAAATTGTGGGAAAGAGATACATCTGAAAATGTGACTTCATTTTAATGCAAAAAAAAAAAAAAAAGGTTTTTTAGGTTTTTTTGTTTTCTTTTTTTTCAGGTCTAACTTATGCTAGGGGCAACTTCCTCAAATATTGTCTGTCTTCCTAGGGCTTACTGCAAGTTTAATTTCTGTTTCATAAATTAAAAACTTTGCATCCTGTTCCGCATGAAGCAAGGACAATTTAATGTTATGATTGTTAATTTTCAACAGAACTGTATATGCAGTGCCATAGATGTAAAACATCTCAATTAAAGGCTGCTTTCTCCTTTAGCAGACACAAGGAACGATTTTTCCCGCTCCGAATTTTAACCCCGTTACGGATGCCCAGTTGCTAGGAGGAGCCCTACAGGGAATTAGTGAGTATCTTTACTGATTCTAACACATCTTTTTTTTTTTTTCAGGAAGCTCTCGTAAAATAACTTAGGCAAAATAAAAACTCATAAAATTAAAAGTATCACCATATATCTGTTGATTCTTCAAGGTATCCCAATGAGACACACTGGTGATATCCAAATAAATCATATATTTGCATTTACAGGAACTAAGAGGTGATTAAGATAAATCTAAAATCTATACCAACACTTATAGTAATGAATGCTTTCCTCAAGGGGAAAAAAAAAGAAAATTGAATTCTGTGTTACATGACTACAGTGAAGGACAACAAAGGAAAGGTTTTTAATTGTAACTTCAACAATTAAATATTACCAGGAACTGTTAAGTTTTTTAAAATATCGTGGAATCATAGAATGGTTTGGGTTGGAAGGGACCTTCAAAAGTCATCTCGTCCAACCCTCCAACCCCCCTGAAAGAAGCAGGGACATCCTCAACTAGATCAGGTTGCTTAGAGCCTCATCCAGCCTGGCCTTGAACACTTCCAGGAATGGGGCATCTGCCACCTCTCTGGGCAACCTGTTCCAGTGTTCTACAACTCTCATTGTAAAAAAACTTTTCCTAATATCTAATCTAAATCTACCTCCCTCTATTTTAAAACTGTTACCCCTCGTCCTGTCACAACAGGCCCTACTGAACAGCCTCTCCCCAGCTTTCCTGTAGGCCCCCTTGAGGTACTGGAAGGCCACTATGAGGTCTTCTGGAAGCCTCCTCTTCTCCAGGCTGAACAGCCCCAACTCTCTCAGACTGTCCTCATAGGAGAGGTGCTCCAGCCCTCTCATCATCTTCATGGCCCTCCTCTGGACCCTCTCCAAATGGTCCACATCCTTCTTATGTTGGGGGCTCCAGAACTGGACACAGTACTCCAGGTAGGGTCTCACCAGGGCAGAGTAGAGGGGGAGAATCACCTCCCTCAACCTGCTGACCATGCTCCTCTTGATGCAGCCCAGGATGCGGTTGGTCTTCTGAGCCGCAAGGGCGCATTGCCAGCTCATGTTGAGCTTCTTGTCCACCAGCACTCCCAAGTCCTTCTCCTCAGGGCTGCTCTCAATCCATTCTCCGCCCAGTCTGTATTTGTGCCTGGGATTGCCACGACCCAGATGCAGGACCTTGCACTTGGCCTGGTTGAACTTCATGAGGTTGGCACGGGTCCACCTCTCCAGCCTGTCAAGGTCCCTCTGGATGGCATCCCTCCCCTCCAGCGTGTCAAAGGCACCACATAGCTTGGTATCATCGGCGAACTTGCTGAGGGTGCACTCTATCTCTATCCCACTGTCCATGTCGCCGACAAAGATGTTGAACAGGGCCAGGCTCAACATGGACCACTGAAGGACGCCACTCATGACCAGTCTCCGCTTGGACATCAAGCCGTTGACCACCACTCTCTGAGTTCAGCCATCTGGCCAACTCCTTATCCACCAAATGGTCCGTCCATCAAACCCATGTCTCTCCAGTTTAGAGAGAAGGACGTCATGCGGGACCATGTCAAATGCCTTGCACAATTCCAGGTAGATGATATCCGTTGCTCGTCCCTTGTGCACCGTCATCAAGTCAGTCATATCAGTCATATCAGTCATCAAGAAATAAAAATAAATTGAGTAGAAATTTTAAAGAATTTTTTACCTTTCACTTGGGAGCAATTTTTGCTTTCAGTCTATGGACATATCTGGTTTAACCACAGTCAGCAACTAAGTACCATGCAGCCACTCACTCACCATCCCCCACCCCACCCCAGCCCACCTCCCTGGTGGCATGGCAGAGAGGATCAGAAGGGTGAAAGTAAGAAAACTCATGGGTTGAGATAAGAACAGTTTAATGATTGAAAGAATATAAATATAATGATGATGATATGATGATGATAACAATAATAATAATAAAGTAATGTCAAGGAAAGCAACAAAAAGAGAGAGAAATAAAACCCAAGAAAAACAAGTGATGCAACCACTCACCACCCACAGACTGACGCCCAGCCAGTCCCCAAGCAGCGATTGCCGCCCCCCCAGCCAATTCCCCTCAGTTTATATGCCGAGCATGACGTCATATGGTATGAAATATCAACTTGGCCAGTTTGATTCAGCTGTCCTGGCTGTGGCCCCTTCCAGCTTCTTGTGCACCCCCAGCCTCCTCGGTGGCAGGGCAGTATGAGAAGCTGAAAAGTCCTTGACTTACTGTAAGCACTGCTCAGCAACAGCTTAAACATCAGTGTGTTCTCAATATTATTCTCATCCTAAATCCAAAACACAGCACTATAACAGCTACTGGAAGAAAATTGGCTCTATCCCAGCTGAAACCAAACCAGGACAAAAAAAAAAATATTTGTTCACCAAAGCATGTTTCTCTGTTCGGATTATTCTATTTTCCTGTAGAACATTGTTGGTCTTGCTGAGGGTCAGAATATTGATTTTAATTTTTTTACTATCTATCTGAAACATTTTTCTCGCATTGAAATTGCTTACTGATTCAGAATATTTATGCCCCTTGGGCTTTTCACAAGGCTGTACAGCACCAAATCTTGCATTCCGTTTTCAGTTTCTTTAATGGAAATGTGAGGACTCAGACAATGTCAAATGAACCATGATGGGTATTATTGACCAAGGAAAATCTGAAGTATCATTTTTATTAAGTTGGCTACAAATGAAAAGTTGTAAATATTTTGCTAAACTTCAAACAATACTTTTAATGCAATGTTGCTGACACAACAATGCAGATATGATTCTCTTCATTTAATACTGTAAATACAAGTGCATTAATCTTAATTTATCTATTAAAGTACATGGAAAAAAAATTCTAATTTCAAGGATAATTGGCAAAATAAAAAGCTCAGCTTCAGAGGAGTTTAATTCTCCCTAGCCTTTACAGGCTCTGAACCCGGATCCCACATCATGCACACGGATTTATTCTTGTGAAGAGGTTCAGTCACATATGTTGTCCCATTGATACCAGTAGTATCACACAAATGAATAAAGTTATTTAGGTTTTTAATGATTTCCTGAATCTTTCTTAGTTTCTACTGTAGAGATTATTAAAGCTGTACAGATTCCTAGTGATAATCATTTTCTGAAAAGTAAAAAGAAATCCTTATGCACAGAATTTCAGTAATACTTCCATTTTGTGAATTTAACGGAAATGAATCAGGCTGATGTTAAATCAGTGTCATGCTAAAAAGTTGATGTAACTGTGGCCAGATGATCCAAAAGAAAGAGAACTAAACATGGTGTATAATGAGCAAATATAGACTTCCTCTCCCAACTTTTAAAAAAAATGTATTCAGTGCCCATTTACATTTGTGCCAAAATGCAACTGGTCAGTTATAGATTATATGATAAAATCTGCCCAATAAGCTGTAATAGATAAAAATGTGTATCCATAACATATATATATGTGTGTGTCTATATAACAATGACTGGTAGAATCTTGAAAGACTACCCTACTCCATTCAGATGCCAGGTGATCTCATGCTTTCCAGCCTAACTCATCTCTGCTGCAAACGTGATAAAGTCAACTGATTTACACTTGGAAATATATTTATGCTGGAATGTCATTAAAATGCTCAGCCATCTGAAATTACCAAGAGTCAACTATTGGGATGGAAAAAAAAAAATTAAAATTATAGAATAATTTTCAGAATATGTTAATCATTATCTTCTTTCTCACAAGCAGTGTTGTGAACTACAACAAGCAGTTAATACTGATACATTATAGAAGTTCAGCAGTATGCTTTAGCCATCAAGCAAAAGATCATAGGTAACCTTCAACAAAATGACCTTGAGAATTGATTAAAATGTTACATTTTTTAAAATTTCATAACGTATTTTATATAGTTCCTCTGGAAAAAAAAAAATCTATCTTAAGCTTTTCAACAAATGGTCTGACCATAAATTTGTCATCCCCATAAAAAGGATTCCTAATCCTGAAATGACAAGTTAATCGATATCAACAGGGCATACAAGTATGACTTCCCAAGCTCAGCCACAAATTCTGCTAATGTGTCTAGTTCTGAATAGATGAAAGCCTCTATCTGTTTTATTGATGCTTTCAAATCCATTGAGCTAGAGAGACATGGTGATGCATCTGATAATAACAGACTATTTTTTGCTGGTATTACACCAGCAAGTGAAAGGTACATAAGCATGGTAAATATAATTGATATTGGTAAATACCAGTGGGATATGAATCTGTTGCTCTATTTTTTTTCAAGGAATTAGATTAATGTTCTTGAACAAAATATGGACAATCACAAATGTAAATGTAAATAACAACACTTTGTTAATTTAGAGTCTGTGTCTTGTTTCCTTTACAGGTTGTGAAAAAGATGTGCTGATTGATATCCTAACACAGCGTTGCAATGCACAGCGGCTTATGATTGCTGAAGCGTACAGAGATATGTATGGCAGGGTACGACAGAGCCATTTTGTATTTTCATTACTTCTATCTCTCCTGTCTCCGATGCGGTTGGTCATCCCTCCTCAGGTCAATCACTGAACCAAAAGCCTGGCAGACAGCTGGCTGGCACCAACAGATCGGCACACAACTTTGCTCATGTAACTATTGATACCTCTGACAGTTTCAAATTGTCAGGCATGTAGCAGTGGAAGTATATTTGCCATGCACAAAGCTAAAGAAAAGGGACATGAAAAGTTTCTTCTTCTATAGTTCATTCTCCTCCTCTATTGACCAAATCAGAATTGCCAGGTGGACTTACTTCTTCCTCTAAGTACTTCTGGAGGTTTCTCCATTACTTTTTTCAAGTTTTTGGTATACATAATAAAATAGTACTGTATTTGGGTCGAAACACCAAAGAAAAACACCATACCAACAAATACAGGCAGTTCTATCTTACTCAGACACTGATGAATGTTCTCATCTCAAGCACTGACATTGTCAGACCTCGTACCATGTAATCCCATCCATACAATAAGCTGAGCTGCCTAAGGCAGGAAATGCCAAATGAGACAGGATGTGTCTTGCCCTGAATTGCTGCAGCATACACTGCAGAAGATACTTTAGCACACATCAGTGACAGCATTTCACTGGCTGCAATCTGTATGGATACACTGCATGGGCAAATGTGCCATTCGGCAGTTACAGCTTGTAAGTGGTAAACTCTGCAGGACAGAGAAGACAAACACCTGGGTAATAACTGTTTTAGCCTTCCCAGTTTAGTCTATGGCAAACCTGTTAGTCCAGTCCTCCACCCTCTTAATTTCAATTCGGTCTGTTCAATATGGTAGCCACTACGCCCGTTCATTTGACAAATGTAAAGTACGACACATTAGAAAGAGAAATATATATATAAAAAAAGAAAAGAAATCTTGAACTGGCTGCATGATTCAGACATAGAGACAAGCTTTAAGATTCACTCTTACAATTAGCTTTCAAGGATTTCTTATAGCAGAGACAAATAAGGAAATGTTAATAATGACAACTTACAGATGTCTTTTCTTATTTTTCAATACTTCACTTCCCTTAGTTCTAATTGCAGGAGTATTTTTTAATTAGCATCCATTTGTATTATTAATCCATTTTTCCCACAGGCATGTTGTCAGAAGTGAAATGTCTTCATGAATTAATTTCTATTCCATGTGTGATTTAGTGGTTGTCAAATGCATCTAATGTGCATTCACTGAAGACTGCATACGTTTCTTCCCCATAAATTTAATTTTTAATGTGCTTGTGTTCTCCTTCATTGCTACTCTAGCTACTAATTTAATTATATTCAGATAGGTATCAAAATCAAAGCATAGACCCTAAAAAGATGCATCTCAGAGAAAAGACCAGTTTATATCATTGGAATAATTTCTGGTACTCCTTTAAATTTAGGCTTAAGTCAGAACATATCTAACAGCTTCCCAGTGTTGTACAGAAATAAAAAAAATTAAAATGAGCGCACAAGTATCCTCTTAATCAGAAACAGCAATAGTATAACTAACAAGCTTTTGGCATTCACGGTGTTTTGAAGGACGCTACTGGGAGAGCGTGGGGAGGAAACTCTCACCCATTAGTCAGCAACCTGGCAAGACAGTACTGAGAAACACGCAGGGGAAGAGGGGAGGTTCTTTTTTATTAATCCAGCATCTGTCAGTAACAGTGAACTCAGTTTGAATGTAATATATACATAAATTGAAGCACATAACCTTTCAGTAATCCCAAGCAGATATTTCTATGTACTAGGAGCAATATGGATGACTTTTTAAATTATTCGCATAGTTAACACTGAAAAAAGCACAGGAAATCACCTGTGTTCTATGAGATTTGACTTCCAAAGATGCCTAGCTCCCACAGATTCTCACAGGGAATATGCCAAGGGAAGCTGCAGATGCTCTGCCATGTTATTCAGGTTTCCAAGTCTTTAAGTAGTAGTTGCATTTAAACCCCTAAATTCTCTTCTGTATTCTAATGAACCAAAAATACACAATCCTATGTGGTCTGCTTGCTTGTTGTGTCTATTGCCGTCTCACCCATACTCTCAGAAGAAAGGGGTACTATTTAAAAGAATATTTTTCTTACTTAAGTTTAGCCAGAATTCATCAACAGTTCATCTTTATTCATTTACAGAGAAAACCACTAATATGTTTTTTAAGCCATCTTCATAAAGTGTGACTATTGAAATAATCCTGTCTATGCATTTCTTTTTCTTTTCAAGGATCTGATAACAGACTTAAAAGAGAATCTCTCCCATCACTTCAAAGAAGTCATGGTTGGCTTGATGTATCCACCTGCCTCCTATGATGCCCATGAGCTCTGGCATGCCTTGAAGGTACTTGTCTAATTCAGAATTGCTTAGAGTTGCAGTCACTAATTACAGTACTGAACATATGTTAAATCAATTTTTTTGAAATTTAAATGGTTGATAAACTGCTGAAAGTCAGTACACTGGAATAGTGTGATACTACGTAATACACTAGGTCATCAGAAATACAGTGCTATATGAAGTTTATTCACTGGTATGCTAAAACCAGCATAAATAATATCTTAGTCATGTAACAAATACAACTGATTTAACACACATGGTAAACTCAGCAACTGAAGAAATATTTATAGAGGGAAATGTAAGGCCCTGATGTAAAAAAAAAGTTGCCGAAGTTGTATTTTTTTCTAAATGTGGCTCAAAGTTAAACTTTCTTATTCTATCTTGATCGAGATTCATATGGCCAAAGTAAAAAAAACAGGCCATACATGTCTCCAGGCTTAGGCTCGATGTCGTGTTCTCCCATTAGCCCAGCTGCAGAATACTCATCAACACTATATGTGTGCATATCAAAAACAGCATATGCAGCATATCTGAAGTCAATTCAAGCTTACAAAATTAATTCAAAACCTGTGGGAAAATACAGTGATTTGCAGCACTGCATGCATGGCCATGATGCTTCCCTTAAATAACAAGTTCTGTGGAAGACATTACAGACAATAACACTCCTAAATAAACAAAAAAAAATTCAAAAACCCAACAAGATAGATGCACAACATAATACTTGTGCTTATACCTACTTCAGATTGCCTGAACACACGCTGGGGATGTATGCACAACCTTCGCACATGGTTTCTTTCAGCAAATCCTAAATTCTTACTAAAGCTCTAAAATTCTTCCCATTACATTTCTGCCAACACTAGTCTTGCTTCATTGTCCACTTGTTAATATACACACTGAAATTCAGATTAAGTAGGAATATATTTGCAATACAGGGTTCTACTATTACTTTAAAGTCATTTTCTATTTAAACAGGTAGACTATGCAATAGTACTCTGCATTGCTCCAGTAGAGACTGCTACTCTTTTGTTACTTCTGATAAGCACAGCATTGCTTTCTTCCAAAAGCTGTGGTTTCTACTAACCACATCTTTTCATATTTACTTCCTTCCACACAGGGAGTAGATACAGAAGAAAAATGTCTGATTGACATATTAGCCTCAAGATCAAATATGGAGATCTTCCAGATGAAAGAAGCCTACTTAATGCGTAATGGTTTTCACAAGTGCACAGCAGTAGTTGTACTACGTGTGCTCTGGATGTATTCGCACACACGAAGGAACTAAACTGCAAAAATGACTTCTCAACACTAACGGGTTCCCTTCCCCCTCCTCTCCCAGAACTATATACAAATGGCTGAAGGAAAATCTTTAAAGTTTAAAATATGTCCTAGTATTTTTAAGATGTATTGCTACCAATGACATTTGAAATACTTGGCAGCCACATTTGGGAATTTTCAGAAACTTTTGCACACTTTATTAAAAAAAAAAGTACAGAAACTGTTTTCCTTCAGAAAGTGCTTACTCAGGCTGGACACTCCACTCACCTGCCTCAATGGGGCATTTCCAAGTATCCCATCACCACACAGCAGCAGCAGTGGTAGGGCTGCACCCACGGGTGGGTGGCCAGGCAAGCCAGGGCAGCGGCTGAGGCCCCCCAGCAGGGCAGAGTCCCTCAGCAGGGCCCAGGCAGACCAGCCAGCCCCATGGCTAGGTCCGCGTAGAACCTGCATGAGTCACTGTGGAATAATCACCATAGCAAAGGGACATGTATTAGCACCCTATTTATTTATCCTTTGTTTGCTAATCTTCATTAGTACTATTCAGAGCATGTTCATTTGTGATTTAGACTACATGTTTTTGTTTTAACCTAGAATATAATAATGATCTTCAACAAGATATTGATTCTGAGACTTCAGGTCACTTCAGAGATACGCTCATGAACCTTGCTCAGGTACTGTAAAAACAAGTGGTATAACCTACATTTCTAAAAAAAAAAATCATAAAAACTTTTGATTCTATTTGAGAAGTCTTAAATTTTAAGGTGACTGTGGTTAAAGCTAATTCAATAGGGCTACACTTTTGAACAAGAGAGGGGAAAGAGCAGAAGAGGAAGAGAACTTGAATTCCTCCCTCTCCTTTGACTTTGGCTTTCAGACAGAGGCAAAGGTTAACAGACTATTTTATTGAGCCAGTCCCTGGATGTTCAATTGCCAACCCTCTGCACAGTCTGTCACATTTCAAAAGTAGTCTACTTGCATGTACAAATGAGATTATCTTTTTTAAAGCTGTTTTCTCCGTTGTTAGAATATATGGTTTATAATTCAGTCTAGGCATTATGTAAAAATTGAGATATATCCATATTTGATTATGAAAGTAAGTATTAAACAGTTCTTTGGTTTAAATATTATGCTCTTTGTGCTACTGCACATGCTAAATCACAGTATGTCTGCACGCAGTAAAACAAACTGTCACTATCACACACCAACTTTTGCAGTTTTACCAATTTGCAGTTTTATGCTACATAGTTGGTCATCAGAACAGGTTGCCCAGAGAGGTGGTTGATGCCCCATCCCTGCAAATGTTCAAGGCCAGGTTGGATGAGGCTCTGAGCAACCTGATCTAGTAAGTGATGTCCCTGGTCCTTGCAAGGGGGTTGGACTAGATGACCTTTAAAGGTCCCTTCCAACCCTAACTAGTCTATGATTCTATGATTATTGTCAGATTATGAGTTCCCATTCCCATTGTAGTCACCGCACTGATTATTTTAATACTTTAATAACCTTTAAAACCAGAGTAACAAATAACAACAAAAGGACTGCCAGGAGATAACAGCATACAGAAGGTATATCTGTATTTTCACATATGTGTGTCTGGGGAAAAATGTTTCTTACTATGATTTGAAATGGCATTAAGCTTCACTGAGGTACAGAGATAAAGAGCAGATGTTTCAAACGTAGAAGCTATAAACAGGAAATATTTATTCTAATGTTTGTTGTTTTTTCCCTGTAATGAAAACTCTTCCTTGCTTAAAAATGAAGAGCTATAGGTTAAGCAACATCACTTCTCACCTTTATTAAAACCAAGAGACACATTTCACTTGTCAAAAGAACATTTTTTTTCTCAAAATAAAGTTGCAGGAAATTTCAACTTTACTCAGTTATACTCTATACTTCTGAAGACTATTAGTTGAATCATACATGTTTGGATATGATCTTATATTAAAAGTCAGTTATATTTCATTAAAATACATTCTTTGTAGTTCTAGTACCACATAACTTACAGATTATTCTATAGCAACATTTCCAATGCACCCTTTAATGTTTTTTTCAAAAACCCTTTGCTTTGATTTCTATTAAATCTTGGAACTCATGACACACATGAGTGCAGAAAGAAGTCAATGTGCTTCACACATGGAGAGCAAACTATTCAATTGCTATAGTGTGGTATTGATGGTTTTCATGTCCACACTGAGGCAGATTAGAAGTTACGGGTTCTGGAGCAGTAAATCCTTCCTAAATAAATTAACCGAATTACAAATTCAGGCTAACTAATACTCTAGTACGAGACAAACAGCTTTTGTTTCTAATTCTCTTTTTTTGGGTATTAATTGAAATATGATCATTTTCTACAGTTTAAAAAATAATCATCTATACTGTGGGATTCTCCAGCAAAACTCTGACAAGAGTAGTCACTGTTAAATGTTAGTGGGGAAAGTGGACGTTTGACTCATGTAGGTTACTGTTTAACTTATTGGTCACGCATCTGTCTCTTTTTTCTGTGTTTTCTTGTGTCATGCAGTCATTCCAGTATAATTTCCTTCAATAATTTATCTTATTACTAGGAATTCCACCCTCTACTGTTTTAAATTCTTACAATTTAATTAAAATACAGATTAACATTTTTTACAGTAAAGAGCTACAAATCAGTCATTCTACGAGTTGACAGCCAATACATAATTTTAATCCTCCTTTTCATATATACAGTAAAATGACTGTAAATTTTAAACTAAAGTAAATTGCTTCAAACACGTACAATTAAGGCAGTAATTACATGCAGCTTGAGATTGTTAACAGTTCTGCAACCAGGGCTGATTTGAACCCTTACAAGATGATTATGGTTAAAAAAGCAATTCCAAAAGTTGTGTGCTTTCCTCTTTTTCTAACTACATAATTCAGATCATAGTGTGTTTACTAAAGCATATCAGCTTGATTTGTCTAACTGAAGAACTATTCTTCTGTGGTTTATGTATCAAAGGTTTCAAACAATTTCCTAGTCTTGGATCTTCACTTTAGACGGTTACTATAAGCAAGCAAAATCTCTGTTATTTGATGTGCTTGCTCCTCCGGTTTATGCTGCTGGTAATACACATATCGATAAGAAGTAATTAGTGAATGGCAAATGTTACTCTTATCCTTTTTTTCCCCTCATAGCTATGTATTATAGTAAGCAATATAACATCCATAATGCTGGAAATGGTGGTAGGACGGTAGTGGTAAGGTAAAAGCTTATTTAAAATGGGACTAAAAATGGGATAGGCTTATCCGCTTCCCCTATTTTTCCCTCTCAGAAGACCATTTGTCATTCCAGAGTTCCTCTACTTAGAGGAAATGAAGACGTAACACGACAACTTGAAGATATTTTCTACAGTTGCAAATACAGCCATTGAATACGTCGACCCAATCTAAAAGCCCATATGTGTTATCTCAAGAAATGAAACATAGTTTCATATAGAGACAACTTTATATTCCTACTGTGTTTTAAGATTTAACTTTTGAAGAAAACATCTTTTTTTTTTCCCCAAGGGAACAAGGATGGAAGGATGTGCAGATCCTTTTACAGCTGCTCAGGATGCAATGGTAAATATAGTCAGGTGTGAGCTTCTCAAACATAAAAAGAACAAATACAAATGTTGAAAAGTGATTTAGGACTTAATTAAAATCTTTTGCTTTTTTTTCCTTTTTCTGTTATATTAGATTCTATGGGAAGCATGTCAGCAGAAAACAGGCGAACACAAAAACATGCTGCAAATGATTCTCTGCAACAAGAGCTACCAGCAGTTGTGGATGGGTAATTCAGCAGTTCAGCTGTGGAAAGGAAAAATCTGACTTGCTAATAAAACCATGGTTTACATATGAAGAAGCTCAGTGTGCAGCAGGGTATTAGTCTGAAACCTAAGTGTGAACTGTTGGAGCTTTCAGACTCCCGCTGATGTTAATGGGATTTTGGAAGTAATGCAAAACTGAACTTTGCCTGATGACTAGAGACAGCTGTAGATAGAACAGACAACAGGATGCCTAATCATTGAGAAGAATGCATGACCAAAGTAAGGCATAGGCTATGGCTGCACTGAGTTTACACAAAACACAACAGGATGAGGCAGATTTTTCTTAACTATTTTCTTAATTTTTCCTAAGTAACTCTTTGCTATAAGTGGAAACCTCTTTGCTGTGTTGAAACTTTTCCACAGAAGTTTCAAAGGAGTTTTTGATGGGAGCACTTCAGGGCCCATATCTCTGCTCTCATAAGGAACATTCACACAGAAACTTAATGGGATATTCTTATTTAAAATAGATAATCAGTCATAATTACAGATTATAAGAAAATTATGTGACATCATCCAGACTTTCACCAGAAGGCCAACAGCATACTAGCTTGCATCAGGAACAGTGTGGCCGGCAGGAGTAGGGAAGTGGTGGTGCCCCTGTGCTCGGCACTGGTGAGGCCGCCCCTCAAATACTGTGTGCAGTTTTGGGCCCCTCCGTACAAGAAGGATGTTGAATTGTTGGAGCGCGTCCAGAGAAGGGCCACAAAGCTGGTGAGGAGTCTGGAAAACAAGTCTTATGAGGAGCAGCTGAGGAAACTGGGATTGTTTAGTCTGGAGAAGAGGCTGAGGGGAGACCTCATTGCTCTCTACAACTACCTGAAAGTAGGCTGTAGGGAGGCAGGTGTTGGTCTCTTCTCCCAAATAACTTCTGACAGGACAAGAGGAAATGGCCTCAAGTTGCAAGAGGGGGAGGTTTAGGTTGGATATTAGGAAACATTTCTTTACTGAAAGAGTGGTCAGGCACTGGAACAGGCTGCCAGAGGAAGCAGTTGAGTCACCATTTCTGGAGGTGTTCAAAGTATACGTAGACATGGCACTCCAGGACATGGTTTAGTAGGCATGGTGGTGTTAGGTTGATGGTTGGACTTGATGATCTTGGAGAACTTTTCCAACCTTAAAGATTCTATGATTCTATGATCTTCCACTGTAGAAAAGAAACCTGTTGTACCTGTTTGAGACATCTTTTGCTCTGTAGCAGAAAAACAGTCTGTTTGGTGACAAGTTTATCACTGTGACCAGCTGTATTTCTTATGCCAACTTCTAATGGTAGCTTAGAACTACTTTGCTGTCATGGATCCACAAATTAATTCCTCTATCATGATTTCTGTAAGGCTGGTGATGATAGGATTAACATAATGTGACACACCTGCTTATGCTCTACTCTCTTTCTGTAGCAGAGATTTGAGGGCTCTGCCTGTAATGTAGTCTTCTCTGAATTTTGTAGTAAGCAGTGAGTTGAAAATTTTCTTCCTTCCCTAAAGGAGCAAGCATGCCTTGTATATTTGTGTGTGTAAGTCCTGCAATATCAAGAGAGTGTCCATGTGTGGACACTGATGTGTTACACATGTCATGCCATGGCTTCTTGTCACAATCTGTGAATCTCTGGCCAGTTTTAGCCAAGCTGAGCAAGGAAGTTGTCTTAATGGCATGACATTCTTACAAGTTCAGTAAACAAGCTTGCTAGATAGAGAATTTCTTAAAGCTTCCACTGAAACACAGGCTTTGGTGTGCATTCATTTTACACTGTATACTGGAGAACCCAGAGGGAAAATGTCCTGGAAGCCAGGTGTCAGGCTACTTATTTAGATGGCCTTACCTGGGGGATATAAACATAATGAAACACTGAGAATAAATAGGGAAAAAAATAAACTCAATAGTTATAGTACTGGGGGGAAGCAGGAAAAAAAAAAAAAAAGGCAAGTTGATCATTATTAATGAACTAGAACAAAGCAAGATTTTTTCTTCCCCAAGTTTTCCAGGAGTTCCAAAATATCTCTGGGCAAGACATAGTAGATGCCATTAATGAATGTTATGATGGATACTTTCAAGAATTACTGGTGGCAATAGGTAATGTAAAAATATTATTTTATACTAGCAGTAATCTCTTAATAAATATCTAGTATGATATCTCTGGTGCATCAAGAATATTATTTTTCTCATATTTTTATCCATTTTACTCTTCTATATTGTGTAATTAAATTTTCAGAGATAATTAGAAAATAATATTTGAACTACTTTTCCATGTTTGTGTAAATGTAAAAGTGTATACATGCAGCACTAGATTCTGACTGAGCAGAACTAGTATCTGCTGTTTGTTTGAGAACAAATTTTGTGTGATCAATGATAACTGCATTACCAATTTGTTCTACACATATTAAATAATTGTCAATGTTGTCAGGACTTCAGTGGTATATAAATGAGTTCCAAGCTTTACGTGCCTTTGTTTTCCATTTATAGAATAAGGATAATAATGTTTCTACAAAGATGTCATGTAAGCACATTCACAGATATTTAATAAGCACTTCAGTGCAACAGCAATGAGGATCCTTCCAAAATAAGTACCAGAGTTTTTAAATTATAAATATAGTTATGTTTGTGAAAAGTGGTAGATTAATTTTAAACTGAGTCATGGACAGTGCTATCCCAGCTTTATATTTCAAGGAGCTCAAACCCAATAGAAATTATTTTATAATAATATTATGTTTACCTGTTGCAACTCTTCTCTCCTAGTTCTCTGTGTTCGTGACAAGCCTTCCTACTTTGCTTACAGGCTTTATAATGCAATTCATGTAAGTAATCTTTCTTCTTCACGTATCATTAAAAATAGCTTCCCTATTTTTTTATTTGCTTGATTACTCTAAAACAAGTACTTACAAATCAGTCCATTCAATCTTTGAGGTGTGATTGGTGTTTTAAAACTGTTGATAACTACATAAATTTCAAAGTAGTAGTGCCTAAGCAACAGTTAGGATTTAACAGTAACAGTAAAAGGTTAAATATTTAGATTCCTTTAAAATATATCTGTCTGGCAACGTTGTCGATTTTTTTTTTACTTGAAGACGTTTCTTTGGTATGGACTTTATCTCCCCCTGCTGTGCAAAACTCAATGTGCACTTTTCTTGCTATGCGATTTTGGTCTCTAGAGATCTAGCAAGCATCACTAAAAATTAAATCATAAATTAGTGTTACATAAAAACAAATGGTCATATTTTCTTGTGGGGCTCAATGTATATATTTTATCTTTGTGCATAAGTGCTAACATACTAGAACAAATGAGTGCCAAGAAAAAAAATGTGCGTAAATGCAAAGAAGCACCTACAAATTCTTCCTACTAGAGGTCACTGAAGACATTTTCTTTTGTTTTTCATTCATTAATGAAAATAATGAGGCATTAGGTTATATAAAAATAAAGTATAATCTTTTAAGCTTAATCTTTTAAGTGTAATCTTTAGAAGATGGTCATAAAAGCCAGGCGTAGGTAAAATGTGAAGTATCATCTTAAAGCAGGAATGGCAAAGATAGGATTCAAGCCAGAACCATTAAACGGGGCCCTAGTATACACTTCCAGATGCTGCCACTACTGCTGTCCTCCGATGCAGCTAAAACAGCAACAGTGGCAGCAAAGAACCAAGGAAAATCCCAGGGGCTGAGAGGAAGAGGCAGTGTTCTGTCTCAGTGGTCAGAAGAGGATTCTGTCACGTGTTGTGAAAAAGGTTTGCCAAAAGTACCGGGAAATACCAGCTATCAGGAAGTGATGTTTCTCTAAGGTTCTGTATCAAGACTGCTTTTCAAGTTAAAACATTTTTAATTTTAAGAAATACCACATAGATAGTTTTCTTCTGTATTATATTCAGATTATGTATGTGATGCAGGAAATGTTTTTAATGATTAAGAATAAACATTTGCATTTTGTTTTAATTAATATTTTACTCTGTTTTCACAGAGTTTTAATGAAAACATACAATTCTCCAAAGAAATGAGATAATTTAAGTGTCTGTTTTTGCAGCCAAGTTATTTCCAGATTATACCAAAAGCTTGTTATACTTTTATAATTTTATATTTATCATTTATGATACAATATAAGTAAACCCACACAGGATTCTAATGCTTGAAATCATAGTCCATAATGGTTTATAAGAAAGATTTTAATCTAACCATCAAACATGTATCGAATTTTCTATATGTAGCTTTTTAACATATCCCATTACTTGGGTTTCTGAGAACAAGATTTCAATATCAATGGCTAGTTGGTAAAATTAGGATTTAGCTGCAAACAATCTAAACTGGCCATCAGTCGTCTCAACCCTAAATCTGTTTTGATTACTTTTACTGCCACTAGATGTCCTCGTTCTCCACACGATTACAATATGAAAATTTATTTAGAAACAGTTAAAATAAAACACAGCTGAATACAAGCTATATAAATTCCAAATCAATGGTTTAAAATCTCACTGTATTTACATTTGGCAGCAGTTGTTGTGAAATAAGATTATTGGTTTCAGTATAGTTTGGATGGACTCCACCACAACGACAGTCTCAACAGCTAACTACAAACTGAATAGCTAAGACTACTGGCAGAAGTTCATCAGGTTTTTCTTGTCAAAAGTTTCAGTGCATGGTTAAACACTGAAATGTGGGGACTCTTTGTCATTCAGTAACATTAATTCTATTATTTGAGCATGTGAAAACTGTAAGATAAAACCTTTGAACACTTAGACTCCTTTAAAATCTAGGATATCTTTATGGGTAGCCCAACTATTTGGCTTATATATTAAACATTAATATGAACGTATACAGATAGGCAAACACATGTTGTCCTACTGACACGTTTCCTCTGGTCTTCTTTTATTTGTAGGACTTTGGGTTTCATAATAAAACAGTTATAAGGATCCTCATTGCCAGGAGTGAGATTGACTTGATGAATATACGACAGCGATACAAAGAGAGATATGGGAAATCACTCTTTCATGACATTAAAGTAAGTTTTTACACACTTTTGCATATACTCACCACTAGGATCACACAGACTGTGCTAAGCCTTACCAGAAAAATACAGAAGGTTAATCTGAATGTATGAACACAATAGCTATCTGCCCAGTGCCTCAGGCTGAGCAGTGAATTCTCAACTCACTCTCATTCTGTGTGATTTTGTCCCTCCCCAATAGCAAAAGGAGCATCTAAGCAGGGTAGCAGAGCATATGGTGAGGACCAGTTTGTGTGAATAGTTTCTGCACTAATTGATACCATCTTCTTTCACACTGTCCTGCAAGGTTAGGTTGATACCACCTTCACACAAAATTGAGATAAAAATCTTGTTTTACCCTTCTGCTTAGATAGTATCAACCTTCAGAAAAACTATTCCTCTTGCACTCTTGCTCTGTATCTTAGAACAAAACTCTGACACAAATTGTACAAAAATGATTGTTGCTAAGACACTTTACCTCTTTTTTGTTGCTATAATCCAACTACAAGATGTGCAGTAACTGTAAGAAATCGCTCATGATTTTTTGGTATTGAACTTAATGCTTTGGTATTAAACAGGTTTGATCCAACCTTTCAAAGCTACTTTGTTTCTAGGTGCCCAGGCAATCAAAGCCCAAGGAAATTACCTAGAATCATAACAAAAACACTGTAATACTTTACAAAACCTTACAACATTAGTCTAGTTACTGTCACACACCAAGAGAAGAAAAATTAAGAAAACAGATAGTCACAGAAATGTTGAATTTTATTTTTTTTTTTTTTTTCAGCATTTTGCTTCAGGGCATTATGAGAGTGCTTTACTTGCCATCTGTGCTGGTGATGCTGAGGATTATTAAGGAAGAAGACGACTAACTTTGAAAGCTGTATAAATCAATTTTAAATACAAATTGAAGCTATATACAATAGACTAACTGGAAGAGATCACTATTCTACATAAAAGAACAGGAAAATAAGAAAAATTACATTTGCTAATACTAAATCTTTCTTGAGACAGGAAAAAAAATGTCAGGGACATGGTTTTATCCCTAGTTCTAATTAATATTTCTGTTTCTGTAATTAATGTAAATTAATGAAGGAAGTAGTAAAATAACTCCATGTAAGCATATGTTTATCGTTTAGTCTCACAACATCCCAAACACTAGGCTCTGGGAGAACCTATTCACTTCCACACCAGAGATAAAAAACAATTTGATTTATTTTCTTCTAGCACTATTATTTCTTCCTTTAAGCATTTTTTCCTTTCTTTCCCACTTCTTATACCTCATATTTTATGCTCTTGAACATTATTGCTTTAGTTACTATCAAACTAAGCCTCTACCCCAGTCTATTATGAGTACCAAGGAGTACTTTTGTATTCTCTTTCATTTAGCCCACATACTTAATGGCATTTCCCTTTTCCATTTGAAATGAAAGAAAAAATTAAAATCAAGTATCCTAAACCATTCTTGACTTAGTGCCGTGCACTGGAAATCCCTGGAAGACAAAGCATTACGTAGCTTTGAGCAGAGAAGTTCCAGAAGATTAAACACTGACCTTCCATTTGCGCCTCTCTCATTTTAATCATTAATTGAATATTGACCTTCAGAGCACTGAGATATTTCCAGGATGCCCTAGGTGGTGTAATTCAGGACTTGACTAGTAGTAGGTAACACTGCACCTGAGAGACGCAGTGTTCCTCCGAACACCAGCAAACACAGTCTGACAACATCTGGTGACAACTTCTACCACAGTGAGGAAAGGTGGCAGAGCTCGGCCTTGCGCCCTCGTCCCACAGCAAAAGGTGACACCGCTTTTCAATACCTGAGTTTGTTCAGCGCAGACTATTGATGGGACTTCCCAGCTCGCATGTTTGTACCTCCCGTCAGTCTCTTCTGCAAGCAGACACAAGTAAGAGAAAATGTGGTGATATTCACTAAAATAACTGTCCTCTGTTTTTCTTCTGCAGCTACAAGGTTTCCAACCTGACACAGACACTTGATACTTTTTAAAAATCGGTATTTTCTGCAAGCATGGGTCTGTATGACTGAGTAGAGCACTACCATAGACATACAGATATGTGGCTGCTTTAATACTGTTTGCACCTGTTCCTTCCCTCAGTCTGTGAAAATAACACTATTTTCAGTGTATCTGGCTTTTTTTGCTAATACCGACTTAATGTTATAAATCCATTGATTTACAATAAACTTAAAATTTTAGTTGAGTCCCGTTTGAGTTTGACACATTTCAAAATATTTCAACTGGATAATGTAGTCGTTTAAAAGAACTTCGGAAGGAACGGCTTTGGGCAAAAAAAAATAAACCACGAACAAAACCGAGAATGAGGTGAGCACGAACAAAATCCTAAACCGGAGTTATGTTATGGTTTTGCAGCTGTGGTTAGAGGCAGCTAATACCAGCCGTACCTCAGCTCCCTTTAACTCTGCACGCTTGCAGACAGGCGTGAGGACACGGCCCTCGGCTGCAAACGCCCGGCTCACGCGCAGCTTCCCGCAGAACGAGCTCCCGAGGCCCCCTCGCGACGGGCAGAGCGGGAATTCCGTGGAAAGCCGGTCACAAAATGGCGGCGGCGGCGCTAGGGCCCGGCGGGCCTCCCGGGGCGGGGCGCCCTCCGCCCCGCCCCACGCCACCGGGTGCTGCGCTGCCGGGCCACCGGTCACACTCGGGCAGCCCCGCGCCCCGCCCCCGCGGCACCGCCTCATGGCTCCCGCCTGCCCTGACTGGGAAGCGGCGGTGTCAATCTCTCTCCTTCTCCAATCGCCACCGCGCCCCTCCTTGCGCGTGCCCCCGCTGCCGGCTTTCACTTCCTGGGAAGTTGGCGTTTGGAGTCTGGGCGAGCGAAGCTTTTCGGTTCCTTCGCTGCCCGCTGCTGCCGAGGTGGAGGTAGCGGAGCGGCGGGAGGAGCCGGGGCTGCCCAACCGGCCCGCCTGCTAGCCAGACCCGGGGCAACGGGAGGAGTCGCCGCCCAGCCGGCCCTCCTGCGAGCCGGACCCGGAGCAGCAGGAGCGGCGGCCTCGGCCGCCCGCCTGCTTGCCGCAGATGGAGGCCAGCCTGACGTGCGCCGTGTGCCTGTCCCTCTTCGAGGAGCCGGTGACGCTGCCCCTCTGCTCGCACAACTTCTGCCGGGACTGCGTGCTGGAGTGCCTGGCCTCGGCCGAGGCTGCCCGCCTGCAGCAGCAGCATCGGGGCCAGGGGCAGGCCCGCCTCTCCCGGGGAGGGCCGGGGCCGGGCGCTGGCGGTGGGGCCGGCGCCCGGGTGTCGTGCCCGCTGTGCCGGAAGCTCTGTCCGCTGCCCCGCGGCGGCGCCGCCGCCCTGCCGGTCAACACCACCCTGGCCGAGGTGGTGAAGCTCTACCGGTCCGGCACGGCGGGGGCCGCCAAGGCCGGGGAGGCGGAGCAGGGGCCGGGGCCCGGCCTGCTCTCCCCGCTGGCGCTCGGGGGAAGCTGCCAGAAGCATCCGAGCCGGCTGGTGCAGCTCTACTGCCGGATGTGCCGCCAGGCCGGCTGCGGGTTGTGCGTCTCTGAGGAGCACCAAGGCATCTTCCACTCCGTCAACCTCATCGACACGGTCTACCAGGAGGAAAAAGTAAGCACGGAGCTTCCCCTCTGCGCCAGGGGCCCGACTGAGAGGCAGTCTTTTCTGAAAAAAAAACGCACTGATGCTAAGAGTTTATTGCATGTCTGGACCCAGTTTTTCCAAATTCAGGAAGATGCTTGTCCTGCAAACAGGAAAAAAATCCACCCACTGATATTTTGTTCATGGGCTTTCTGAGCTGGCATAAGTAATTTGGGTCATAGATTATTATATATTTAGAAATATATAGTTTAGGTAAGTAACAATAAATGTAAAACCTGTTTGCATGAAGAAAGCAACTGCCTGGCCTAATGGTTGGTTGGCTGGTTGTAGTGGTAGTACTTGTGATTTTTGCCAAAATAGCTACCATTTGGGTAGAATGAGCTTTTCCTGCTCTGTGCCTACTGGGTGTACAATAGTTCTGCTGTGCAGTACTTGAAACAACTGCAGAGCAGTGATGAAAACTATAAAAGTTTGAGGACAGCACTGACTATTCTTTAAGCCAAAAGTTGCTTTCTCACTGACTTCCCTTCTACCTTTCCTGTCACCAATCGTGTCACTCAGGGAAACCAGGGGAAAACAGTCTTTACACTAGACTTTCTGCGTAAAACTTAGTGATGATGTAGTGAGGGAAAGCAGGGGGAAAAAACAGTGATAATGCTAGTTTAAAACCAAACAAATAACTCTGTTATGGACAGCTTTCTATTTTATCAGTGTGAGGCATAAAAAGAAAAAAAAAGTTAATATCACACAATTACTTGTTAAACTGGAATAACAGTATTAAAACTTACATTGTGATAGATGTGTGCGTATGAGGGGAAAAGGTTAAAAAAAAAAAAAAAAGAGAGGCTGAGGGAAACAATGTTTCAACTATAAGGTAACCCTGTAGCTATTCTAGCAATACGCATTGTGTAGGTGAGCCTAAAAACCTTACTTTGAGAGAGAGAAATAGCAAAAGAAAGTTTATGTACTGATCCAGGAAAGCTTTAAATGTTATTAAGTGATGTTTTGAATCACAGCCTTTGTATAATATGGTGTACAGAAGAACACCTCATAATGTGATTCTAGATAACCACTGAAATGTATTTATTTTATGGAATGGATAAAGTCGTAATAAGTGTTTCAATTGTCTTGCAGTTAACTTTCTTCAGCAGTCTGAAAAAAATGAGAACAATAAATGAGAAGCTTATGAATGAAATCTCAAGTCAACCAAATGATACAAACGTGAGTTACAGATGCTGGACATTTTTAAGAGAGAGAGAGAGAGAGAGAGGTGTTAATTGCAATGTGGAGCATACCAGTGCTTCTTGTGGTATAGATGTGCTCTGAGATTACTTACAGAAGTGACTCCATGTAGACGTTGCTACTGCATTTTCATCTGGTTTTATGTTCTCGTACTCCTAGATGGTGCTGAACAACGATGCAGAGATAATCGCACTAGAATTTGGGGAAATTTTCAAAACACTGGAAATGAAGAAACAACAATTGCTGGAAGATGTTGAAAATCAAAGAAGTAAAAAAGAGAAAGAATTTCAGATTTGGAAGAAAATGAAGGAGACTCATAAGAAGACTATTGAGAATTTTTTGAAGGATTGTGAAAAGCTTGTCCATGAGTGTGATCCTCAGCGTTTCCTGGAGGTGATGGCCTTTTTGTTATTATTTGATACTAGTTGTATATTGAACCTCAAATGTCATATAGAGCCTGCTATATTGTAGATTATGATAATGACTGGATCAGGAAAAACAAATTCAACAAATGAAAAATACAGACTGAAATTGTTTAACACTTCATGCTTTTTTTTTTTTTTTAATAAAAGTGCTTTTCATTTTAGAAAAGTTTGAAAAGCTTGCTTTGCAGCTTATCAGTGATTTTCATGAATTCATCAGACAGTTACTTTCATTAGTTTTCAGTGAAGAAAATAATACTGACTGCATAGCTGTTGCTGTAGCGCTGGCTATATTATGCTACCAGGTGTGAAGCTGCCTTGGTGCTGCATAGCGAGTTATTTACTAGTACTGCCTTCAAAATTGTTTCACATTTATTTACTTTTCATATTTGTTTTCAAAAGCTTTGTCT
>WHYT01016107.1:131914-153853 GCA_009806455.1 Tetrax tetrax
TTCATTAAAAAAAAAAAAAAAAAAAAAAAAAAAAAAACAACTATTAATCCAAATGTCTGATGGGAAAAAGGCACAGCAAGCAGTGATCTGTTAAATATGTTGCTGCAAGATGTTTGGGTGCTAGAAGCTTATATAGTTTCAAAAAACTTTGTTGATGCCTCTTACTGCCTGTAGTTCTGTAAGACAAATGGAGTAATGCATAAAAATTTTCCAAAATAGTATCCATCAAATTGAAACCATTACTATGGAGAGATACACCACTAATTTTCAGTCTTCTCCAAGACCTACTTCCTAAATTTTATTTGAGATATAAGTTCTCCCAGCATTTTGGAAATCGTGTCATCCTTAGTATGTTTTAAACTCTTATCATTTCACGTGCATACATCTTCATACACAATACTAATGCACAACTCTTACTTTCCTAATCAATTTGTAATTATGTAGACCATACCCTAAGATTTTCCCTGTTGGATTTTTTCCATATCATCAGTAGCTCAGAATTAACCTCAAACTTAAAGCACTTTAATTTTATCTATTTCCTTAAATTTCTAACAGAAAGAAATAGCCTGTTGCTATGGAATATAAAATATGGGGTTCTTTAAATTAAATCATACTAACACAAAAAATGAGAATCTGTAGATTTAAGAAGATCTACCCTTTAATGAGAACAAGTTAAAACCTACCTCTTTGATAAGAAATTGCAAGGAAAACATAAAATAAATTTTTAATATTTCAGCGTATCTTTCTTTTCTGAATGACATCAGTGAGTGCTTCAACACTGACAATGCCTAGTCAAACAAACAGGAAAAAAAAAATTAGAAATCCAAGAGAATGTTGATATTGTAACAAGCAAATAAATTCAAGGACCAGCTTTTATGCTTTGTTTCATCAATTGGTCTTCCAGGTAAAAATCCTTAGTGAGGGTTATGTTGTATTTTTATTTAAACTGAATGCCTAACTCCAGTAAATGCTTGTGAAAAAGTCTATCTTATGTCTGTCAGATATATGTGCATTTTCTAAATTTATGCTGAGGTTTATAAAGTTAATTACAAGAAATTCATATAGAGTTCTAAAAGATAAGGATTTAAATATCATTAAACAAATACCTGGAAGTTTTTAAATTATGCCTTACAACTTTAATACCATTTTAATATTTTAATATTTAACACCAAAGCTGAAAAATTCACTTTGTTATCTCAAGAAAACTTACATCTGAATTCATTCAGTGAGTCTCTCAGTGAGTGCTGAAGTGGATGTAAAGAACATCATTTGGAAGTAAGAGTTCCTTAATAATTACAAGAGGAGATCTCTCATCAATTTGTAATCATGATCATGCATTGTTTACTTTAATCACTACATTAAATGTCAAGAATAAGAATTCTTCGATTGCCAAGAATTAGTATGCGTAAACAAGTGAGTAATACGTAGCGCTTCTCATTGTTTCAACTGAGATAGCATTTCATAGCTCCCCTCTTCCCTATGGTATGTTCACATCTTTTTTTCAAATAAAGTTGAAATTTTAAATGTTGGATTCTCCAAGTTAATGCAAATATTGCACAGAACAGGAGTCAGTAAAAATACCTTCCCAACAGTAGCATTCGTTCTGATTATAATATTTATTGCAAAGAATAAATGCGTGAAAATGGACAGTACAATACTGTGGAGAAGATGGCACAGGTATTAAAAGCAGTATAGAAAAGTATGCAATTTCATTTGGAGGCAAATTGCTTACTTCTGAAATGCATAACTTTCTGCTCATGTTAAAGAGATATAATTTAATTCAATTAATATTAAGAAAAAAATATTAAACCTTTGCTTTGGCATCTGCTTTGTCATCAGCCTTCGCAGCCAACAGCATGAGTCTCAATATTAAGGAAATAGTCAGAGGAAACTGCCCTTTCAACTGAGGTACATTGGATTTGATAAGTCTTTCAACTTTGGGAAGTGGAATATCATAGAAGAACACATTTCCAATCATATCTTGTCCCCTTCTTCCAGCACGTCCTGACATCTAAGAATAAAATATTTAATAATTATATTATTACAATAACAAGATTATTATTTTTTAAACAAAATATACCCAAGTTGTACATAACGGTACCATCTATACAGTCTTAATAATGCATTTCAGCAGAATTATTGAAATAATGTGTGCGAATATGTTGTAGCTCAAATATAGCTGGTTTACAGATGTGATGGGTTTATTTACTTTTTAAAATATGAACTTCTAAATTCAATAGAAGACCTAAACACTGGCCAAGATACTTATGTTCTCTCATATGTCTTTTTAATATGTATATTTCTTCAAGCTTTAATTTCATTTATACCTATACACCAGCTTTGTTTTCAAGTTACATTTAGCTCTGGATTATTTCTGGGTAGATTTGGGGCAGAGGCAGTCTCAGTATGAATAAAGAGCAGAGGATATTAATAAGGAGCAGAGAGAAGCTGCCTAATGGTGTATTCCCTTGCTTGGATCACCTGTCCTTGGTCAGATCCATTGTGGGGACTTGCCCTTTGCACCAGGTGATGTGACAAAACTGGAGTCATATCATTTATGTGCTGCAGAAGGGAGATGTGCATAGGTTCGGCTGCTACGGAGATCCACTCACACTCTGACTCTGAGAGCTAACTGCCAGGTGATGCCATCAGCTGTATCTGGTCTATATGGCCTCCTGAACCAGCGGTGAACTGGCAGTACTTCGCATAAATCAGGTTTGAAAAGTAGCACAAGAGCAGGAAACAGAGGCTAATGAAGAGGTTAAAGTCTCAGCCCATCCAGCAAGTTGTACCAGGACTGGAGACATTCTGCTTTATTGCATTTGCAACCTCATCTACGCACTGCTGTGTTGCATTGTGTGGAGTGCCACTGTGGGTGGAAGGAAGTCAAATCATAGAGTCATAGAATCAGAATGATTTGGGTTGGAAGGGACCTTTAAAGGTCATCTAATCCAACACCCATGCAAGGAGCAGGGGACTCTCCGACTAGATCAGGTTGCTCAGAGCCTCATCCAGTGTTTCCAGGGATGGTCCCTATTAATCCAGCCAGCAATCTTTCTTTTCCTTGTTACATCCCCACTGCATGTTCTTAGAGCATATTTTTCCACATTTGTAAAACCTTGGCTAGAACAAAACAGCTTTTGTCTTTCCAGATCCCATAACTGAAAGCCACATCTATGCCTTTAATTCACATACATTATTTGTGAGCTGGCAATTCGGAAACATTCATAAAACCACCTTAGCTAAACCTATGATTGTCACCAAAATGAACAGCTGAAACTCAGAACCAGAAGTATAAGCAAAAGACATTTTTTTGAATTTGTGTGTGAAGACAGTACACGTACTGTTCCTGTAATAAAAAGTAGGTGTTCTATTTCCATACCTGTCTGTAATTTAGGGCATCTAAAAAGACAGAATCTTCAGCAAAGACAACAGATTTACATGGCATGTTGATTCCTAAGGCAAGTGTTGAAGTAGCTGTGACTACCTATAAAATATCAAACATGGAGATATCTATTAGAAATGTCAATATCCAATTTAAGAAAAACCCTGTAATATCCAGCTTACATCAATAGGAATTTTACTATAATTTTTCATATAGTTAAACTTTAGTCTGATAATTTAACAGAGCTATGAACATACATGAATTTCTATCTTTAGAGTAGTTCATGTAGCTATTATATATGCATATTAAACTTTGGTAGCCTGAAAGTTTATACTGCATCTTTTATGGAACACAAATTGAAATAATATTGAAATTAAACACAAATTGAAATATTCCATGCACATAGTGCAAAATATTATAATCCTTTAGGTTCATTTAACTAAAACACATTCAATTGGCTGCAGTAAAAGACAAAAAAAAAAAGTTTCTACAAATATATTAGCAACAAAAAGAGAGCTAAGAAGAATCTCCACATTTTATTGGATGTGGGGGGGAAACACAGTGACAAAGGCTGAGGAACAGGCTGAGGTACTTAATGCTTTATTTGCCTCAGTCTTTAATAGTAAGACCAGTTGTTCTCTGGGTACCCAGCCCCTGAGCTGGAAGACAGAGATGAGGAGCAGAATGAAACCCCCATAATCCAAGGGGAAATGGCTAGTGACCTGCTACACCCTTAGACACATGTAAGTCTATGAGGCCAGATGGGATCCATCCAAGGTTACTGAGGGAGATAGTGGAAATGCTCACCAAGCCACTTTCCATCATTTACCAGCAGTCTTGGCTAACCAGGGAGGCCTCAGTTGCCTGGAGAGTAGCAAATATGACTCCCATCTACAAGAAGGGCTGGAAGTAGGACCCAGGGAACTACAGGCCTGCCAGTCTGACCTCAGTGCTGGTGGAGCTTATGGAGCAGATCATCTCGAGTGCCATCATGTGGCACACAGAGGACAACCAGGTGATCAGCCAGCATAGGCTTAAGAAAGGTACATCCTGTTGACTAATCTGATCTCCTTCTATGACAAGGTGACCTGCTTAGCAGACAAGGGAAAGGCTGTGGATGTTGTCTACCTAGACTTCAGTAAAGCCTTTGACATCATTTCCCACAGCATTCTCCTGGAGAAAATTGACTGTTTATGGCTTGAACAGGCATACTCTTTGCTGGGTAAAACAACTGCCTAAATGGCCAGGCCCAAAGCATTGTGGTGAATGGAGCTAAATCCAATTGGCAGCCAGTCACAAGTGGTGTTCCCCAGGGCTCAGCACTGGGGCCAGTTCTGTTTAATATCTTTATCAATGATCTGGCAAGGGGATTGAGTGCACCCTCAGTAAGTTTGCAGATGACACCAAGTTGGGCGGGAGCGTTGATCTGCTTGAGAGTAGGAAGGCTCTGCAGAGGGATCTGGACAGGCTGGACCAATGGACTGAGGCCAATTGTATGAGGTTCAACAAGGCCACGCACCAGGTCCTATATTTGGGTCACAACAACACCATGCAATGTTACAGGCTTGGGGAAGAGTGGCTGGAAAGATGCCCAATGGAAAAGGACCTGGGGATGGTGGTCAACAGCCAGCTGACTATGAGCCAGCAGTGTGCCCATGTGCCCAGGTAGCCAAGAAGGCCAAGAGCATCCTGGCTTGTATCAGAAATAGTGTGGCCAGCAGGACTACAGAATTGATTGTCCCCCTGTACTAAGCACTGGTGAGACTGCACCTCGAATACTGTGTTCAGTTTTGGGCCCCTCACTAAAAGGACATGGAAGTGCTAGAGTGCATCCAAAGATGGGCAACGACACTGGTGAAGGGTCTAGAGAACAAGTCCTATGAGCAGCAGCTGAAAGAACTAGAGTTGTTTAGTCCAGAGAAAAGGACACTCAGGGAAGACCATATCACTATTTACAACTATCTGAAAGCAGGTGGTAGTGAGGTGGTTGTCAGTCTCTTCTCCCAATTAACTAGCAACCGCACAAGAGGAAACAGCCTCAAGTTGCCCTAGGGGAGGTTTAGATTGGATATTAGGAAAAATTTCTTCACCATAGGTGTTGTCAAGCATTGGGAAAGGCTGCCCAAGGAAGTGGTACAGTCACCATCCCCAGAGGTATTTAAAAGGTATATAAATGTGGTGCTTAGGGACATGGCTTAGTGGTGGTATCATGAAAAGCCATATAAGTAGGGTTTGGAAACTTTAACGTCAAGATATTTTAGATAAGCATGACAAAGTCAGTGCAATACGTTTTACCACTGCTGAAAGGTACACTATATTTTAATAAAACGTATGAAGAAGTAAATGTATGAAGAAAGTAAAATTTAAAACAAAAAAAAAACCCCAAAAAACCAGAACTGATCCAAATTTACCAACCTTGATATATCCCATTCTGAAAAGCATCTCCACAACTTGTCTTTCCTTGGAGGCCATAGATCCATGATGACACCCAACGCCCCTAAGTGCCATCATTTGCTGTAGATAACCTCTCTTCTCAAACCTAAGCCGACGAAAAATCTTCCTCAAAGTCTACAAATAAAAAGAGATGTTAAGCATTAACCATAACCAAGTATTGTTAATGAAAAAAAGTCTTATCTGATAAGATTCCAGGCACTACAGAGAAATATAGCTGTTTACAATCTTCAGGGAACCTGAAGCCTAAAGTATGTAATTGGATGTGTACCATCAGTAGCTTCATTATGACAACAAATCCAGGCTGTTCAGTGTACTTCCTTATAGTATCCGTTCTCTTCACCTTTGCAACTAATGCTATTACAGCAGTTCCAATTATCACACCATGCAGCTAGCTGCAACCACACAGGGCAAGCTTGCATGTTCGTGACCTTCCTACTTGAAGCACAGCCTCAGGACCATGTACTGGATGTCACTATTACAGAACAAATTCCTACGTGGCTATGTGAAGCTGATACTCTTTTGCTTTTGTTTGTCATCCCTGCTCGGTATCACCATCTAATCTCACTACCCAGTTAGAAGCTTCCCTTTCCCAGACTCAGAAATAGCACTGAATTAAGCTTTTTCTGTATTTCCTGAACTTCCCTCTGCGGCTAAGTGCCATCTGTTCCAAAGTCCAGGCTATTTCTTCGCTGCCTTTACTCATGTGCAACTGTGGGAAGCAATGTCCCTTCCACACTGGCCGACAGCAGTCCAAAAATGCCATTGAGTTCCCAAGTTCCCAGGATAAGGAACCATAAGAATTTTCAAGTTTGGTCCCAAAATACAGAATTTTCCTCTTTCAAGACATATCAGAATAAGTAGAAAGCGTTATCAAGACACTTCATCAAAATTTTGAGTACCTTGTCTCTGAGTTAAGACCTATAGATCACAATTACTTTTTTTAATTAAAAAAACCCCAGTCTTGAAGAGACAGTTATATGAACCACAGTCATGTTTCACGAAATTTAGACCAGAGGGGATCTCCTGGATCAAGGCCCAGTCACCCACTACTGCTTGAAACGACCTCATATAAATATCTTTCATAAATTATTCCTTAATTATTTGTATACAAATATATACATTAATATTTCTCATGGACATCTGCAGATTTTTAGTGCTGTTCTCACCTTTTCTTTTCTCAGGGGGCATAAACACACTGAACAGCATGGAAAATTTTGCTTCATGGGGACTAGAACTTTTGCAACCTAAAATAATTTATTATTTAGTATTTTTATAAGGTATGAAGGGCTTAAAATATTAAAATAAGTACACAATGGTGTCACACAGCCTATGCTGATGACTCAGTCAGAAAAATAGGAGTCTGAGATCTGAATCAACAAGTAACAGAACAGCATTTCTGATAGCTCATGGAAATGAATTAATTTTACTATAAATCCAGGACTCCTATCACAAGGACAGGTCAACAGCTTTTTATTTGGCAGAATGGACATTGTTCATACATCTTAAAAATAAAGTTATCTAAGATTGATACCTGGAATCAAATTTAAATGGAAATATTCAGAATGTTTCATTAAGTCAATGCATACTGTTATGAAGTACAACTGCATTACACATTCTATGTGTTTTATGTATTTATACACAAATTTGTGAATTTTAAACATACAAAACCAAAACCATGTTATAACTATCAGTGAATTACTTACATCTTCATCCACTGCTTTAGGATCAGCATAAGTACACTCAGGAGGGATAGCGTTTAGCCTTTCAAGTCTTTTTTCTAACTGTTGTTTCGTAGTCAAAAGAAGTTCTATGCTTTCCATTCTACTGGAGCTCAACTTTTTGGTATCCCTGTATATGATACACAATTTAAAGTATTCTTTCTGTAATTAACATACATTTCTCATTTTAAAAACATTCTTTGCATACTGAAAGATGCAGACTCATTCCCTTTTAAACTGTAGGCTCAAACATCTAGATAGATCTGTTAGTGTAAATTTACTGATAATGCTAACAAGCTTAATTTTGCTTGTATGCAAAACAGCAAGTAATTCTGGGTGAAGTACGGATGAGGAATTGTGGTGATAAACGAAAATGAAGGAAGGTGAAAACAGCAACTGTAAGTACCTCATTTGGCAAATTAGTAAGCTAATAAGATTGCACAGTAGAAGAATTAAAAATGAAAGAAATGTGATGGATTTACTGCCAATAATAACAAAGTCTGTAAGGATTAGGACAGAATTGGAAGAGAAGGGAGGGAAAACCATTTAGAGGTAGATTTTCAAGCTACTTCAATGTCTAAGTATGTATCTAAATTCCTACTGGATTTTCGAGTTCTCACTCAGTACTATTAATGGATGGAGAGCAGCCCTGAGGAGAAGGACTTGGGAGTGCTGATGGACGAGAAGCTCAACATGAGCCGGCAATGCGCCCTTGCGGCCCAGAAGGCCAACCACATCCTGGGCTGCATCAAGAGTAGCGTTGCCAGCAGGTCGAGGGAGGTGATTCTGCCCCTCTACTCTGCCCTGGTGAGACCCCACCTGGAGTACTGTGTCCAGTTCTCGAGCCCCCAGCATAAGAAGGACATGGACCAGTTGGAAAGGGTCCAGAGGAGGGCCACAAAGATGATCAGAGGGCTGGAGCACCTTTCCTATGAGAACAGTCTGAGAGAGTTGGGGCTGTTCAGCCTGGAGAAGAGGAGGCTCCGGGAAGACCTGATAGCAGTCTTCCAGTACCTAAAGGGGACCTACAGGAAAGGCGGGGAGAAACTCTTCAGTAGGGCCTGTTGTGATAGAACAAGGGGTAATGGTTTTAAAATAGGGAGGTAGATTTAGATTAGATATTAGGAAAAATTTTTTACAATGAGAGTTGTAGAACACTGGAACAGGTTGCCCAGGGAGGTGGTGGATGGCCCATCCCTGGAAACGTTCAAGGCCAGGTTGGATGAGGCTCTGAGCAACCTGATCTAGTCGGGCATGTCCCTGCTCCTTGCAGGGGAGTTGGACTAGATGACCTTTGAAGGTCCCTTCCAACGCTAACCATTCTATGATTCTACTGAAGTCAGCTAAGTTCATTCTGTCTTGATCTTATGTCTAAAGAATGCAATGAAAATTGTCATGATTAAGAGGACAAAATCATGATGCTTTACATTCCTAACAATCCTAATAACTACAGCCATATTTCATTGCTAAATGCCTTACAGGAATCCATACTCTATTATCATAAAATCAAGAAAATTCAAGGTTAAGGGGGAAACAAATACAGTACAACCGAAGCAAAAGGCTGACAAACATTCAAAGAATCTCTCACCAATCAGGTGAGCTCATACTTCAGAGATTCACCACCATAACTAGCCATGGTGAGGCTAAACTACGAAAATATTCTCCCACAGGGGCTGACCCAGCACCAGGGTCAGATGTTATACTGTTTTTAAGAGTTTCATGACAAAAGTTACTGTCTGGAGAAAGACCCATTCTGACATCTGGTCAATTTGGAATAATTCACTACAATCTCGTACTCAGGTGTCTCCGATTCTTATGTTCTAGTGCCAGCACCTTACCCAATGTCAGCAACACTGGTATCTTCCTGCTGCCTGACTATACACTAGGTACCACTGACCGATACCTGCCATCCAGCTGCTCCTACGGTACGGGTTGCTAGAGCACGAAGAGGAGCAGGGACTACTATATGGCAAGCTGGATGAATGTGCTACTGAAAGGTACATTCTTCAGAAATAAGTTATCACAAAATTACACTCTGTCATAATATGTAAGCTTTTTAATAATATATAGTTATAATACTTACTGAGGGTTGAACTTTGTTAGCGTTTTTTTCACTTTTCTTAGTTCATCCTTTAAACGTTCTTTTTCCCTCTCACTATTAGGGTCTTGTTCACTTTTCTGTTTTTTCAGCAAATTGAGGAACACATTCTTGGCTGCACATTCCACTGAATCCACGTTAAATCTTAAAGTAAATAACATATAATATACATCAATTAGGTGAACTCTAATAAGTTTTTATTTATATGTAATGCTGTTACAATAATATTCAGTGAGCCTTAACATCTGATTATAGAATCTAATCTTCAGAAGCATATCCCTATTCCATCTCCAAATCATAGTCTGCATTCACTTTCAAACTGCTATTATTCCAAAACTGAGTGGTAAAACATAAAATTGTTCTGTCAATAAATTATCTACAGAAAGTATGCTCAACTCTATGTTTCCTTAAGCTGGACACTTGGACGTACAGATAAAACAAACTGTAGCTTTCTCAGCTACCGAGTTGAGAATAGCCATAAGTCACCAAGAATTTCTAGGGACCCATCATTCCAGGGTAGAGGAGAGGAAGGCACTTATCCATCTCCCCTAAGAAGAAGCACCTTGAAACTTACTGAGTGCCTCAAAATTATATTGCAGTTCATACAGCAGCCCCAAAATTATTCCCAATTTGAAGGAATTAAAAATACCTAAGAGCCCTTTTGAAAACTGTCCATTTCAGATTAAAATCAGCCATAACATTAATTTCCAACTGCACTGTCACTGAGAAAGAGAACCAGAAATAGTTTGCCAGCAACTAGAGTAATTTGAGATGTGCCATCAATATGTATATTCACTTTTTGCTTCTTCTTTTCTAGAGTTCTTTCAGAAATGCCTTTTTATCAACATCAAGCATGTGAGAACTGAAATGGCAGTAAGCATTCTACCCCTAGTGTCCAGTGTAAGGAAGGGCAAGGCTTAATACTGAGATGAGAAAACTTTCAATTTTTAGATTATTGTTCCTATGCATTATTACAGTGAGAATATGCACTAGACAACTTTACTGATAAGCAGCTGCTTTTTATTATTTTATTATTAAATTTAGGTACATCCCTATTTTACCAATATTAGCAATATCACTGACAGTGGTGGCATTGTCAGAAGGCTCAAAGTCAGCCATGTTTGATGTTATGTAATTACATTTCATATACGTGCAAAACAGGTTGATTGATGCCTGTCACTGGATGCAAGATGAGATTGTTAAGAGGCTATGCAGTGGAACCATCACCATGTGACAAATGCAGACATTAATAGAACCTCATTCCACCCTCTTCCCTAGCAAATCTGCCCCTACATAAACCATTTGCACCTCTAAATAAACAGCATACACTTTCCACAGTTGCACTGACTACACTGGGGCAAAGCAATTGAGAATCTGAGTCTCGTTTTAACATGATTCAGTTTCTTGTAATTTTCTCAGACATCATGCATGTTTTCTACCCTTTCTACACAGTAATTAAACAGTCCCAGTTTTATTTCAGCTAAACCTTTAGTGCCATAAAGATACATGGGTTGATAGAGCTTGTAGGCCTTTACTTTGTATGTTGTAAAGCAACAAAATCATATAAATGGCATTTGCCAAGCCATATCAATGCTTATCTCAAACACCCATTTTTCTGAATATAGGCAATACACATGTAATACATGGAATGTAAATACTTACATAAAAAATATGGCAGGCAACTTATCCATCTCATGTAATTTATCAACAAAGCTTGCAAAATGCTTCCACTTTTCCCGTTCTGAGCAATCCACAGGTTTTGGCTTAAGGTGCTCCAGTAGCTTGTTCACCTGACAAAAGTAGTATTATTGTGGAGATTTTAATGGTAGAAACTTCTGGCTGGAGGCTAACAAATATGAAGACTCCATTTTCCTGTGTCAGCTTCTATCAGCTCAAATTTTTTAAACCATTCAGAACTGCAGTAGCCACTTACAGTTTACAGACTAAAAGATCCACAAGTTATCAACTGGCTTTGGTAAGAGCTCAAAATGCAAATTATTGTAGCATTCATGGCTACCATCACTGTGGAAATCATGAAGTATACTAACATATTTTCACTTTTAAGTGTCATATTTCTAAAGATTTGTGTTTTGCCCCAGATATTATTTATTTTTCTCTTGTTTTTGATTCACCACCTCCTCATATTCCTTTTTATGACACAGGAATAGCTGGCCTCCAATCAAGGACTTGATTTTCTGCTCATTGCTTTAATTTCTATCTTTTACATGAAAACATACATACTCTCTGTGGTTACACAGAAGGTTTCAAATAGGCAGCAAAAAAAAAAGAGGTAGACTGAAAAAGCAGAGTAATGGTACAATATTCTCACTAATTGTAGGAGGTACGTAAATGAACCACAAATTGAAATCTCACAGCAGTATCTGATCCCCAGAGAAGCGTGTGAAAATATTACCTTTAATAAGCTTATGGAATTGCCACAAATATTAGCGCTTATCTTTCAAGTATTGCAGCAGTTAAATCTAATACATAATAATTATGAGAGGAGAAACTCCCATAATTATATTATTACATATTATTAATATTATTATTATTATGTTAAAACTGCACACAATCTTACAAAAGTGTCCTGTAACAACTGTTACCTTCTGTCTTTGGCCAAGCACAATCCATTTGCTTAGCTCTTTCTTCAGTTCCTGTTCATATTTCCTCACATCTGCCTTTTTTATTACTACTTTATTCTTGAAAGAGACAAACTCCTCAGGATCTAGCTCCTGGAAAAAAAACATTAATATAAAATATTGCAGTACTTTGTTATCTGTTTATTTGGATACTTTTTGCCCACAGCTGTGTATACACACCTGTGCCCTTGGCCATTTTTGCCAGACTTTTACCATTGTGTCATAAAGCTGGATGCTCTCTCGTGGAGACAGAGAAAGATCTAATGGAAAACCATAATTCTCAATCTGCAAGGAGTTTAAACAAAAGAAAAACAAAGGAATTATTTTCATGGAATCCATGTGGCCTAAATGTAACAGTTGGTAAACAAAGCTGATATTAGTACTATGCTTACATGGTTGACTGTTAATGCAGCATACGGATGACAGTGTTCAATGATAAAATCACTGCCCTTTAGAGAACACACATACTTTTCCAAATCATTGTATCTTTCTTCATATAAGACTGTGAAGAGACAAAAAATGCTGTCATGATACACTTGGTTGTTTTAAAAAGCAAGGACATAGACTTGCAAGATTTGTTTTCATTTAAAAGGAAAAAACATAACAAGATATGCTGAAGTTCACATAGGATGATTAAAGTTTTTGCAGAAATGACACTAAAATTTACGTCTTAGTTAAAAAATATTCAGATACACACCTAGTCTAACACGATATGACTTCTTTTGTTCTTGTACTTTAGATTTCACTTTACATTTTCTTGTATTTTCAGAGTTCATAGAGCTGCTTTCTATTGTGTTCTTAGCACGTTGCCAATACCTTTTCACAGACTGTAACCACCTACAGTGCAAGCATAAAATAAGAGTTGTAAAAATACTTTTTTTTAAATTGCTACAGCTATTACAGAAAAATTACTACAATCTGCTCAATTTCCCCTACAGAATTTCCAGTCTCCCTCTTACCATCTTCAGTGCAATTTTCTCCAGCTTATACCAGGATGCAAATTGAAAAATGTGAAATAGCACTATTTTATATATATAATATAGTGCAGGTGTCTTCTCTGATGATGGAGAAGTGTGCTTATCAGGCTTTGGCAATTCAAATGCATGTAAAAGCCTCCTAAATTCCTCCGCACAGCTCAATTATAGGGTTTGAAGGTATAGCAGTGCCAGTTCTTATTACAAAGTTAAGACTTACAGTATCATTTTGTGTCAATTGGGGGAGTAACGGTAGCATAATGCATGTAACAATATAACCCCATATCACTTGCCTCCCAATAGTAATTGGCTTCTCTATCTAAAACAGCTCATATTCAATTTAAATAGGCTCTTATGAGCAAGAAAATTCCACACATACTCAGTTAGGTGTTCAGGGTTACTGACAGTAGCTGAGAGCGCCAAAAATGGACACCGAATTGTCACCAGAAGATGCTCCCAAACCTCTGCTCCAATTTCACCACCAAGACAATGGACCTATGTTTTTGGGGAAAGGGATTAAAAGAAAGAAAGAAATGTTCCTTATCAAAGTGTACCCATAACAGTTGTTTTATGTTTTGGAAAAAAATCAAAAAAGTTTGTAAAGATCAGTACTGAATAATTCTTAAGTTGTAGAAAATAACCACGAGATCCAAATCAAATGTCCAGTAAATCCCTCTCCAGACTTCACTTGATAGCAAATTAGTCTAAATTTCCATACTACATTCACTGTTTCTACCCTAGATACTCACTGGCACCATTAGCAGTCAATTCTATATACAAGAATGAATACAGTACGAATTTTAAATTTAGGAAGATTAATCACAGACTTTTTCCCTGGGAAGACTGACAAATATCATACGATGTGAAACGTGTATGATCCCAGTCTGGAATGCTCTGTTTGTGCCACTGTGACTACAGTGGCGGCTTTTAGTTTTTCAGTTGACTGGCCTGAGAGAAATAAAGGAAGTTCCTGGTAGCTTTGACTGAACTGTATGTCCTCTTGAGGACTAACAAGAGTTTTAAGTTCTTTCACTGGAGTACATAAAAACATTATCAGTGAACAGGAAAAAGCAACTAAGTCTGAAATAATATTTCTGAAAGGTTTGTTGGGTTTTATTTTTGGGTTGTTTTTTTTTTTTACCAGCAATGATATGCGTAATGAAAAATTGAGTCATCCACATTTTTACTCAAGATTTTTCGTATATTTGTTACATTAGTTACTATGAAAAAATGCCTACCTCATCAAATATAACATATTGTATCCGTTTGGTCCAGTTCTGGCAGCGAGGAGACAGCATCAAGATTTCTAAACATTGAGGCACAGTCACTAGTATCTAAGAAAAAAAGATTTGTAAAGCATTATTTTCAAGTAAACTGACTAATCAACTACAAGTAGATTCTATATTTTAAAAGCATTTAAAAATATATAAGTATTTTATTTCAAGGTAAGCAAGAATGAACGAATGATCTGTCACTGCTATCTTCAAGGTGGGCAAGAAAGAGGACCCAGGAAACTACTGCCTGGTCAGCATAACCTTAACCCCTGGGATCAAGGAGCAATTTGCTGGTGGTGCAACTCAAAGAGGTGACGGAGCAACTAACCCTGTGTCGTAGTTCAGCCCCGATCCGGACCAGACTACGCAGTCTCTCTCTCATGCCCCCCACCCTCCAAGAGAATAGGGAGAGATAATTTAAGAAAAACGGCTCGAGGTTTGAGATAAGGACAGGGAGAAATCCTTAAAGTTACCGTCACAGGCAAAAACAGACTCGACTTGGGGAAAACTATTCATTTATTACTACAACTAGCAGGATAATGAGACAGAGAAACAACATAAACCTCCTCAACCCCTCCCCACTTCCCGAGCTTAACATTATCTACCTTCCCCCCCAAGTGGCACAGGGGGGAAGAGGGAATGGGGATTGCGGTCAGTCCATCATGCGTTGTTTTACACCACTGCTTCACAGTTGGGGGAAGAACTCCTCACATCCCTCCCCTGCTCCAGTGTGGGGTCCCACCCATACGCCACAGTCCTTCATTAAACTGCTCTGGCGTAGGTTATCTCTTCCACGGAGTGCAGTCTCTCCAGAACGGCTGTCCCAGCGGGCCCTCCACGGGCCACAGCCTCCTTCAGGCATCCACCTCCCCTGGTGTGGGGTCCTTCACGGGCTGCAGGTGGATCTCTGCTCCTCCATGGACCTCCATGGGCTGTAGGGGGACAACCCGCTCCACCATGGTCATCACCACAGGCTGCAGGGGAATCTTGGCCAGGAGCCACATTACTCCTCCCCCTCTTTCACTGACCTTGGTGTCTGCAGCTGTTTCTCTCACAAGAAAAGTTCATTCTTCACAACAGGCTGGCAGAAGCCTCTCAGGATCTCTTCACATTATTCATCCCATCTCATCTCCTCTCCACCTCTTGCAGCTGGACCAGGCTGAGTTGGGCCCAGTCGGCCGCCTGGCGAGAGGCCAGAGGGTGAGGCCTGCAAGGCCCCGGAGGCCTGCACCTCCCTCTCTGTGCCTCTGCCCTTGCTCAGCTTCGTCACATCTTCTCTTCTCTTTTTTTTTTTCCTGTTTTCCCCTTCTTAAATACGTTATCCCAGAGGCGCTATCATGGGACATTCTGCTCCCAATCGGCTCAGCCTTGGCCAGCAGTGGGTCCGCCCTAGGCCCGGTCGAGTCCACTGAACAAAGGGGAGCGACTTCTAGCAGTTTCCTACAGAAGCTGCCACCTTAGGCCCCCCTCACTAAACAAAACCACAACACCCTGTCAATCTTTTCCAAGCACACGAAGAACAAGAAAGTCATCAGGACTATTCAGCATGAATTCACCTAGAAGTAATGTTTGACCAACTTCTAGAGTTAAATGACTGGCTTGGTAGATGAGGGGAAAGCAGTGGATATTGTCTTCAGTAAGGCTTTCAACAATATCTCACATAAGATCCTCAAAGACAAGCTGTTGAAGTGTGGGCCCAGAAGTTGGTGATTGGTGGTACAAAGCCTAGCTGGAGGCCAGAAACTAGTGGTGTACTCCAAGGGTCAATAGTGGGTCTGATCTTGTTTAACATCTTCATTAATGATCTGGATGATAGGGAAAAGTCAGCAGGTCTCCTGATGACACCAAAGTGGGAGGAGCAGCTGACATGCCAGACGGTCATGCTGCCATCCAGAGAGACCTAGACAGGCTGGAAAAATGGCCTGACTGGAACCTCATGAAGTTCAACAGGGAGATGTGCAAAGTCTTGTACCTGGGAAGGAAAAACTCCATGCACCAGTGTATGCTGGGGGCAATCCAGCTGCAAAGCAGCACTGCAGAAAAGTGGATTTTTTCACAGAACAGTGGAAAAATTGCACAACAAAGTGGATCCTGCACTTGAGAGTCCTGGTGGATCAAGTTGAACACAAGGCAGCAATGTGCCCTTGTGGCAAAGAAGGCTAATGGTATCCTCAGCTGCATTAGGAGGAATGTTGCCAGCAAATCAAGGCAGGGGATCCTTCCCCTCTACTCAGCACTGATGAGGCTCCACCTGGAGTCCCTTGTCTGGTCCTGGGCTCCTCACTACAAGAGAGACCAACCTAGTGACTTTCTACGATGGAATGACTGCACCAGTGTACAAGGGAAGTGCTACTGATGTATTCTATCCAGACTTCTGTAGGGCATCTACTAAATGCTGACAACCATGGGATTTTAATGTTTTTTCTTTTAACCAGAGCAAGTAATAAAGTGCATGTCCCCTAAGAATTAATAGGTATGGTTGTATGCCACAGCCCAAAAGTTTCCAGTAAGCAGTACAGATATGCTTAGATTTTTACTGAACTTTCTATTTAGTAATGGCACAATTGTTATAATTAAAATTAACATTTTCAGAAGTCAGATGGAATACAGAAGCCATTATTTTGAGTATTAAAACACTCAAAAATATACCTGAGAATTCAAGACGTCATTGCGATAATCTCGTGTGAAGACTCCACACACTACCAATCCATCCGGAAGATTCTTGGTGAATCGACTGTATATTGTTCCCACCACTTGGTTTACAAGGGCCTTAAATGAAGCAGGTCATTAACAAAACTGAACAGTGTATGTCTAAAGGCATGTGATATCCCAAGACATATAAAAACATTCCATTTTGGCACTGTTATTAACGTCCTAGACTACAATGTAGTATGTAATGTACTATTAAGTCTAGACTGTCAACAATATTAACTTTAAGAAGATATTATATTTGATTTTCAATTGTACTCAAATGCTCTCAAAGAAATTTAGTGTTATGTAACACGAGTTATAAATTAGTAATTCTGTATTTTATTTATTTTTCAAAGCAATTAAAAATAGATCACATTCTACTGCATTTAGACCACTTCCATGGTCTAAAAGTCTAAATTGATTTTACTTATAGAAAACAATCCATAGATATTGTTACTGCATAACAGCACATGTAATTCACTATCCAAAAATCATATCACTGAAAATTAAAATAGGTTTTGGAAGAAATCAAAACATTGTGCCTCAGCACTTAAGTCAGTTTTTAAGTATTAGGATAGAACTCTCATCAAAAAATATCCCACTGCCTAGAGTTTCAGAAATTTTGTCTTGAAGCATCTAATGATGAACTCAATTAGAAAAAGACAACTTGACTTGTTTAGTCGTTGTTCTTTTCTACTACTACTTTCACCATGTTGGTAGGCTTTTGGTACGCTCATCATTTCCTTAACATGCTACCTACAGTGCTTTTGTATATATTAGTGTTTCTGGCCTTAAATTAGCTATATAGATATTAATAGACAAAACTGTACATGAGCTTAAATAGTTTGAAGATTTTTTTGTAAGTATACTGTTTCTAATAAATGTAGGTGTACAACAAAATGTGTAGATCTTGTTCCTAATTAAAAATAAATATATACATCAACTATATTGTGTAACAAGTTACCTCAAATGGTTTCAGAATCATGCTTAGAAATATCACAGCCATCCATACAGAATATGTAGTAGGAGGCAGCCTTACCTTTGTAGGAGCAACATACACAACTACTCCTTCATTGCTTGTTTTCAGAACTTTTTCCATGCAGTAGTATGATGCATATGTCTTTCCTGATGAAGTGGGAGCGACAATCACTGCAGACTCATTATTATCTACAGCATCAAGAAGTTCTCGCTAAAAGTAAAGTTGTTACTTATATCAAAATGTCTTTTATTGAGTAAACCAATATAAGTTGTTACTTATATCAAAATGTCTTTTATTGAGTAAACCAGCTCTTTCTGTGGAAATCCATTTTTTTTGCATGTAGACTTTATATAGAAGATTTTAGACTACAGAAAGTCAGAACCTAGCCATTTTCGGACTGTATTCTTTTCTGTTAAACTATCAGTGGAAAATATGGAACTGCAAATTATAACCTATTTCAATTATTTGGTCTGACACTGGTATTAGAATATTTGAAGTTCAAACATTGACATTTTCAAATTAAAAATAAACCCAGTTAACTCAGCAGTGGGTAGCTTAGTTCCAAAAACTTTGTTGTTTTACAGGAGGCAGGTTTTTTTCTTTCATTATAGTAGTTACATCAATACTGTCTAAATATCTCTTCTGCTCCCTATCATACATGATATTATTCTGTTTTCTTCCGCATTACTGTTGTCCTCCATCCTCACTTACCTTACATAGGTCTGAGAAAGTGTGGGGAAGGGGTATAGAAGAGGAAACAGAAAGAGTACTTTATTTCTCTATCAGCACATGTGCCACGTTCCAAGTTGCTTTTCAAGCAAAAGATTGTTTTTGTAGATATGGACATGCAAAGCAGCAAATTCAGGTGGCCTCCTCAGTCCAATAATAAATAAAAAATAAAAAATAAAAAAAAAAAGCTGAGTTAGACCTATTCTGCTTCAGATAGAAGAGCTCTTTCTCAACTCATGCTATGGGTAATTCTTTAGAAACAAATAAGCAGAGGATGAACAGTCAGAGATTATCCAAATGTGGCATTACCACCATTAAATATGGTAATAAGTAGTGAAATCCCATGGATTTGGCATTTCTTATGTTGAATTCCTTGAGCTGAGCTCCCTGTAGAAAAGCTCTCCATGTAGAAAGAACATAGAATACAGTCCAACATGATCTACTGAATTTGTTAAAACTTATTACAAAATTAAATTTGTTAAACAACACTATTTTTGACAAGTAGTAAAACAACACGTATTTTTAAATAGAAAAAAAAAATCAAATATAATTTCCATTAACTTTATGCAAAAAGTTTGTATCTCGTTACCTGCCACGTGTCTGGTATGAAATGTTGCACGCGGGGATCTGGATCATTTCTCTCTTCTCTGAGCAAGTAATAATCCATGTATTGTAGCTGAAAGCGAGCTGGACCCACTTCGATAGCATAGTTGCTTATATTCTGATTCTTACTTTCTTCTGTCTATAAGGTCAAATGAAAATTCAAGTTGGTTTGAAAGCTAGCAAGAGGTTAAGAAAACAGCACATCTTTTGCTCTGTGGAACTCTGCAAGCTTTGAAAAACATGAAAGCACAGGTGATATTTAAAAAATTTCTTGCAGAAATCTACACCATATAGCCTTATGTCAGGGTTGTATCTCTTCGAAAGAGACTATGTTCTAAAAATATGTCTTCTATAGCCAGTGGTAGTATTGGTGTTGTTTTTGTTATCAGAAGAGCTAACAAAACCGGCTAGCGGGCAAAGCTCAGCCTCTTCAAGCTACTGCCTACCAGAGCCTTCTCATCCTGTATTTAGGTCTCTTTTCTTCAGCCTAACCTGACCCCTTGTGCAATGAATCATAGTTATGAAAGGAAATTCAATATAAAAACTGAGTGTGATTCCCAAATTTTGTAAAGCATTATATTTTTAAACAATGCCAGTATATCCTAAGACATACCAAATTTCATTTTCATGGACATGTCTCATTACAACATCCTATTCTGAAAGCTATATAGAAAAACATTACATGTTACAACATACACCAGAACATCAGAAAAATCACATAATAATTTAGGTTATCAGTGATGTCTGGATGTCGATTAATCTAACTCACTGCTAGAAGCAGGTGCCATTAGATCAAGTCATTCAAGGCTCTGTTCAGCCAAGTTTTTAATTATTTCCAAGGGTGGAGATTTCATAAGTTTTTCAATTTCTTGAAAGAAATATCTTCAGTTAGTCCTGAAAGTTTCAGTTATTCCTAAAATTCTCCTAACCTTGCAACAGTAATAATCAGAAATAAGCAGCTGCAAAAGTAATAGTAGATCCAAAATGCACTGACTGATCTAGAGCCCTTCTGAGCAAGACATTAAACTTGCCAACATATCCCTTCTATCACCACAGACCTTTACAACAGACTTTGAGATCCTCAAATCCTACTTTCTAAAATGTAATGTACTTTATCTGGGGCAAATACCCTTACAATAACTATGTAGCCAAGGGCAAACAATCATCATACACAAGTTGAATTCACATAGAAAAAGACAGAAATAATTTCCGCTCTTCAAGGGAACAAAATTTCTTACAAAACAATCACTTCCTCCCTCACCTCTTAGTCCTGATCATCAAGGAAGTATGATTGTTGTTGATAAACACTTTCCAGAAATAAGCTTCCAAAAATTTCTAACTCTACTGTGCCTGAAAAACAAGACACTGAAGTGACTGACAGTGGTTTTACGGTTCACTGTAATCCTCCTTCCTTTTGCTATTGACTCTGTATTCTGCAGGCTGCGATCCTCTCTCTTCTGCCCGAGAGCCACTTTAGCATTCCCTCTCCCTAGTAATATCTCATCTACACACAAAAGTATCACACTGTTCTTAACATTAAATCAGTAGGTTGCCAACATGCAGAAAAGCATAAGGTCAATCCTTAGAGAAATTACTTCAGAGCTGAATTCAGTGTAGCAACTGGTGGTCTCAACTGTGCTAACAAGGACAAGCAATCCAGTATCTGAAACTGTTTCCTTCAGAGGTGATGAATAATACAATAACAACAGAATAGTTTTCATCCACTTCTGCAGTCTCAAATATTTCCTTTTCTGAAGAAGAACATTTGGGCCTGTGCTCATCACTTAGCTTTTAAGTTATTTTTCACATGCAGAGTTCAGCTGATGTGATAAGTTGAACAGCATGTATCTCTCGATGTCCAAGGTCTCAGGCAGACCTAACGAGGAAATCAATCTTGACGTATGTTTCAAAGGGTATCTTTGCAGACACATAAAGTTCTATTTACTAAAGGGGAAGTGGCCTATTGTGCCAGCCAGCCCTCACATCAGGCAGAGAAATGTATCCATGGAACTAAAGATGATTAATATCTAAAACACGAATAGACACTTCCAAATCTTATGGCACAACACAAAATAAAATAAGCTCAGTACAGTTGTTCTACACACTATTTGATGCTTAAGAAAACACCGTTGATATATCAGCTATGGATTCAGTTACCGTAGAATCATTACAGTCTATCAAGTTACCTGGGCAGACAGAGAGCATGCCAAATTCTCAAATCCAAGAAGTCTTAGATATCTGGTCAGCTTTTGCAGATGTGATTTCTCTAAGAGATCTTGATATTTTTCAAGGAGGATATGAATTCTCCTCATGACTTGAACAGCTTTGCTTAAATCTTTAGATTTGTCTCCTTTAAAAAAAAAAAAAAAAAAAAACAAACAGAACAACACAACAA
>WHYT01016107.1:153873-168180 GCA_009806455.1 Tetrax tetrax
AAAAAAAAAAAAAAAAAAAAAAAAAAAAAAAAAAAAAGCCTACAGTTACTCGCGAGCCAACTGTATCATCGGGAGTCTTCCGATATTAGCTATTTTTAGAACAAACTCTATCTGTCCAACCATATTTATGACAATTCATAAGTTCATTTTTAAATGAACTTCATTTAAAGACAACTAGACAAAACCAATCCATACCACTGTGACCTCTAAAAGGAGTGCCACTGAAGACCAAGCACCCAAATAATTCTATCCTCTTTTGCATGCTCAGCTATAAAAGGAAGTCATAATTCTGACATCAACTCAATAACTGAGCTCCCTCTTTTCACCTTTCTGACCCACAGATTTGTTACTCAATCTTATTAGCAACGTATTTCACTCCAATGTTTACAATTCTCAACACGTTTAGAGCAGTCTATGTTTGGACCCTCCTATCTGTAGGTATGGACTGAACAGCTTAATTCCAGTGAAACAGGAGACCACTAACCACAGCACAGATTTCTGCGCAAATCATTATAATCATTCAGACTGTGAGCTAACAATTTCAGTTAAATAAATAATCCACTGCAATATAGATACATTCTAGTGTGCATGATACATAATCATTAAATATATATACACAATTATTTATCTCTGCAATGTTTACAAAGCAAAACAGGAAAGCACATACAATCTAATTTAATTGGGTACTTTACAGATGACTCAAAGGATCCTGAAACTGCAAAAGCAGACCAGAAGCTGTTAATACTTAAAACTACCTTCCATGATCCTGAAACAGGACTGTATTTACCTGTCTTTATTCCAGCTGAAAATGTCCAAAATGACTCAACATCTTGGCAAGGGGGAGTGGAAGTTGAATACTGAACATGAATTTGGCTATCATACCTTGCTCTCTGCAGTGTTCCTTCCACACTTCTAAACAGGCGGACAGTCCTGTCATTTCTATGTTGAACTTCACCGATTTACTTTTAAAGGTCTTGAGAAACTTCTCCAATTTATTTATTCCAACAGTCAGATTTGCTTTTATTTCCTTCTCAGCTGGTATACACAAGGCTTTCCATTGCTCTTGTTCTTTCTGTTCTTCTTTAGATTTCAGTCGCCTGCTGTTTTCCTCTGCAATTGTTTCCGCTTTACTTTTCTATCCAATAAAATGAAGATAATTAAAATTAACCATCACTATGTGCAAGCATCATCTGGAAAAAGTTAATCCATAAACTCAATCACAGCAGATACATTATAGTTTTCAATTCATCTGTTTGCTGTGTTGTGTTTTGGGAATTGTTTAAAATAGTACTTCACTTTGAAGAAGATAAAATTTCTGAATCCAAATATATGTTGCTAAAAATAGCTTCCTTAGGCTTCATTTTAACCCAGTATAAAGCTTCACAAGTAGAATAAAAAAGCACAAATGTGAAAAAATAAAATAGCAAATGTCTGAAAGTTAAATTTCAATCTTTTATTTTATACGTGTGTAATAGTAACTCTGATCATATTGAGATGCTTTTCAATAAGTTAAATAAAACTAAGACTTCAACCTTACTTGAAGTTAACAAAGTTATTTTGTATACAGACTTTTACAGGTAATTCAACAGGCCATAATCTGTCATCCGTAGTACAGTCTATTATGAAATATAACTCAAATTACTATTGCTTAGTGTTGTTCAAGAGTATGGAAGTACATGATACATACCCTATGACATCTGACAATGTTCACAAATTAGGATTAATTGAAATACCTACAGGATCTTCACAGAGAATGTTTCCAAAAAGTGCAGGGAAATAAATAATTGAATTAAATTCATGAACACCAGTTTTTTTCACTCTACATAATAACACTGGCCATGAGCCAAAACTTATCAGCCTTTACAGAGTTCATATTTATTAAAATTTTTTATTTATTTATGCCTGTTAAAATATAATCACTCATCAGAATTCCTAACTAGGAACAAAAATACTTTTGCCAATTACCTCATTAAATTTCAAGCACAAAGGCAATTCAAGTTTCTTCAACTGAGAACTACTAGTGCATTCAGAATACAAAACTTCAGCTGTGGGACTCATAGTAGAAATCCTTTCCTGGATAATGGACAAAGTACTTGGAAAGAGCAACTTGAATATACTCACATGCTTTTTTTGTGTCTTTTTAACAGCAGCATTAGCATTCCTTGATACATCCCCTTGATGTACAATAAGTTTTGAAGGGCTATCTTCTAAAGTGCTTCCATAAAAATGAAGAAATGTCTGTAACTTTTGTATTTGTCTTCTTTCTTCTGGATCTTTGGATTTTGCTGCAAACAAATACAATCGATTTAAAAAACACTCTGGTAGAATTCCAGTCTAATCTATTTCCAAGAAAAGATACTTGGGTAATGGATAAATTTCCTACAAATTCCTCATTATCTTAAGGCCTAAATCACATTTTCAAAGAGGCCGGTTACTAAGACTGACCGAAACCCAACAGTATGTCAAATTATTTGAGAGACAGGCAATAGACTTAAATTCAAACTACTTTAGGCACACATTAAAAGCTTTGGAAAAACTTATCAAGCAGGATGCCTGGAAAGAAATTATAAATATTTGAACAAAACGCCTAGGTTTCTCACACAGTCCATGAAAATAGGAAGGTGTACTTCAAAGGCAATTCAGATTATCAGAAAGAGACCTCTTCCCCATAAGAACACAAATAAAGCTGCTGGAAGGACACTTATGCTAGCCACTGGAATATACTGAAACAAGTACATGTGTACTTCCACACTCAAGCCTAAGTATTTTTCTCCGCCCTAAAAATCAAAATGATGAGTCAGTTTCTGAGTGTTAAGACCCATCTCAGAAGATTTTTCTGTTTTTCACAAGAAAGACTGAAATGACACATGCCAGCATTCAGAGTATTAATGCAAGGCACAGGAGAGAGAGAGCCCTCTCTTCAGCTGGAAAGGACGTGCATCTTCCACTACAACATTACAGAAAGTGTTCTAGCTACTATTCTGCAAGGTCATGCCCTCCAAACTTCCTATTGAAATTACAGTGCACAGAAGAATGCAAAAAATCATCCAGTCAGAAAGATGAGCAGATGGAACCCTGGTTTCATAGGTCAGATGGAACAAATACCCACTCAGGAAATAATATTTCTAAGTAATGAACAAAAACCATAAGCAACACTCAAAGTACCAACAGTAACCCATGACTTCTCAACTCCTGGTAGGTTTTTCACAGTTTAATTCACTGTATCATGCAACAGATGATGGGTACATCTTTGAGTGAAAGTTTTGCGTACTTGCTGGTACATACAGTATCACAGGTGGTGGATGCCCCATCCCTAGAAACATTCAAGGCCAGGTGGATGAGGCTCTGAGCAACCTGATCTAGTCAGGGATGTCCCTGCTCCTTGCAGGGTGGTTGGACTAGACGACCTTTGAAGGTCCCTTCCAACCCTAACCGTTCTATGATTCTATATACTTCATTTCATGTAAACGTGCAAATCTAAGATCAAAACTAAGTACACGGTTTGTTTTCTTTAGTATCTCACACTGGATGAAACTTACAGGAAACTAATCCATAACATCAAGAATTATGATACAAACAACTTTTGGTTTACTTCTGTCCTGCGTTAGTGGGATAGAGTTAAGTTTCTTCACAGCAGCCTGTATGGGGCTATGTTTTGGATTTGTGATGAAAACAGTGTTGATAGCACAAGGAGTGTTCAGTTATTGCTGAGCAGTGCTTACACAGCCTTTTCTGCTTCTCACACCACCCCATCAGTGAGCAGGCTGGGGGTGTGCAAGAAGTTGGGAAGGGACACAGCTGGGACAGCTGAACCCAACTGACCAAAGGGATATTTCTTATCATATGATGTCATGCTCTGCAATAAAAGTGGTGGGAAGAAGAAGGAAGAGTGAGGAAGTTTGGAGTGATGGCGTTTGTCTTCCCAAGTAACTCCTAAGCATGATGGAGCTCTGCTTTCCTAAAGAAGGCTGAATACCTGCCTGCTGATGCAAAGTAGTGAATTAATTCCTTGTTTTGCTTTGCTTGTGCATGCAGCTTTTGCTTTACTTATTAAACTGTCTTTATCTCAACTCACAAGTTTTCTTACTTTCACCCTTCTGATTTTCTTCCCCCATCCCATTGTGGGGGTGGGGAATGAGCAAATGGCTGTGTGGTGCTTAGTTGCCAGCTGGGGTTAAACCACAACTTTTTTACTTCATAATTTAATTCTGTTCCCAAAAGAATTGGCTATGGATGTACTGTGCAAACAGCTGAGCAGATTTTGCACATGTATGGATGTGCTTACCAAGCATTATCCAAACTATATATTTAAACATTAATTAGACATGTACACACAGTTTGCTTATATAAATGTGTGAAGCATTTCACAATAAAAAGGGAACGTACCATGAACATCTGACCACAAACACTCGTTCTATCATACTCGCTAGAGCTATTTAAGACAATACACAATGCATACACATAGCATACAGGCACATCATAAAATTATAGAATGGTTTGGGTTAGAAGGGACCTTAAAGATCATCCAGTTCCAACCCCCCTGCCATGGGCAGGGACACCTTCCACTAGACCAGGTCACTCAAAGCCCCATGCAACCTGACCTTGAACACTTCCAGGGTTGGGGCATCCACAGCTTCGCTGGGCAACCTGTTTCAGTGCCCCACCACCTTCAGAGTAAAGAGTTTCTTCCTTATCATTTTAACCAGTTTAAGTATGATTTAGCTATTGCAGTAGCTCTAGTTTGACAAGTATTTATACAGTTGAAAAATATTTTCTGAAAGGAGAAGTCCTTCTCCAAAACCATAATAACCTTTATAACACTGTTCTAGCCAACACAGATACATGGGCTTTGTGTTAGTTTTTCTTACCATCAGCATTGCAGTGTACTCGCTCGTATTCCTCAGTCAAAGGTCTACCAGAATGCCAGTGACGAAGCTCATTAAATTCCTTGGATTTAGTAAGTGAAGTAACTGCAGGATCATTGCTGAAATATACAAACATTGAACAGAGCAGAAGTTAAAAGTGTTTTCCAGCATCTCTAATGAAACATTAAAAACATTCAAAAACCTGGGTATTTATCAAAACACAATTTTACCATGGCAGAAAAACAACATAGGGTTTAATGCTACTTCACATACAGTGTGTCAAGATAATTCAGAAAGAACTACTGAAAAACAAACTAAACTCCCATTTTTTCCCACTTATTTTCATACAGATTAATCACTGAATGCAATGTAGCTATGTAACTCATACACTGGCTAAAAAATTCTCAGCAGCACAGAACCCACTTCCACAAGTAGTAGAGCAAGTGTAAAGGATAATCTCTTCTTATTTTTCTTTTTCTTGTATTTTTATTTAACATTTTTCTTCTCCTGAAGTCAATCTGAGTTTTACTATTTATGACAAAGCCTTTCAAATACAAATTGTACATTTAGAAAAACAGTTCCAGAATGTAGAATAAAAATCACAGACTACAATGCAAACAAATAACAGTATGAGGAAACATGGATACATTGACTCTTTTCCATTCTTGTTCTGAACTTTCTGTCAATATTTAAACCACCAAATGGAAATGTGAAATTTTACCCAGTCACAGCAAAAGCCTTCTACATTTGTACAAATTGAGCATAATGTGGTTATAAAGTGTAGTGGAGGAGAAAATAATCCCATATAATATTATTTCATTAGAATAAAACTCATATATATACCTTCCTAAAACAGGTAGGTCTTTCAAAACATCTCCAGCGTATTCTTTAACAAGATCAGATTTCACGGAGATTAGTCCAATCTTAGGAATTTCTTCTTCATAGACTTTAGAGTGTAAAAAAATAATTAATATTGTTTAATTAAGAGTATATTTAACTGCATATCTTACTTCAAAATTCTGTCAGTTACATATAAATGAAATTCTATAAAGTAAAATGGTCTAAAAGCAAGCAGCAGTTCAGTAGTTCCCCTTTTCCTGTTTCTTCTCAAGCATGGGAAGAAGAAACAGGCAGACATCATTATTGCTTCTGAGTAGATATTCTCATAATCCATTTTAGATGCCTATGCTAACTTTTTGAACGCTACAGTCCATCCCATTCCTGCACTGATTCCTTGAAGACCACAGTCTCCTAAATACACACTTTCAACTGCACTTACATTAGATGACTAAAGATGACACGTAACATTGGAGACTTGAAGTTGTGGCTAGACTTCAAACGTAGGAAGGATGCACAAAGGAGACAGAGAAATAGGAAACAAATCCTGTGCCAGAAGATGGCTTAACATCCCACAGATAAAATTGTAATTTTTTTGCCCACTGGAGTCCACTTTGCCCACTTAACATCTTTGAAACCAGCTGAAAAACACTCACAAACTTAAGTAGAATTATATTCTAGCCTTCACTGAACTTCTTACCAACTGTCTCTTCTAAAGATTTATACCATTTGACAGCTTTAAACTAAAAATTTGAAAGCTGTAATAAAACTGGTTCTCAACAAATGTCAAATATCAGGGAAAAATCTCTACCTACTCCTTTCAGATATTCAGAACAGATCTTTTAAGCGTGGGAAGAAAACAATCTCCGAGCCAACTATACACTTCCCCAACTATGGGCAACTAAACAGGATGATGGTGTAATTTAAGACACTTATGGGAAAATCACATTCCTACAGCCTTCAATGATTGCAATGTGAGCTACAGTGATGGCTGGACTCTCTCCCATTAGGGCAACAATTCTGTATTTCACTTAATTCAGTACTCCCATGTCCAATACCTGCATAACCCTATATACATCAACACATACAAAGACATTCCTCAGAGACAGTCTTCCTGCAACATAATTGTTATTTTAATTATAATTATTATGCTTTTTACTATTATTTCTATTAGGCTAATCATAATGGTTTTTTACAATACATGCAATAGATTTGGGGTAGCAATCATAGAACTAAACCCAATTCCTACTCAAGTCAGTAACAATAGTTGTGCGGTTTACACTGGAGTCTGAATTTCACCCATAAGGCCCAGTCAGACTTATTCTGGCATCAGCTGCAAGTTTTGCTAGCAGGTTGAAAGAAAGAAGAGGATCCATGAAGCATGGATTAGATTTGTGATTAGGATAAAATCAGATCACTGCTCCTAGAGCTTTTTGTGATAGTAATTAAGATCATGCTTCTCGCTCTCTAATTTGTGGAGTTGTCAGTACCTCTAAACACTGTCTGTTGCTGTTCAAGAAATAGTTGGGAGGTCTTTCGTACTGGGAAAGCATCTCCTAAGCTGTATTTCACAGACAATTTTTGTACAGTGTTCCATAAACATTGGTATTCATTCTCCAATTCTTTCCCCAATTCCTTTTTGAACTCTAATCCTGCACAGGGAAGAAAGAAAGAAAGAATGAAAAAAAAAAAAAACCAAAAAACGTGTTTTAAAATTAAAAGTTTCCTCAAATAGAACCAACTTATTCACATACACAGCAACAGGCACAAAGACTTCAGTCCTATCAAAGGTCTTTGGTTGTTAGAACAAATCAGAACAGAATGTTGTATATGCAGTTTTTAATAGCCCAAGGTATAAATAACTAAATGTACTGAGAAGATGTATTTTGGAAAAAAACCACCAGATTTAGAGTGTCTGTGGAAATCTGCAAGCTCCACAGCTAAAGAAGAGTTTCACAGAACCATAGAATAGTTTGGGTTGCAAGGGACCTTTAAAGGTCATCTAGTCCAACCTCCCTGCAAGAAGCAGGGACGTCTTCAACCAGATCAGGTTGCTCAGAGCCCTGTCCAACCTGGCCTTGAATGTTTCCAGGGATGGGGCATCCACCATCCTCTCTGGGCAACCTGCTCCAGTGTTCCACCACCCTCACTGCAAAAAATGTTTTCCTTATATACAGCTTGACTCTACCTCTCTCTATTTTAAAACCATTACCCCTCATCCTATCACAACAGGCCCTTTTAAAGAGTTTCTCCCCATCTGTCCTATAAGCCTTTAAGTACTGGAAGACCACTATAAGATCTCCCCAGAGCCTTCTCTTCTCCAGGCTGAACAGCCCCAACTCTCTCAGCCTGTCCTCATAGGAGAGGTGCTCCAGCCCTCTTGTCATCTTTGTGGCCCACAAAGGTTTCTGTCACCTTTGCCTTCAGCAGGGTAGGATCTTGAATTGATAATATTCTTTTTAGTGCCCAATAATAGGTGTCATTATAAAAATAAATGTTTCATATTCCTAATTTATATTTCCTTTAAAAAAAAAAAAAAAATCCTCTACATTTGTTTACTGACGTACACACAGGATATCTCATGACTAGATTCATAAAGAAAGGGTTCTGGCTTACTATCAGAGAGACGGGCTAATGGCAGAGGATTTCAGGTAAACAGAATTACCCTGAAAGAACATTTGCTACATTTTTTATTTCCATACTTTCTTGCTCTGTCAGTTTTTGGAGCTTTTTTTTGTGAATCTTAACACATCTGATGGCGTTCTTAAAGCTCCGGCTCCCAAATTCATGTATTTATAAGACAATATATGATTTTGTCTGAAATCAATCTCATCTGAAATTAAAAATATCCAATGTCATAGTGACAGTAGAAATGGAATCTAGTTTCTATTCTAGTGTTGCACTAAGACAAAATGATATGGATAGAAAACTGGCTAAAAACCATATGGCTGAGAATACGCAATAACAGTGACCCAGAGCTCTCACTACCTATGCAGTATATTTCTTCCTTTGCCTAAGTACAGGTGGCACACTGAAGATATGACATGGTGAAGTATTCTGAATGAGTACTAGTGAAGACACCACCACATGTGATCTTCTAGACTTAGCTATAGAAAAAAAGATTCCCTATTATTCCACAAAAAAAAGTATTCATTATAACATGGGCAATTAGAAAACTGTGCTCTTTTCTGATCATACAAGCAGTTTCATTCCCTTTTTGCAGATTAACAAAGTTAGAAATGTAACAAAGTTCATCAAAGATAAATACCTTCAGTGTATTTGTTCTCATAGTAATGTGCAAGATTCATGAGCAGTGAATCATCATTTAAGTCAGGCAGGTAAGTTAAATCCAATTTCCAATCATTTGTATCACTTAGCTGTGTCAGAGCAAAATACATACACAACTGTTGCTGTTAAAATAAAGCAAACAGTTAATTCCTATGGAGCACCTTTTCATGTGGAGGGATTAAAACATCTCCAAAGCAAGGTTAACTACCACAGATTTATGAAAAACACCACAGTTACTTGACTTCTCTGTGATCAGGAAACTGCCTTCACTGTTGGCCTTCACTGTTATAACCAACTTTAAACAATAAAAAGGCTTTCAATTAAACTTCTTATACTGAATAAGACCAAGTACCCTAACACTAATGCTGGCTAACTGGAAATGTTTAAGAAGAGGTCAAGTATAGAGATATTGCCCCAAACATTCTCCTAGCCCCACTAACTTGTGTCTCACAGGATTCCTGAACAAAGTAAGGTTTGTTTCCAGCAGGTACATTATAGTCTTTGATCTCATCAAATGACTAAAGTAGCATATAAAGGAAAATGAAAACTGAAATGACAATTGCACCTGATGGGAGAGGAAGTAAGATAGTGCTACACATACCATGTTTACTAATGGCAAAACTTGCTTAGTCCAGCAGGATTTCATGATCCTGATCTGGGCTCTCTGTGAAAGAGGCATGTGAAGAAGAAAAGCCACTGTAAGACACTGCATCCTACAGAGGTCAGCTGCTTCTTCTGGAGACAGGGTTCTTTCCTGTTGAGAGATGACAGATAAAAAGTTGACCATGTCCTTCAGTAAAATAATTGTGTTCACTGTTAGTTAACTCAGTAGTTTACACTTTGTCAAAGTAGCTAATAATATTGATCTATTTAAACAATTTGCACATTGTAATTACTTGTGGATACACTTACTTCAAAATGAACGTTCCTGTAGTGCTGGTAGATGCATATCCACCATCATGTAAAAAAACAAACAAAAAAAAAAAACAAACAAAAAAAAAAACCCAAAAAAACCAACCAAACAAAAATCCCACCAAACCAAAAACCAAATACAAACCACTCTTTTCCAAAAAGAATATGACTATGAAGATCAAGACAAAACTTAAAAACAATCGTCACTGTGTCTGGCTAGAAATATTATTATTTTAAGAGGAAAAGTTAATATCTAGATACAGGCCCCTCTTTTCTCAATTGCACAGCAAAAAGTCCGTACAGAAATCCAGCTGTGCTATCCACTCACAGCTATCCTGTAGTCCACTGAATACGTGTCTTAAAAGATTACTGATATATTGCATCTATATTAACTTTATGCAAACATAAAGCTTGCAGTACAGTCACAAAAATAATGTCATGACCACATCTAGAAAAACTTTTTTTCTGAGATGTCTTGCTAACTTCAGGAAAAGTGTATTCCTTTGTAAAAACTAGTATGGCACTGAACCTTAGGAAAAGAAAAATGAGTGCAACTACCTTCCGAGGTAAAGCTTTCCCCAGGAACAGCCGGTTTGGCAAGGGGTACAGTGCCACCTACAGAGAGACTATGCTCCTTTGGCAAAGCTATGGCCACAGTAATTAGCTGAACCAGATCACTCACGGAGCGCTATCACAAAGGAAGCAGCTAGGCCTCTCTTCAGCTTGGGATCTAGAAAGGATCTGTCTCTCCTGTTAGCAAAATCTTTATAGACACTATGCTGAAAAAATATAAAAAATTCTTACTCTTGCTGATCGCTTTGTCTTTGTTCTCACGGATGTACTGGCATTTTCCAACATCTTGCTGTATATTTTTAATGTCACAGCAGAAGCAAGAACACAGACCACACGTCGAATATCAGATCCTTTAGGCCACAGCTGTTTCAACAGCTGGACGGTCTGGCAAACCTGTAGTCATAACATTATGAACAGCACAAACGACTGCTATAATAAAAATTACTAAAAAAGGACAAGGCTTATCCTTTACAAAGTTCCACCAGAGAAGGGGAGAAAAAGGATATGAACACTACAGAAGGAAAAGTGGGCACAATCATTACTAAAGAGTTCTTTTTTATCATGTCCCTGAGGGCACCAACAGCCCTGACTGTCCCTGCCCAGCCCCTCGGGCCTGCCCCCACCTGACCAGGGCCGCATTTCAGCCTCTTGGGGCTGTCAGTCCCTGCCCCACCAATGCTCCAGCAGTGCCAGTCTCCAGCTCCCAACAGGCCAGCAGGCTGGCAGCCTGGTCTGGCCTCAGCCCGTTCCCAGGGAGGTGCCCAGCACACAGGGTTGCAGCTGCCCCTCGGCTGCCCCGCTCCCGGCTGGGGCAGTGGGTCAGGCTCTGGCTACCAGGCCCTGCCCTGCCTGTCCTCGCTGCACCCTGATGTTTTTCTTCTCCTAGGGTACCTAATTATTGAACTTGCCTCAGGAAAGATAATTATAATAAAATATTAGCAGTGGCCAGGCAGCCATGTTTCTACTAACTTTAAAATACTTTCTATTTTTTAATAGACTGAAAAATAATCAGCTTGCTGGACCAGTATCATTCCCACTGAAGACCAAGAAAGCCTTGCTGCTGTTCTCTGCAGGCCCAGAAGTACAGTCACGACACTGTAGTGTAACTTAACACTCAGGAAAATGGCAAGTGTATATTAGGCACTAAAGGTATAATATACACATAGAAATACCAAATTTTTAGGGTTAAAATATTGTTAGACAAGATTAATGAATCTACCATTTTAATCATGGGAGCAAAGACCTTGCAACTGTAATCAAGCTCCTAAAAAATATTTCCAGATTGTGAACGCTTTTATAGCTAACAGAGCATGCAAGCCTTGGCAGCTGCAACAGAGAGGTTTAGATTTTGAGATGTCTCTACAGATGAATTTGCTGCTGGCAGCAGCGCTGACTCTTGCCCGCCACTGCTGAACATACCCTCCCATGCTCTACACTCAGGAGCCAGCTGCTGCTGTGGGCGTAAGGCAATGGCCACAGCGTGCCCAGAGGGTAGTAGCCACAGCCTCCCAGATGGCTAAGGGTGGATTTACACCACAGATGGTGTTTTATACTGGATGGGCTGATTTCTACATGATCAAGGCAGTTGCCAAGATGGAAACATCCCTTAAGTGGCATCCCACCAATCAGCTTCCAGCTGAACTATCCTACTTCAGTGAACTTTAAAGAAAGAAACAGCTTCAAGCTGCTCTAAAAAGGAGCGGGCATAGAGGAGACCTTCTTCAGAGCATCACTTCAGCATATAAAAGAGCACCTAGTTCTGTTTAGGAAAGACCTTCAGGTAAAGGAATGGATGAAGACAGTCAACCAGAGGAGAAAAAGGAAAAAGGATCAAAGAAGTCCAATTACCTCTTTTTCTATGCTTTTCAGACTTAGATTGAGATGTCCATATAGACACATGAATGGTTCTCTGTACTTGACTAGGTTTTCACAGGCATATTGCAGATCTTGTTTATACTAAGAAGAGCAGAAATCAAAGTTATATATGAAAGTTAATAGACACAATGCATCAGGGACTACAGAAACCACCCAGATATATAACAATCCTCAGTCTCCAAGAAACATTTATTCTAAATTAAACTCCTTTAAAAATCACAACCCTGGCCTAAATGTTAGTCTTGTCTACCATATTACAAGTCAGCTAAGACAAGTGACACTGAAGATACAGGAAAGGCTGTATGTGAGACTACCATATCTTACATGAACAAGGACATGAAATAAGACTACAGAAAATAGGGCAGGAATTTGCCACCAATCACAACATCTGCCTGTTAAGGATTTCAAGATTAGTAGATTAAAGATACATAAAATAAGCCAAGTATCAGTGCTTTATAATTTTAATATGTAAAATAATTTTAATACGTAAAATATTGAGATTTTTTAATTTAAATCTGTTAAGTAGAACTAACACCATTAATGCAAACAAAAAACAGAGTTGTGTATGTAACTTACCTTCTGAAAAAATAATCTGTGTTTAAACACATTCTGAATGTGGTATCCGTAAACTCTAATAATATCATACTCCTGTCCTGATGCAAGCACAACGTTTATTTTCTTTGACAATGAATGAGCTATTAAAATAGATAAATAGTCTGTTTGGAGAGAGGTCAGTCCTACGTCAGATACGATGATGAAGTAAGGATAGCTTTTCTTCAGGAAAATCTCCCATTTGGATGATAAACAATTTGAAAACTCTGTATGAACAGTGGTGCCTGTGTTATGCCTCAGATGCTCTATTAATGCAGTACGTAAGAAAAGAAAACAAGGATATGGAAAGTACATCTGTTCTGCATCCTGTGGGAGATAAAAACAATGAAATTGTTCAGTTACATTTGTCGACAAATGAAGAGTTTCCTAATCCTGATTAGAATCAAGCAGCTGGTTTTGAAGGAGTGCAGTGGTTTGAAGAGCAAATAAATGTTACTCGGTCAGTACCTTGAAGAAAACAATGACATATTTTGCTCCTTTTTCAGTGAAATCCTGCAGGAAGCATTCAATTTGGTAGAAGAAGTTTAGATACTGTATTTTCTCATCTAAAAACATAAGTAGTAAGGAATCTCCATCTATCACAAAGAATTCAGACTCAACAAAGTCTTTTAACAGACTGACATACCTGAAAGAAAAAGAAATAGCATGTACATAACATTACTCCAAGAAATGCCGGAGACATGAGATAAAAGAAATATGCTTATTAATAGATTTTAAAATATATGTTTTTGTTAATTAAATCAACTAAACATATAATATATAAATTAAATCAATAGCAAACAGTCTTTCTTGAATCTAAGGTTAGTCCTAAATAGTTTGCAATCCTTTCAGTTATTGAATGTATTAGCAATTGTCTCCTTTACAACTCCAGATATTTTTGTAGCATCTAAGGCTTCTGTGACACCTCTTGTCCATGTCTGCTTACGCAGAAAGCGTTAACTTTTCTATAAGAAATACTCCACAGGAGATAACCACAAAATATATTTTGAGAGCCTTCCCGCCTGACTTTCCAGGTAAAAATAGCGAGTGGGTTATCAACAACTATCATGACAATGACAGCTATTTTCCTCATCCAAGGAATGTCTATGGCAAGAAAAATACCTTAACAGCAAGAGGAAACCAATAACAATACATCCCTTCAAGAGACCAAAGAACAAAGAGACTTCTTAATCCCCTTCCCATTTCAGAAAACTATGAAAGCTGGTAAGATTTGCATTAATCAGTCTTAGGCCAAACTTTTAACAAATCTTCACTGAAGATGACAAGTGTAAGCAGGCAGCACCTCAGTAGTTTTTAATACATCCTAGGAACTGGCTGCATTCTTCAACAAGTCATGAAAGTCCAG
>WHYT01016109.1:19533-91640 GCA_009806455.1 Tetrax tetrax
GCAGAAGGAGGGGGAGCAGTGCTGCTGCTCCCGGCAGAGATTCCCCTGCAGCCCGAGGTGCAGCCCATGGTGAGGCCGGCTGTGCCCCTGCAGCCCATGGAGGCCCACGCAGGAGCAGGGATCCACCCGCAGCCCGGGGAGGGCCCCATGCTGGGGCAGGCGGATGCCCGAAGGAGGCTGTGGCCCATGGAGGGCCCGCACTGGGGACAATTTTGTCTATCAGAAGTAGCTGGAACAGTGCATGCAATACCATGTCAGCTGTGCCTCACTGCCAGACACACACCTTCCTCTTGAGGTTATGATGAAAGTGGCTAGAGCCCCTACTTGCTTAATCCTCTCATGGCAAAGAAATGCCACAGTGAAGTGGGGAATCAAACATGTCAAGCCTGGATCAGGCCCACTTGGTATTAGAGTAGTGCTCCTCAATGTACCCACTGCTAGTGAAGGGACAAGCTGGAAAACCTGTCCTGAAGAGGGGGAGGAAAGACCTACAGGAATAGGTTAGAATTATGCTCTATTTACCACATCGTGCAGCTTGTGGATAACAGCTTCTGTGCATTTATTTCAGCAATTTATCTGAACATGTCTCCCATAATCTGAGTTCACGCTGGTCTTTTTATTGTTTTTTTTTAAGCTTAACTGAGGATAAGATTAAAAAAAAATCCTTGAAGGGTAGCCTTGGCCTAAGAGACAAGCCAGCGGGCACCTGCTGCCATGAGTGGGTACATTGTCCACACTGGATGGATTGCCTATGTGCTGTAGCAGAAGAGCAGGTTGAGGAATATCTGAGCAACCTGAAGGTGCACAAGTCCATGGGTCCTGATGAGATCCATCTGCGGGACTTGAGGGAACTGGCAGATGAAGTTGCCAAGCTGCTGGCCATTGTATTTGAGAAGTCGTGGCAGTCTGGTGAAGTTCCCAATGACTGGAAGAAGGGCAAAATAACCCCCATTTTTAAAAAGGGGAACATGAAGGACCTGGGCAACTACAGACCGGTCACCCTCACCTCTGTGCCTGGCGAGGTCATGGAGCAGATTCTCCATGTGCTAAGGCACACGGAGAGCAAGGAGGTGGTTGGTGACAGCCTACATGGCTTCACCAAGGGCAGATCATGCCTGACCAATTTGGTGGTCTTCTATGATGGGGTGACAGCATCGGTGGACAAGGGACGGGCAACGGATATCATCTACCTGGACTTGTGCAAGGCATTTGACACTGTCCCACACGACATCCTTCTCTCTAAACTAGAGAGGCATGGGTTCGATGGATGGACCACTCGGTGGATAAGGAGTTGGCTAGATGGCAGCACTCAGAGAGTGGTGGTCAATGGCTTGATGTCCAAGAGGACACCAGTGGCAAGTGGCGTCCCTCAGGGGTCCGTGTTGGGCCCGGCCCTGTTCAACATCTTTGTTGGCGATATGGACAGTGGGATAGAGTGCACCCTCAGCAAGTTCGCCGATGACACCAAGCTGTGTGGTGCCGTCGACACGCTGGAGGGGAGGGATGCCATCCAGAGGGACCTGGACAGGCTGGAGAGGTGGACCCATGCAAACCTCATGAAGTTCAACCAGGCCAAGTGCAAGGTCCTGCATCTGGGTCATGGCAATCCCAGGCACAAATACAGGCTGGGCTGAGAATGGATGGAGAGCAGCCCTGAGGAGAAGGACTTGGGAGTACTGGTGGACGAGAGGCTCAACATGAGCCAACAATATAAGCTTGCACCCAGAAAGCCAACTACATCCTGGGCTACATCAAGAGGAGCGTGGCCAGCAACTTGAGGAAGGTGATTCTGTCCCTCTACTCTGCCCTGGTGAGACCCCACCTGGAGTACTGTGTCCAGCTCTGGAGCCCCCAACATAAGAAGGACATGGACCTGTTCGAGAGGGTCCAGAGGAGGGCCACAAAGATGATGAGAGGGCTGGAGCACCTCTCCTATGAGGCCAGGCTGAGAGAGTTGAGGCTGTTCAGTCTGGAGAAGAGGAGGCTCCGGGGAGACCTGATAGCGGTCTTCCAGTACCTCAAGGGGGCCTACAGGAAAGATGGGGAGGAACTCTTTAGTAGGGCTTGTTGTGACAGGACTAGGGGTAATGGTTTTAGAATAGAGGGAGGCAGATTTGGATTAGACATTAGGAAAAATTGTTTACACTGAGGGTGGTGGAACACTGGCGCAGATTGCCCAGAGAGGTGGTGGACACTCCATGGAAACATTCCATGCCAGGTTGGATGAGTCCCTGAGCAACCTGATCTAGTCAGGGATGTCCCTGCTTCTTGCAGGGGGGTTGGACTGGATGACCCTCGAAGCTCCCTTCCAACCCTAACCATTCTATGATTCTATTATTGGGAGATTTCTCCTTATATTCTCCCTGTTTTTCAGCCTTTCCTTACAAAATTAAAAACCAGTGATAATACATCTGAACTGTAAGTATGAGACATTTAAGCTCACATTTAGACAAAATTTCTTTGCCAGTCATTGACATTTATGAGACTAAAGTTTAGTCTTTCCTGAGCAGAAGATTCCATATTCAAACCCAAATGGTTACATCAGCAGTAGTGTGATTTCAATAAAAACACTACATTTGGCTCAATTTATTGTTCAGTTAAAGGCTGCAATAATGAATTAGACAAAAAGAAAAAAAAAAAAAAAAGACATACCAGTGCAAACTGGTGCAATTGCTCACTAGTGTAACTATGACCTAAGTTACTCTTGGCAGTAGGCTAGGTGTGGAAGGCATGTAGGAAAAAGTCTTTGGCTCAGGTGGATTGGTTTGGCCACGCTTCCTGGCAGTACTACTTGTGCACTGATGGTAAAGGTGCCTGAACTTAACGAGTGAACTGAAGTATTCCCTCCTAAACAATGATGATAATCATGTTTGTAACACTTCATAAACGTGCATTTCTATTGAACAATGAGATGCTGATGAGCTAGGCTCTGGTTCCATACATGGTAGGGTATGAAACAGACTTCCATGTGCTGACAGCAGGCTGATTAATTCAAAGCCATGCATTTGCTGGGTGTGAAAGTTAAGAAGCAGCACAATGTTGCTACTGGTCACTCCCTGACTGATTGGAGTGTCCTGGATCTTCCTGGAAAAGCATAGGTCTTTGCTCAGAGTTGCTTTTAGGAAATTGAATAATTCTCTGGCATGATCCCTTCTGAGAACAAGTAAAACCCATCATGCAAAGTAGGCTGAACAGAGCAAGGGAAGAAGTGTTTATTTTCCCACTCATGATCCACAGAGCAGTGATAGCAATTACAGTAGGAATATGAACATGAACAGCATGACACACTGGGCTGAGTGGGCTGTCTCTAACAAATAACGACTACAATATCTTTGAAAATGATAGAATCCAAGAAGACCATGTCATTATGGTCGGAAAAAATGTGATAGAACCAACAGGGAACTGTAGCCAGACTGAAAGAAAGGGGAAACTATCAATCTTACATGTACTTATAGAAGTGTGCAACAGGACCAAACTTGACACATGAATACACAAAAAAGAAAGTGAAGTAAAAGCAAGTGTACCTCAACACGAGGGAACCACAGAAAACCATGTGGTTACATTGAGAGATCACCCCCATCATTGCAAACCATCTGCTTTTTATTATGAAAAGAGACCTGACAGTGCCTGACCATCATTTTAAGCTCCACTCACTCTTGTAAAATGGAAGCTCAGCATCTATAGCGGTACTGGCTATTGACGATTTGTTTGCTAAAATTGGCATGGTGCTAAGCAAAGGAGATCATGTACTGTTTTATGTAAAACTGGCCATGTTAGAAAGAAAAAAGATTGCTTCCTGTTTCCTTGAGTGTATCCTTTCAGAGGAGGAGCCATTGTTTCCTGGTTTTTTGGTAACAGAAGAGTTTAAGCAAACCAAGCACTCTTTAGAGTATATACTATCTTTTAAAATGCAAATCAATTAAGCTGCTAGATGTTTCTCAAGTAATATAAAGTAATCTGAAGTGGATGTTGTGAGGGTTGCCTCTATGGCAGCACCTTCTGGCATATCCTGGCTGTTTGCAGTAGGTGGTCATTAGAGAAGGTGATGGGGGAGATGCACAAGAGTTTCTTGTGTTTTGATACCTGTTAAGCTGTTTAATTAAAGAGCTTTTTAATAAAAAAGGCCGTTAAGTCTCTTATTAAAGGCTTATCTTAAAGAAAAGGTGCAAGTCAGAGTTCTCCATAAATGCCACCCAACAACTTTGCTATCACATCAGTAAGGGCATTTTCATCCCTGCTCAACCTTTCATCTGAAATAGGATGTGTTGGCAGCAGCTAGTCAGAGAAGTGTTAAAAGACATGCCCAGCTGGCATGATGGATTTCTACTCAGAAACCATTTTCAGCTTCAGAGTAAGATACGCTGTTATGTCAGCTGGGAGGAAGAGGGAGAAGAGAGGAGATGTGTGGATGGAAGGAACCAACCGACTGACTGGTTGACCTCGAGTGAGGATCTGGAGACCCCCAAGTGTTGTTGCGCAATGGTGAGGGTTTGTAAGGAAACCCGAGGCAAAGGAGTAAGAAGGTGGTATGTAAACTAGATGGCAAGAGAGTAATGGGGCTTATCTCCACTGCAGCAAGAGGCTGACTGAAGTTGCTGACTCACAGTTTTGTTGCTTTTCAGCTGGGACAAAAGCAAATATTTCTGATTCTTAGCAGAGCAGTGTCAGTCCTGGTAGGACAGAGGGAAGAATGGGTGTCATGGGCTGATATCGGAACATAAAGTGAAATCTCTGGTGTTCTGAGCTACTGTGGTAGGAAACATAGCTCCTTCAATGACTTTTCTGTAAATCTGTTCAGAGTTGTGAGCTTTGCAACAAGGCTGATTGTGGACTGTAACCCCATGGAGTGAGAAAGACTCGTGCTTGAGGCATTGGTCAGTTATCAGGATCTGCAAGTCCTCCAGGGCACAGCCTATAGAGCTCTCTGTCCCCTCGGTTTGCAGTGATAAAGCTGGGTGAATTACTTACTCTGTCAGGCTGAGTGCCCACAGACAGGATGGATATGCCATGCCAGATATGGCACTGATTGCTCTTTTTTTTTTTTCATTTGTTTCTTTTTTTTTTTTCCTCCTCCTTTCTCCCATATAAGGAGGCATACCAAGGAAAGAGAAAAGTGCTTATGGACATGGTAATTCCCACTCCAAGTAGGCAGCTGATGAGAAAAAAAAAACCTGTTTGGGGGATATTTGCTGCTTGTAAGGGGAAATCTTGCTGCTGTAAGGGGAAATGTAGAACTGGTCTAAACTTGTTTGAATTTTTCTGTTTTTTTCATAGCATCAGCAAAAGAAAAATAGACCTCAGGAGAAATGACAGTCCCAAATTTGTTGCAGCTTAAGGGTGATGAAGATCCCAGTAGATAGCATCTTGTGTTAGAGACTAGTCAAGGTTGCAGCTCTTAGAAGAAAAAGGCTGTGGGACCTTGAGATACGGCATAGTTTGCATGAGGTTAGGGAAATATGAACACTGAATATATAAAGGTACAATCCAAACTGAATGAATAGATGCTGTGGTATCTGTTCCTTTAGGTACAACATTTCGGGGTTTCACCCCAGATGAGACCACAGATATTGTCCTGTACTCATGTACAGATGCTGGAGTGTGCCTGATGTTATGTATACATCTGTGTGCTCATGCATGTGTGTGTATGTGTGTGTACATGTGTATATCTGCACACATACACTGAGGTCATGCACTCAAACAAGACTGTAGCCTGCTGTTATAAACTCCTACAAAATGTCTGCTGGGCTTTACCTACAGCTAGGGCTAATATGCTGACTGCCTGACTGGGACTAGTATTTTTCTGTTCCTTTGTCTAATCATTTCAGGTTTGCTTGCCTCCCACTTCTGTGTGCTTCACACTTAATTTACAAGTGGCTAAAAGCCAGTTTCTCTGAGAACTTAGTCCCTTTGCAGATGTTCTCAATTATTTATGCCTTTCTTCAACAATGAGTCTATTGTTCTTCTGCCTTCTCTGCAACGAATCCTTGTTTCCTTTATGTGAGGAGTATTCTCTGTTATACAAGGATGCTCCATTTTTCGCAATAGCTGGTCTCAAATTACGAAAAAGCTAGACAGTTTCTGTAGATGATGATTTAAAGAGATCTTTGTTGGAACACATAACTACAATGCAGTGGGTAGAGTAATAAACCTCACAGAAAATAAGTTAATGTCGGGGAAAAGAGTGACTAATTCCCCATTGAGCTGTGAACATTTGCTAACCAGATTATTCAGTGAAAATTATCCTTAAAGAGCAGAGCTGTGCAAATCCAAGTTGGTTTTAGGGTAGAAATACAATGTGCATGGTAGTTCCCCATATTATTTTCTTCTTTTACCTGCCTGCAGTCTCTTTTTGCTCACCCTCATAATTTGCTTCACAAGTGTCTAGGTTTCTATTTAATAGCTTTTAATAAACATTTTCCCTTTCCAACTTTCAAGCTTTGTTCAGCACAAGGCTATGCTGGCCATGCTTACTAGCAAGCAATTTTGTTAGAGATTGTTATGGTGCTTCTGCTATGACTTTTTCTCAGAAGTGTCTGCTGAGGTTTTTACTTGATCCTGTTCAACATTGATTTCTACATTTGTCTGCTCCAGTTTAAACATAGAACATTTTTCTTATCTAGTGTATTATTACTTCTCTCATTTTATTCTCTTCTTGAAATAGTTCTTCTATTCTGACTCCTCTTCTTCAAGCACTGTCTTGTTGCTTGTCTTCAGACAACTTTCTTCAACTGCTTTTTTTTGCTTTTTATTTTGTAATTACTATAAAAATTTCCTTTTTATATTTAAAATATTTGTGGAAATTTTCTGCTCTTTTAACATTGAGTCCTTATCTATCTATCTAAACAATCCTTTCTTCTTCCGATACAGAAATCCCAGGCATGTTCTACTGCACAATGTTGAAAGTCACCTAAAGAGAGCTTTAAGCAAGGAATATTGCTAAAAATGACAGAAGATACAATATGGTCATTTAAATGAGCACAAAGAGTATTTTAAAACAAAATGTATCTTTCCCTCCATGTACTTTATTTTCTTTAATGAACTAGTAGTAGTAGTTGTCAGGCCATTCTTATCAGTGAAATTTCTGTTTGATGAATTCTGCATGTTGGTCAGAAGAATATGCTGTATATGGGCCTTCTGCTGTGTGTAACTTCTGTCATCAAATCTCTACATAAAACTTATGAGACCACCCTTTTCCTACAGTTCTTAATAAGTTAAGTGAATCTTGAATAGGTAAAGCTGAAGGGGAAAATGATGCTTCTATCCATGCCCATAAAGAACAGGCAGAATTCTTGGCACATATGTACACGCAGCTTGAAAGCAGTACAGTTGTCTAACAAACAAAATTGTTTCAATCTTAGTATGGCTAACTCTCTCAGGGTTCCCAGTTTACTTATTTTGTCATATAGAGTGGCAAAACTGGTGTAAATGAGTGAGGGTATATGTGTGCTAAGGAACTATTGACTTTCCTCTATTCCAAAGCATGAAATTGAAACAAAAAGCCAAAGCACCTTGCCAGTAATGAACTGATCATAAATCATGTTACAATGCTTCTCTAGAGAGTTTGAATAATTATTTCCAAGGGTGGGGTATAAATGGACAAACACTTTTAAATCCTTGCTCTGTTTCCAAACAGTAAGCGCCATTTTTAATTTGGAGGGTTTCTATATATATACAAGCTAATCTAACAGGACACATCATTTTCTAAGCCTTTCAACTTTTTACTTTCTAAAAGCAGCCATGCTGAACTGTAAAACTATTCCTCCTGGGCTCTCTACCTATTGAAATTAGCAAAAACTGTAAGTGATTTTTTTTAACCTTCATGGAGGATGGTTCACTGATTGCCCACCACTAGGTCTATAATGTGCTTTGCAAAGGTGTGTTTATAGTTTTCATAAATATACTTGTTAGTGAAATGGATAAGCAATTAATCTAGAGCTGTATCTGAGCAGTTGTTATATTAGCGTTATTCAGCAATGAAGGCTGCTGTGTACTAAATTTGTGTAGCTGCTATCAGTCAATTGGTGCTTTTAATATTTTTACTTGAACTCTATTCTCATGTAAAACTTCATCCACTGGGAAGACTACTGTGCCAAAAATTTTCCTAAGGTTGAAAAGGCACTGTGCAACCATATAATAAATGCTTGCCCATTGCAAAGAAATTTTGAACTTGCCATTGTAGGCTCAGTCTCAGTTTCGCTGCTGTGAGCAGTTGTGTTTTAGCTACTGAAAAGTTGCTGTTGAAAAGTTTGTAACATGATGACATAGAAAAAGAGGAAGGAAGTAAGTGTTGCTTTTGTCCTTAGTAAGTGAAATAACAAGTTTCTTCTTTTGTACCACTAGACTTCAGCAGTATTACTGCTATCGTTTTTTTCTAGTCATTTAGAAAAATCAGCTATGAAAGCAGGCAGTTAAATAGCTGCGCTTCTTTGTCTATAATCTGGATAAAAATGCTGATCCTTTTAGCTAGGAACATAGATCTGCTTCATCTGCAGTAAAAAGAAGCCTGCATGCAAGGAACCTTAGGATTCCTGTTTTAGGCAGGTCAGGAAAGCAACCTGACTGAAGGGCAACTACAGGCCGGTCAGCCTCACCTCTGTGCCTGGCAAGGTCATGGAGCAGATTCTCCTGGAAACCATGCTAAGGCACATGGAGAGCAAGGAGGTGGTTGGTGACTGCCAACATGGCTTAATGAAGGGGAGTTCATGCGTAACCAATTTGGTGACCTTCTATGATAGAGTTACAGCATCGGTGGACAACGGACGAGCAACGGATATCATCTACCTGGACTTGTGCAAAGCTTTTGACACTGTCCCGCACGACATCCTTCTCTCTAAACTAGAGAGGCATGGGTTCGATGAATGGACCACTCGGTGGATAAGGAGTTGGCTGGATGGCCGCACTCAGAGAGTGGTGGTCAACGGCTCGATGTCCAAGAGGAGACCGGTCACCAGTGGCGTCCCTCAGGGGTCCGTGTTGGGCCCAGCCCTGTTCAACATCTTTGTTGGCGATATGGACAGTGGGATAGAGTGCACCCTCAGCAAGTTCGCTGATGACACCAAGCTGTGTGGTGCCGTCGACACGCTGGAGGGGAGGGATGCCATCCAGAGGGACCTGGACAGGCTGGAGAGGTGGGCCCGTGCCAACCTCATGAAGTTCAACCAGGCCAAGTGCAAGGTCCTGCACCTGGGTCGTGGCAATCCCAGGCACAAATACAGGCTGGGTGGAGAATGGATTGAGAGCAGCCCTGACGAGAAAGACTTGGGAGTGCTGGTGGATGAGAGGCTCAACATGAGTGGGCAATGTGCCCTTGAGGCCCAGAAGGCCAACCGCATCCTGGGCTGCATCAAGAGGAGCGTAGCCAGCAGGTCAAGGGAAGTGATTCTGCCCCTCTACTCTGCCTTAGTGAGACCCCATCTGGAGTACTGTGTCCAGTTCTGGAGCCCCCAACATAAGAAGGACATGGACCAGTTGGAGAGAGTCCAGAGGAGGGCCACGAAGATGATAAGAGGGCTGGAGCACCTCTCCTATGAGGACAGGCTGAGAGAGTTGGGGCTGTTCAGCCTGGAGAAGAGGAGGCTCTGGGGAGACCTGATAGCGGTCTTCCAGTACCTCAAGGGGGCCTACAGGAAGGATGAGGAGAGACTGTTCAGTAGGGCCTGTTGTGATAGGACAAGGGGTAATGGGTTTAAATTAGAAGGAGGTAGGTTTAGATTAGATATTAGAAAAAATTTTTTTACAATGAGAGTTGTAGAGCACGGGAACAGGTTGCCCAGAGAGGTGGTGGATGCCCCATCCCTGGAAACGTTCAAGGCCAGGCTGGATGAGGCTCTGAGCAACCTGATCTAGTCAGGGAGGTCCCTGCTTCTTGCAGGGGGGTTGGACTAGATGACCTTTGAAGGTCCCTTCCAACTCTAACCATTCTATGATTCTATGATTCTATGAATTGCTGATCCAGACACTAACTGTTAAGATAAATCATATATATTACCCAGGTTTTATGCATTTTGTGTTATATAAAACACTGCTTTAAAAATGAACCTCAGTCTTGTTGCCTTGAAGCTGGAGGGAGAAACTGTTAATTAGGGAAAACAATATAATAGAGCTTAATAATGTATAAATCAATGAAACATTGATTCCTTAAAATGTAAACAACCCCCCTGAAAAGTTAACCAAAAAGGGGGGTGCGGTGGGGGGTGGAGGGTGGAAGGGTGGGGAACAAGACAATGTTGTATTCTTAGAATTTGCTATGAAGACATGGAAAAATACCATGCCCAGCACACATACTTGCCAGAAATCTCTCTTTACAAAGAGAAACAAACAAACAAAAAAGTCATCTGTTGAGCTAACATATTGCTTAATGAAGGTTTCACAACCAGAATTACTCCTTGCCATTTGGAGAGTGATTAAGTTTTGGCTGAACACATCTGAGTGTTGTAGAAACCTAAGCTAAGAAACTAATCTTCTGCAGTTACATTTTCTGTCTCCCAGTTTAAGTTTTCAATGAAATTTAAAATGGGACCAGTAATCTTGCAGATAAGTTTCCACAGAAACAGAAGGTAGAAGAGACAGAAGGTGCTAATTAGGAAATAAACATCACATTAATTTGAGTTCTTTTCTATGGGGACAACCAGCAAGCCAAGGTCTGTAAATCAGACACAGATGTAGATCGTGTAGATCAACACTCACTTATTGCCCTTTGCCCCTGTGAAAGGGAAGTGGGTGGAGAAAAAAGAAACAGAAAATGCTGATGAGCAATAGAGGAGCTATGAGTTGAAATTGCTGTGGTGCAAGTGAGAAGAAACCAAGGCCCATTGAATTCTGCTGTCTGAAAGACACCTCTATTAAAGCCAGTCTTTTCTGAGTAACAACAGTTACAGGTGGCTTTGCAGGTTTCAGCTTGAACTCAGCTGTTGGCTGCTAAGAGAACTTCAAACTTGAATTTAGAGCCAGTTTTGGCCTATTTGATCTCAGCACATTATGAACTACAGCCCATGCATTCTCAGATGGAGCCTCCAAACCGCTCAGTAACAATACAGGTAACAGCGTTGGGAAGCTGTGTTTTAGAAAACAGTGAGTTCCTCTCATGGCAGAAATCCTAGCCATTGTCCTTTCTCTTCTAGGTTCTTTGGGAAAACATGCACTCTCCCTTGGAACCATAGAGGAGGAGAAGGAAGAAAATTGAGGCTTTGGATCAGCCTTACAGCTGTCGTGGGTAGACCTCAAAAGTTTCTAAGACCTTTCTCTACTTAAGAGCATGTTGAAATGCTGTTTGCATTCTGCTGCCAGAAAGAACTCAAGGTGAGCTTCTCTTTTTTTCCCTCTCCTTTTTCAATAATTTACAGCTGACACAAGGATTCAGAAAGGTCCCTAGTTTGGCACATTTGAAGGGCTATGCCATTCTGGTTCTCCTGTAAAAGAGAGAAAGCTGCAGAACTCCCAGAATACTCTGGCCCAGAGTTTATGTCTCACTGAATTAGTGTGATCACACTTCTGAATTTACATGGTGTGGCTTCAACACAGACTTTTACATAACCCATCGATATCTATACAATAAAGCTGATGAAGGTCAGAATTCCAGGTGGAAGCATCGCTGCTTCATCAGCATATTTTACTACGTTTATAGGTGGCTAGGGACCTGTGACTATCAGCACTAGTGAAGTCCTAGACTGTTTCCTAGAGCTTTTCCTCTCTAAGGAAGAAAGACCCAATAGTTCACAACTAATCCACAATTAGTCCATGATGACTCTTGTCTACAGTGCTCATAATGAAAATCTAGGTATTTCAGAACATATGCTAAGGAGAAATTTCCAATCTGATGCTATAGCAACTACTCATTGCTTTGCTTCCTTTGAAAGCAGACTTGTGCAGTTTCACTTCGCTCTTCTCTTAAGTAGCAACTAAAATGAGTTAGAAAGGTCTTCAGTCCTAATTCTTATCTCACTTGTAACAGTGTAAATAGCAAGTCAATAGATTGATTGATTGATTAATCAGAGAAATTTAATTCATTTATCAGGAAAAACCTAAGAATTTACAGCTCTGAGCAAGATGTGGATAGACAAAGATTGGATGAGTATAGCTATTGTTCTTGAGATAGCAGAGTTTCAGATGTAATGACTCATTTGATGATCTGGACTTAAAACTGCAGAGGTTCAGAATAGATTCACTGGCAGGTCATCTGTGCTTACCTCTCAGGTCGACACCTCCTTTTAGAGGAACTGGGTAGACAACTGCTCATGGTGCCCTCCACTAGCATCTGATCCCAATCCTTTTGACTTCTTTTTTTCTACTTTTGGAATACTTAAAAGTACAGCCTCCAGAGAAGACAGTAAGACTGTTTACTTACTTGTGCCTTACTTACAGTCTTCAAATGCTTTTTGGATTTTCCTGTATCGCTTTAGATTTGGCTTGTTGAGATAAATTAGGATACCTGCAAAATTTATCTTGTAGAGTGTAATTTAGGCATGTAAGCCAAAATTGTAAGCCTCTGTTTAGTCACAGCAATCAAAATAATCCCAGTTGTACAGTATTGTTGTAGCTTTGTAGCAGCGTTTACTCTAGTGATTTAAATACTGCAAGGTTTGGAACAAAAATGTTTATAAGCGGTAATGTAACAGGGTTTACGGGGATGTCAGAGGTGCTAAAGAGGCTTGAAAGATGTTTCTAGACTCAAAATGCCACTTACGGTTATAATCATGGGCTTAGACTTTACCTCATTGTCTTGTGTGATCCACAGATGGTGCCAGCATATCACAGATAACCATCTTGTGTCAGAGCTGAGATCATTATTAGTTGTCAGGTGGTTTTCATCCCATCTCTCTGAGAAGTGGCAGGGCGTATCAGTGGGCTGTTCAGATAGTATTCTCTTAATGGAGATTGATAAAAGCACTATGAATAGTGGATTTTGCTTTTGATATTTGGTACCTGTTTTGGAGCATGCATAGCCAGCATGGTAGTCAGCTGAGTGTCAGACAACTAAAATGTTGTAAAAGGACATTCCCAAGCAAAATTCTACTTCCCTCTCATATTGTGGAAGTAGAATAATAGAATCATAAAATAGTTTGGGTTGGAAGGGACCTTTAAAGGTCACCTAGTCCAACCTCCCTGCAAGGAGCAGGGACATCCCCAACCAGATCAGGTTGCTCAGAGCCCTGTCCAACCTGGCCTTGAATGTTTCCAGGGATGGGGCACCCACTACCTCTCTAGGCAGCCTGTTCCAGTGTTCCATCACCTGCATTGTAAACGATTTTTTTCCCTGATATCAAGTCTGAATCTACCTCCTTCTATTTTGAAACCATTACCCCTCATAAAGTAAAGCTATACAGTATCTAAAGATATACACATATTTGGTATGACAGTATACACCATTGTGGTTGAAACTCACAAACAAGGTTGGAACGACCATTGTGCAGCATAAAGGCTTCCAAAGGAAAGCAGGCATAATGAATACTGAAAGCTCTGTCTTCTGTAGCTGCTGGTGTACTGTGGAAATAAGACTAATCTTCTCACCAAAAAAAGCCACAAGAGCTGCATTCTAGTATGTTGAACTGATGGAACATTTCATCACTACGTTGAGTGGGAAGAAAGAATAATATTGCTGAGGGCTTGTGGTCTGTTTGAGTTTATTTCTATCAAAAGATGTTCAGTGGTTCTCAGGTGCTATAAGGAGATATGAGAAACATTCTGAGAGGAATTCATGCTTGCAATCTGAAGTAGAAACGTTTATGAACTGATGGTCTCTAATGTGATTTTGATAAATTAATGTCTCGCTTCAGCAGAACATGAGGACACGATAAAGTCCTCTGTTGAAAGCAGGACAACTAAGTTTTTAGTAACATCTTACTGAACGTCAAAAAGATTAGACACTAATTTTGACTTATCTGTGGATTTTGAGTTATGTTACTGAATTAATGATGAATTAATAAACCCACATGAATTCTCTGTGGTTTTTGAACTCATATTACTGGATTAATGACCCTCCTCTCCCATTAGAAAACAGAGGCTTTATGCACTCTTACTGTGCTACATTGTTTAACTTCAAAGCTATGAATTTATCAGTCTGTTTATTTATTAAATGTCAAAAAGTGCTTTGTTGAAAAGTCTTTTAACATGCTGTCACTTCAGATTCTTGACAAAAAATATGGACCTGTGGGAGGGCATTTTATTATCTCACACGTCACCTTTGTTGGTAATGTCAGTGTTGATTCACCATAGAATATTTGTTTTGAAATCTGAGGGTTTTTTTGCAAAACGATCAATTGCAAAATATTAGTTACTCAGCACTTCTCTAGGGTGTGAAATTTTACTTTATTTTTCAATAAACTGCACTTTTACCGATGAGTTATGAAATACAGAAATCAGTTCAGTTTTCTGGGAATTTGGAAGATTATGATACCAAATGTAGATCAAATCTAACTGTACAGAAAGACATTCCTTTCCAAACTTGCAGCAAACCATGGTGCTGTGCCCTGCTCCTCCACTGCAACGCTAATCCTAGCTCACTCCTTTTACCAGTTACTTGGGTCACACTTAAGATAGGCATGATAGCTAGTTCAGCAGAACTGCTTAGCAGTTTACCCCTTTCCTAAAGCCTTTGTAGTACCCAGTAATATGTTTTTTCCTCAAGAGCAACTTAATTATTTTCTTTTATTAGGGTAGATTGTTTGCTTATAATTTGTCCCAGAAATGGGGGAAGAAGCAACCTAGAGGACAGGTCAGATTTTGTAATACAGTTTTCTTAGACTGTAGCCACAAAATTTCTAAAAATGTGTTCAGGAAACACAGGTATGAATGTTAAGAAAGGATTTTTTTCAAAGCACAAAATACACACAAATACATCCTAATGCTATAAAAATCAGCATATATCTACATTATTAGTTTTAAGGAGGTGATACATCAGGCTTGTGATGGAAATTTTTCTGTATTGGAAACAGATATATTGCTTTCTCATTTGAGAATTCATATGCTGCAGACTAATAACTAAATTAAATGGAAAGACACATGGCTCTGATCAGCCAAAATAAGGCTGTAATCATTAAATATTCAGTCCTAAGTATGCTGTCCCCGAAAGCACAATAATATAATACTGAAATTGAATGACTTCACCAGCTTTGCCATCTATGAGTGAGTGTGGGTTGAGTCATGACAGTTCTTCTCATTGTTATGAAAGCTCAAAACATTTATAAAGAATTATTTTTCTTAATGAAAATTTATATTCCCTCAGTATCTTCTGTGGGGAAACAATCACCTGTGGCATCCATTTTCCATGGGTTAAATCTTAAATAAATCATGTTTCAGAGACAATTTGGTAATTGGCATCTGCCTGTCTTTGAGAGCGCCTGTATTTCTGACTCATCATACCTTTCCTCCTAAACCGTTTCTGCAGGATGTGCTCCACAGAGGTATTATGCCTCTTGTAATGCACAGTCATTTCTGCTCATCTTTCAGATTCATTTCTAATACATAGAAAAGAAGTTGTTATTACCAAGCTAGAATAAAAATACCTTTTCAGTTGGCCTAGCTGCTATTATCTTGTCCTTTTCAATGCATAAGATGTGGATAGGAGCTGAGACATCTGCTAGGTGGAAAGCCGCAGCCTGAACTGATTCCTTCCTGCTTGTGAACAGATGGGAGGTAGTTTCATGGGCAAAGACTAATGCAAATTGCCTAGTATTAGTATGCTGCTTTTCAAATCACAATCTTACCACTCATTGTGGACAGTTTGCAATGACACTAAAAATTACACTACCCTGAGAGCAAAGAAGCAGACCGTTCACCTCCAAGAGCCACTTTGATTAGGAGAACAAGCAGTAGACATGGAAATAACTTTTTTTTTTTTTTTTTTTTTTTTTTTCTGTAGGAAATATTGAGGGTACTAGAGCAGTAGGAGACAATTTTCTTGACAGATGTTTAATCATTAAGAGCCTGAGCCCTGCTTTGCTGGGTAACAGTTGCTGGCTCTCCGTAGGTGGCTGTTAGGACATAAGAAGCTACCGTAAGACTCTAAAATACCAATGACATTGAAAGCTAAAGCCGAAGTGGTTTGTTAACCAGACATGCCTGGTTGTATTGCATGTGACAGCCTACAGAAGCTGCAGTTCCAGTGGGGACATGCTGTAGCTGCAAGGTCATTGTGACACCAATAGCACAGACACTAAAAGCAAAGCACAGGTCAGAGAGTAAGAGGACCTGTGCCAGTGTTCCACAACCCTCAGTGTAAACAATTTTTTCCTAATATCTAATCCAAATCTGCCTCCCTCTATTTTAAAGCCATTACCCCTCGTTTTATTACAACAGGCTGTGCTGAAGACTTTTTCCTCATCTTTCGTGTAGGCTCCCTTTAGGTATCAGAAGACTGCTATAAGGTCTCCTCAGAGCTTTCTCTTCTCCAGGCTGAACAGCCCTAACTCTCTCAGTCTGTCCTCATAGGAGAGGTGCTCCAGCCCTCTTATCATCTTCATGGCCCTCCTCTGGACCCTCTCCAACAGGTCCATGTCCTTCTTATGTTGGGGGCTCCAGAGCTGGACACAGTACTCCAGGTGGGGTCTCACCAGGGCAGAGTAGAGGGGCAGAATCACCTCCCTCAACCTGCTGGCCATGCTCTTCTTGAAGCTGCCCAGGATGCAATTGCCTTTCTGGGCCACAAGGACACATTGCCTGCTCATGTTGAGCTTCTCATCTACCAGCACTCCCAAGTCCTTCTCCTCAGGGCTGCTCTCAATCCATTCTCTGCCCAGCCTGTATTCGTGCCTGGGATTGCCTCAGTCCACATGCAGGACCTTCCACTTCGCCTGGCTGAACTTCATGAGGTTTGCATGGGTCCGCCTCTCCAGCCTGTCCAGGTCCCTCTGGATGGCATCCCTCCCTTCCAGTGTGTCAACGGCACCACACAGCTTGGTGTCATTGGAGAACTTGCAAGGATTATTTTAGACACCTGTAATGTGCACGTAATGTGTTGAGTGTAAAATCAATTTCTGTTAAACAGTTTGTGAACTTCAATTCCACTGAGAGTAGACATGCTGTGAGGATGTGAGCACTAACAAAATAATTTTTCAAAGAATCCAACCGTTTCACATATAGTAAAATATAATTCTCTTAAATTAGAGATTTTACTTTTTTGACTTGTAGTTGTGACAGTGCAAAAGACCATTGATTTCATTCTACGAAATACTGTGTTTTTCTAGAAACAGACAATGAGGTTGCTCAGCTGAGGGCTTTATTCCAAACACATAAAACATGATATAGTATTTCTCATTTACTTCACCGGGGGAAGGCTTCTGTGGCTATAACTGTACCATTCTGGGATATAAAAGATTTGTTATTGAAATGCATATGAAGAATGTAAAATACTCTTTATACTCATCCATTCAAAACCTGAAATTACATCTGTCTCATCTTTGACAGAAGATATATATAAAAAAAAGCTTATTAAAACAGTTTCTATTAGAAGATTCCAATCCATGGATTTGGTAAATGATTTTCAACTGGGAAAGGAAATTACTTTGGTAGTGATAGTAAAATATAGAAATAGAAGTAAAAATATCTATTGCAAATGATACAGAAAAGCATTTAAAGATAACATTAAAAAATGCAGCTTTTCTGGATTAATAATTTAAACTTATATTTTATTTTGCTGTGAGTGTTAAGAAGATTTTTTTTGAATGTTGATATTTCATGGGTGGGCTAAGGTGCCATCTCTCAGTATCAATAAGCCACCTGCCAGTCCCAACTGGATCATTGTGAATGATTTGTTCCTTACAACTACAGGTAAATGTTAATTTGAAGCAGAAAATGTAAGAAGACTTTTAGCTATTCACCTGAAGTTCTGTGCTCACTGGTATAATATCAGGCAATTGTGATTTCATTAAATGCTTCTTCAGTTTCTTTCAGTCTTTCTGGCCAATTTTGGAGTGTGCTATTTTCTTGTCCTTCTTTCACTTCAATTATTTTATAACACTCCAATGAGATCCATCTAGCTATCAAACTTGCAGCTTGTCTTGCCTTTCTTGTGCTTGTGGAAGGCTCTTCTCTACATAAGAAATGAGCCATTTTTCAGAGGATCATTTACCACCCTACAGATACTGCTTTCAGGTTTATACCTATATAAATGGATTCCAGCTCTAAGTCACTGAAATGTGGGTCAGCAGAGGCAGAGTTATAATAGGCTCTCAATCCTTCGTTTAATGGATGAAGGCGGTTTATTTTTGTTATTTTCTCAAGCTGCTTGTACCAGGGTAAAATAAAGAAATGGTAACTCACTAGGAAAATAATGTTTGAATCAAGAATCTTCATTTACATCGCAGGTTTTGTTGAAAATGAGGATGTATCCATTTCAGACACAGTTCCAATTCTATCACTTCTTTCTTTTTACGAATGCTCCTAGAACTGACCTTCAGCGGAAGTTCCTTTTTTTTTTTTAATTTTGGGAAGTAGTTATAAATCAATTACACAGTAGTTACACAGCATATCTTGTTTAGAAGCATATTTGAAATGTTAAATTCGTAGTCTCCTTAAGATTTAGTTGCAGTTAGTATGAACTCGTTAATTGAGAGAGGAGAAAAAATATAGTGCAAAAGTTTAGAATGTTTTTATGTATTACAGTTTCTTCTGAGAAATTAAATATTTTCTCAGTCACCTCAGTGGACAACCTCAGTCATGTTTACACTGGGCACCACCAAATGCAATATATATCTGAGTTCCTGCAGTATTAGCTTAAGAGACAGTTTTTTTAATTCCATTGGAAAGAAGCCAATGGAATGTGGCTATGTGTTTGTGCATAAATATATGTACTCACACATGTAAATTACATTTAAAAAAACATAGGTCATATTTAGGAATAAATCCTGCCTTCACTGAAAATTTTTATGTTGATTTTGAAGGAAGTAGAACCAAGTCCATCTAAATTAAGATGTCAGCTGTGTAATGAGCCATTTTTACAATAGAATACGTGGGAGTCTGTAGGGGTAAGCAAGACAAAAAGGTTAACCAATTTGGAATGGTAAACAAGTATGATTTTAATTATCAGTTTGTTGAGACTGTGGGTGTATTTTTTGGTCTTGCATTCCTCCTTTTCTCTTCAGGCATTAGACAAATTTCAAAGAGGCTATTGTTTAAGTTTATTTGTGATTCAGTTGCTGATGAAAGGAATTCTGTATTTCTCTATTTCTGTGCTTATTTACACTCTTTAAAAGCATATTTTTGTCTTAGCTCTGGCATGCCAGGTCAGTTAAATAGGAATTTCAGAGGCTGCCTGGAGGTGGGAAGAATAATGACCAATCATCATCCCATATCCCTTCCACTTGCTCTGGCAGCTAAATAGCACACTTAGTACTGTGCTGTCATTGGCAGCTACAAAGAAAAAACCTCCCCAGCTCCCAAGCAACCCACCCAAAATTAAAATCTTTGCTGGCAACTTCCAGTAAGCTTCCCAAAGTCCAGGTCTTATCCCGATTGCCTACACAACCTAATGTAGTGACCAAATGCCACATACCTCTCTCCCTTGAAAAATCTTGTAACTTATTCCAGAATGTGGACAGAAGGGTAAATCTTTGGAAAATCTAGTCCTAGATTTGGAGACTCATTGTTTTAGAAGCTTTGAATGATGGGTTTTACAGATCCCTAGATTTCAGGGAAAGTACTAGGTGGTTTTCTTTAAGCTTGGTCTAGCTGTAGACCAAGATTCTCTAAGGTTTTGTAGTTCAGTCCCAGATTTATTTTAAGTACAATTCAGGTAAGTACATCTTTGTTGATTCTTGCAACTTTTTAATACATTATATTTAGTATGAGAGAACATTGTAAAAATTTACTTCTTTAACCTCAGGGCTGTTTGAAGGGAAGAGAATTATTTACACTGCATAGGCTACGACAACATCCGCCAAGTCTATTTGAGAAAAAGAAGACACATCTGTGTTATGCCTCTAAATAGACCTTGCTATTTACAACCAAATAGAATCCTGCTCCTGTCCATCCATCTCTCTCTTTGGAGTGATACGTCGCTAAAATTAAGCCCTTCACATGCAACATACCTTGTAGTTTCACAGCAGTCTTTTGCAGTAGCTGAAGTAGCTTGCAAGTAATTTTCTTGGTACCTCTTACGCTATATAAGGTTTTCCATAATATATGATGTATGCTTCTGACAGAAAATAACGTTTGCACCCCCTGGGTGTAGGAATTAATTATCTGCAAGGTGTTGCCAAGACCTCACTGCTATCCTGTTTTTGAAAGAGAAAACTGTGGTTAAATCTAATCTGCTGTCTGCCCTCAGACTGCAAGACATGGATAGATCCAATACTAGCAATTGATGTTTAGATGAGGGCTAAGGACATTTTAGTTACAGCAGAAGACAGTTTAAAGATTAAGGGATGACATGTTTTTTCTTGGATTCATTCTAGTTTGTTTCTTATTGTCTTTCTTTTTTTTCTGAAAATACTATTTCGTTTTAACTGTTATAGATACTTCATGTATAAAGCAAATGGGTTAATAATTTGAAAGCTGTCCAGAACAGACAAGTGCATGTACACAATACCACAAGGATGTGGGTTTTCTGAAAAAAAAAAAGCTCCCACACATTTAGAAGACAGGGAGGCATATTCTGCATTGATCACATGGAAAAAGTAAAAACATTAGCTTAAAATGACTTGGGTCATTGGGTACTAATGCTAAGTACCTAAAAGGAAATTGTGATTTAATATGGAAGTGAAATATGAAAGGGAAATCAGTTGCTATTGTTTCTGCTGTGGAATCTTTGCAAATTACCTGCTCACCAATTAATCACACCAAGTCTACCTGAAAAAATGCTTATCTCCCTTTAGCATGACTTTGATGGGGCTACAAATTTAGGCAATGGCTTGCAAATCAGTAAATCCCAGTGTCCTACCCAGTTCACTTGACTCAGACCAGCACAAGAAGCACTCCTAAACTGCTACCGACTTAATTCAGAAAACTCAGAGAAGTGCAATAACTTGAGAATTACTTTGTAAAAAGTATGCCTCCAGCAAAAAAAAATTCCCACTAATTTCAATTTATATACAAGTTAAAAATAGTTTAGGTGTAATCTGCTTAGGGGCAGGGATAAAGTAAAAAGCCTCTCAAGTCCCTGTTTTTCCCTGTGATTCTGTTATTCAAACTTTCAGTTTTTAAGGTCAAATTAATTTGAATTCAACCTCCATATTAAGATGCAAACAACTCAGAACTTAAATGATCATTTTACAACTGCTCAGACTTTGAGGTGTTATTCAGCCAGGTCTCAGAGGAAAATGACATGATACAGTAATGCAGTTCAAGTACACATTGTGCAGATTCAAGGTTAATAGAGAAATATATTGATGTCTTTTAAGAAAATATGAAAGAGTATATGTTTTGGCTTTCCTATAGGAGCATAAGAAAAATTCAGCAAAGCTTTTTTTTTTTCCAGAGAAAGCATCTTGTAGTAATTCTGTTGGGGAAAATAAATAGAAGAGGGTACATATCAGAGGAAAAAGTCTGAATAGTCTTTGTCAGTATCTTGTTTAAATTAACAATATTGTAGAATGACTACTAAAATAACACAAACAAAACCAGAAGGCAGCATCCTAGCACTCTGTTGACTTTCTGTGGGCAGTGTGGTGGTTTTTGTCCCTTCTGAACTGATGCTGCATTTAATTTTCTGCCACAAAAAAAAAAAAAAAAAAAAAAAAAGGAAAAAAAAAAAAAAAACAAAAAAAAAAAAAAAAAAAAAAGAAAAAAGAAAAAAAAAAAAAAAAGCAGCTTAAGTAAGCCACAGGCAATCTGCAGCAAAGCTTTTGTAAGATTATAGGCTTTAAAAATTCTCAGTCAGGGAGTGCTTCATAAGGATAGAATAAATTAACACAACTAGTATTTATGTAATAATTAGATTACAGATTGATAAAATCTGTGTCTGAAAAAGGAAGCAAGTTAAAACATGCAAATCACTGCTGGACCAGTAAACTGCTACCATCCATGTGATGCAGTAATGTGTATGCTTACAGGGTATTTTGCTAAAGCCACATGGTCCTTGTACACCCAGAAGACCATGGGAAAAATATTTAATGCCAGTGCCATTCTATTGTCTTCAGATCTTCCCATAGTCCATGAACAGAGAAAAAAATCCTTAAAAGTTTCTTCCTCACTAGCCCACTATAGCAGTAAAAGATATTCAAGGAAGACCTCTAAACCTAAGGATGCAAAAATATCGGGAATAATTCTGAAATAACTCTTCCAATGCATGGCCCTGATGAAAGCTTCTGCTTTTCTGATTCACTGGATACCGAACTGCTGTACTCTGCAGGATAATTATGCCATGAAGATAAATTATAGAGGCCTGTATGCTTTCTGGCTCTTTGATTCATTTTGGATATCTGAAGTCTTTATCTGAGCCTGAAATTTCAGATCTGAGTATTTAACTGACTGAGTCCTTTCACACTGGTTACTGCTTTATGCATAGGCAAGACAAGTTTAGCTCATGTATGTGAATATGAAATATCACCTCAATGTGCTATCACTCATCACCTTTTAATTTGGCATATGACCTTTCAAATAATTTATAATTAGGAAATAGTATCCTAGATACCTGGAGCAATCAGGCTACAGAACAATGGAAGAAGTTTTGCTTGAGATTCTTTGTTTAGACTGTAAATGCTGCTTAACACATAATGAAAATAAGTGGCTATACTTCTTATTTGATCTAAATTCAGTCAGCTTGATATTCTCGGACAAACAATTTGGAGATGAGGTGGAGTTGTAATGTGGAAAGATTAATCCTAATCTGATGTTCTTACTGTTGAGTTTTTCATGGCTAAACAGAGACAAGTTGGATTGCTTCAGATTTTAAAATTGTATATTAAATAAAGGTGAGATGATTTCATAAATTCCAAAAGGGCCTAACCTGAATTTTCCTCTTGAATAGTCACTTGGCTATTGCAAGTATGTATAAAGGGTAGTCTTAAATATTTACAATGGAAGGTCATATGCTAAATTAAAGTTTGTAATTGTTAGTACATGGGCTCTGGTAACAGTTGAAATTTTATAAGGCCATTGAGATTTCAGGGAACAGTATAAGTAAATTTTGATGTTCAGTACAAATCGTGCATATGTCAACCAAAAATTTGTTCAAATATATTTAATTTGCCTAGCATATTGAACTGTCTTCTCTCTAAACAAAGGGAACTCATGGGATGCATAAACTGAAATTTGAGGCCTTATGCTCTATTCACTAAAATAAGCAATGAAAATTACATTCAACTTCTAAAGGCATGTCTCCTTACTTACAATCATGTAGTACTGGCATAAAATCTTTGTTCTTGAGAGTCGGTCTGCCCTTCTCCACCATGGACAATAAGTCAAGGTCAGTGATCATGCTACAGTAGTTAGTGTGAAGGATTAAAAAAACTCCAGGACATATGTTCCATATATGACATTTGAGACTTGTGAAAAGTCACTTGTCTGCCTTCACACTTCACAGCCATTTAAGAACTGCCTTCTGTCATGTCTGCTCTGCTTTCTCATAATTTGAAAGTGTAGACTCTCTTCTGAGGGCAGTCATTGGGCAGTCTGAGGGCATCCTCCATGTTTCTGTCTGAAATAAAGTCCTGCCTTGTAAACAATCTGCACCAATGAATTGTTCTCACAGGAAAAAGTCAAACTGGACAGCTTTGTGACAACTGGACCAATAGAGGTTATGGGAAATCTAGCTTTTAATATGTTACTAAAGTTTTAGACCTAGCCCCTTGCTGCGGCAGAGCTGACATAGCTCTATCGACGCCCAGGTAACTTAACTGATTGACATAGCTAAAATTCTTACCTTTAATTTTCCTTAGAGTGCATTCTCCTACTTTAATTAGCTTTTGATCTATGGTGCATCTTTCAGACTAGTGAAAGAACTTCTGTTTTGCTGTTTGCTATGTACAGAATCTCTATGTTTTGAAGATCAGCATTTTTCCTACTTCTACTCATTATAACCTCTATGTTCTCCTTCATATAGTATCATAAGCAGCTGCTTGGTGGTTGGAAGTTGTTTTCTGAAATTTATTCCTTACAGAGAGAGGAAAGGAGTCTAAAATACCTTGGCTTTCATCAAGGCATGTCTTTGCCTCCTGCATTTAAAGACCAAATACAATCAAGTGTCAGGTCCAGCATGCCTGCTATAGGTGCCTTATGTAACCCAGGACTGGATTGGTCTAGAAATTTTTATTGTTTTTTCTTGTCTTGTGAGGTGACTGGTTTTCAAGGGTTACTACATTGTTTTAGCAGTAGAGATTCTAGTAATCCATTGTAGCACAACTTTTCAGAATGACTTTGAGACTCTTTACCCCATTCTTCCTGACTCTCTCTCTCTTCCTCCACTTGTGTGGTCTTCTAAAAGTGAAGTGATGTTTAACAGCAATGACTGCTGCATTTTAGAATCATAGAGTGTTTAGGGTTGGAAGGAACCTTCAAAGGTCACCTGGTCCAAGCCCCCTGCAAGGAGCAGGGACATCCCCCACTAGATGAGGTTGCTCAGAGCCTCATCCAACCTGGCCTTGAATGTTGCCAGGGATGGGGCATCTACCACCTCTCTGGGCAACCTGTTCCAGTGTTCTACCACCCTCATTGTAAAAATTTTTTTCCTAATATCTGATCTAAATCTACCTCCCTTATTTTGAAACCATTACCCCTAGTCCTGTCACAACAGGCCCTATTTTCCATAGTTTTGCTCTATTCCAAATTGCTGAGCAGAGAAAATATCTACTCAAAGTACACTAATGATTTGACAGATTACAGAGGCAGCAAATGTCTTTGTTAAGGGCAAAATATCTCTGATTCCCATTACTTACTTAAAATGGAATGTAGCACACCAATAAAGTGGCATATTGTTTTATCTAGATCTAAGAGAATATGTAGCACATCTTACCATTCAGTCCATGGCATCAGAATTATATGTGTAACCCTGAAGAGGACAAGATTTCCTTTGACAAGAAAAAAATTGTCTAGCTTTTCTGGGATTTATTCTATTTTCTGTTGAATTTTAAGTTTCTCCTCAAGTTCTTTTTACTCACTGTTTTCTTTATAACACTTGAGTTTTTGGACAGTAAAATTTACTTTGGAGCCTGATATTCAAGAAAATGGAGAAAATTAAACTCCTGGAGAAAACTAATCTTCAAAGAAATGACCCAGAAATTTCAGAGATTAGTGCCTACACAGTAAGTGTTGTATTTATGTAGTTCTGGATGGATGTTTGAAGGTGAGTGAAAATGAACACAGATGAAAAAAAATGGAGAGAAATCTATGTAATTTTGGGGGGAGAGTTACTCGTTTAAAAGCAGCAACAGAAATATGACAGAGTGGTAGTTCATTGCCCTTTCTTTCTGGACACCTGAAGATATAAGCCCCAATCACTTTCCAGGACTAAAGCCAGCTCAACTTTCTTTCAGGTCAACTGTTGCTCATCAGGAGAGGAGGAAAAAAAAAATTGAAAAAAAAAAAATTCTGATTGTAAGCTTCAATTTCTTTGATTACTTTTGCCCATCTTTTCTTTTTATTATTATTCTTTCTCTTGTATATCATTCCTGGAAAACTACCTGCTTTTTCACTGTTGCTTTGAAATCCTGACGTTAAAAAGAAAATTTATGTTGGATATGCCTTACTTCACACTGTTCAGTTACCTAAGGAACGCTCGTATACATATGAAGTTCAAAGGTAGCATAATCTACCATATGAGAAAAAGAAGCCAACAAATAATTTAACAGTGCAAGTTAGGCTTTTATAGTGAAATCTGGGTATGTCAATACAATATAAACACTGCTTCCCTAAATGATGCCGAAGTAACACAATGAATAAATAAAATACTCTTTTCCCCATAAAAATGAGGTACTAGAAGAGATCTGATCTTTGCTATAAGAATGAAACTTTGCTATAAATAATTATAAAAATACCTTTAAATATATCATTTCAGGCACCAATGCTGAACTCTAGTGTGTTTTAGAAACTGAAGTCTAGAGTAACACATTCACAGGAATACAGTGGAAATCTAGCTAAATCTAGGAAATCTAAGTAAAATAATTTTGTTTCCCTCTTAAAAAGGGATTATAACATGAGTGGAAAAACCCTCCTTAGATAAAGATGCTAATTACAAAGCAACAGGGAAAACCAAACTTCATTTGTCTAGAGGAGTAGACAGCTTCATGCAAAGATGGGGGAAGGTAAATAAAGAATTTCACTGAAATTTATTGGCTTTGGACCAGACCTATAAACTAATTCTCTTTGTCCTTCAGTCTGAATGCTGATTTTTTAAATATAATACTGGAGAAAGCAAAATTTTTTGTGGTTGTTCTAAATTCTCTTACAAAAACACTCAGAAACTCACCATTGCAGGCACAATGTGATGGATACTGTAAATGGCTAGTTTTGTGCTTAATGTTATGCAAGGCAATGTGTTAAATACATGCACACTGCTTAGAACACATGGCTCTTCAGAACTACATTACTGTTCAACCATGCTCAAGTACATCACATGACAGCAGAGCCTCGAGGCTACCGAGGCACTGTGGGTGCATCCTTCTTTTTGTTCTAGATGCTAGTAAAGGAATATCATTTCATGTGTAGACCTGCCATACAGCAGACTGTACCTAGACACTTTCTCAGCTTAAATTTTAGGGAATTGAACTGATGGCATTGCAACATGAGAGTGCCAAACAAGGGAAATACAAGAAAATAGTCCATCCCAAAATCACTGAGTTTGAGCTTATGTAGTATTTATCTCTATACAAGGGAGCACAGATGGACTTTTGATGTTTAAAAGATATTTCTTTTGTTGTCTCTGCTGGCATATGCAGAAGGAACGGATGATTTCCATTTTAAAGGAACATCTATCAGTTGCATATCTTTGCAGTTGGTACAGCTATGTACTAGAGATAAAGTTTGAAATATACTTAACGGTATTTTTCCAGTACTTCCAAATCAGGTCAAAATTCCTCCTGCATAGTTCATACTACTTATAAAAAATAATCCAATCATATGATTTCTAAAAGTTACAAGGAGTCATTGGTTTCTATGAAGCAATGCTAACTTTCAACCCATCAGATTCTGTAAAGAATATCATATATAATTCACACACAAATATGGAAAAAAATGTGTAAGTGGAATAATAAGTAAGTATTAACCTTCATTATCTCAAATTACATTAGCCGTTCATTTACAGTTTAGTTTGCCAGGAACATTTTCTCAGAAAGTAATGACTTGATTTTTTTTTTTAGTTCCAGCCAAACTCTTAATCATTTAAGAATAGTAGCAGAGGGAGAAGGGATTTAATAAAGAAGATATTTTTAATTCCATCAGCTGAACAAACATTAAAATGTTTATTTTCCTCCTGCTTTGGATAATTTTCTATGAGATGCTTGAAAGAGGTGGATCTGCTCTAAAAATTATGTCCTCATGCCCGTTGCTAGACCAAAAGGCAAGCTTTCAGAAACACATGACAAAACATGCCCTTGTCATATGGTCCTCTGGACTAGGTTCTAGATGCACTTGTGTGCACTGATTGTGTTACCAGCTGTTTGCATTTTGGTTATACGATGAGAGGGATGGAAGAACGACATGACTGGGAAAGACAGCAGCAGGGATTAATATGTCAGAGATATTTCTATGTCCTGATTCTGCCTGAGTGACATTTAAAAAAGAAAAGGGCAAGGAGACAGGGAAAGGATTTTGCCAGTCTAGATGTGAGACAGTACCTGGCTCCTGTCCATCTATAGCATTTTTTTACATTTCTGCATTTAAGCACTTCTCAATACTGTAATAGTTATGATAAAGTATCTGATTTACTATTTCATGTAGTCTAATATATCATTCATGTTTGTCTAGATACAATTTATCTGATAAAACATAACAATTTATGTCTTTAAAAACGTAGATTACAAGAAAAAAAGCTGGATTTTTGTATACTTTTCAGTGGAGATAAAAAGGGAGAAAAAAAGGGCAAGATGAGAAAAAAGCAAAAGGAAAAGATTACATGAAATACACGTCAGGAAATGTTAAGAACTAGATGAGACATTCCCTACTGTTACAGACAACTCAGGAAAGTCAGAGAGATATTCCAGAGGACTGAAGAAGGACAAACAGTATATTTTGGGAAGAGAGGAATTATCTTGGGAATTACAAGCCAATCAGCTTAGTTGTCCAGAAATATACTGGCAAGATATGAATCATTTGCAAGCACCTGGGGAATAAACAAGACATAAAAGATAGTCAATATACTTGTATCAAAGAAAATATTGTATCCAGTGCTTTTCTTAGGCAGCATATCTACCAAAGACAATAGGAGAAAGTCTGCCTTGATTTCAGCAAGACTTTTAACACTTCTGTGTGACCTTTTCCTGATAAACTAAGGAGATAAGGTTTCATGAAATTGCAATAAAGCAGAACTATACCCAACCATAAAACAGTACTTAAGCTAATTTTTAATAATTTTCTGTTTGACTGGGGGACAACTCAGGTTTATGGAGGTATAGAGAAGATTTGGGGATAGTCTGGAGAATTGGAAGGCGATCTGGTCTTTTCCAGGTCTTGCTCACGTTGTTACTGCTGCAATGACGGAGGAGTGCATTTATGATCCATGAGAAATAATGAGCTATCTGGAGGCACAAGCACAATGTAAGTTAGAGATTGACAAAAAATTGCTCTAAAATCAGTTGAAATTCATAAAAGATAAGCTGCATATATAACAGACAGTACGATTAGGAAGCACACTTGCAAAATGAAAAATAACTGCTCAGGTTAAAGTGCTGTAGGAAAGAATGTGTAGGCTGCAGTGGACTACAAAACAAATATAAGAAAAAAAAAAAGACGACATTTCCTATCTATTAATGGTATTGCTACACGGAAGACATGAAGGGTTACAATGCTTTGTTCTAGCAATGTCTTGGGGAGGTAGAATGTCCAGCTTATAACATTGTATAAAGAGCTTGACACTGAGGAGATGCTAGAGTGATTTTGTCAGAAAAGATTTGGAATACGCATTTCTTGCACGAACTGAGTTTTCCAAGCCCAGGAAAGTAAAAGCAGATAAAACCATCCAAGTGCTATTCATTATGTTGTATTTAATCAGACTTTTGTAAACTAGAGCGGTAGGAAGCACAGAAAAGAGATTCCCCAATCTTCCAGACTTCTCGCCTTGAGTGTTTCTTAAAAGTCACTAAAGTTCTGAGTTGATTCTGCAGGTAGTTTAGCTGTGTTTACATAGCAGGGCTCACAAAATAGTAAACCCTATGTATCCCAAACTGAAACTTCATTAGATCAGCTTTGGGATGATTGTCAGCTAAATACCCCAAAGCTCATTAAAAATGTCCCTTGTCTACATGCTTTTTGCCCATGTTGCCTATCCCAGGCTGCCAGACCATTTGTGCCTTGAATCTGTAACATTGTCACTAGAAAGATGTTCTGGTTTTATTTAGTGAGGTGGGGCTACCCTAGAAGTTTCCCCTTCCAGTGGACGGACCCACTGCTGGCAAGGGCCAAGACAGTTGGTGGCAGAATGTTCCCTGATAACACCTCTGTGATAACATATTTAAGAAGGGGAAAAACAGAAAAAAAGGAGGAAAACAAAACAAAACAAAACAGATATGAGAATCTGAAGCTGGGGACAGAGAGAGGGAGGCATGAGCCTTGTGGGCCTTGCGGCCCTCACCCTCTGGGCTCCTGCCGGGCACTGTCTGGGCCCGACTCGGCCCGGCCCGGCTACAAGGAGTGGAGAGGAGATGAGATGTGAGGAGAACCTGAGAGGGGTCTGCCTGAGCCGGTTGTGAAGAATTTCTTGTGAGAGGAACGGCTGCAGACGCCAAGGTCAGTGCAGAAGGAGGGGGAGCAGTGCTGCTGCTCCCGGCAGAGATTCCCCTGCAGCCCGAGGTGCAGCCCATGGTGAGGCCGGCTGTGCCCCTGCAGCCCATGGAGGCCCCGCAGGAGCAGGGATCCACCCGCAGCCCGGGGAGGGCCCCACGCTGGGGCAGGCGGATGCCTGAAGAAGGCTTTGGCCCATGGAGGGCCCGCACTAGGGTAGCCGATCTGGAGGGACTGCACCCCGTGGAAAAACGACCCACACCAAAACACTTTATGAAGGACTGTAGCCCATGGGAGGGACTCCAGACTGGAGCAGGGGAGGAATATGAAGGAGTGGTGTAAAGTGACAAATGATGAACTGACCATAACCCCCATTCCGTCTTCCCCCCCATCCACTCAGGGAAGGGAAGGGAAGGAGGTCAAGATAATGTTAAGCTCGGGAAGAGGAGTGGTGGGATGAAGCTATCCTGTTCTCTTTCTCATTATCCTGCTTTGGTTTTAATAATAAACAAATAGTTTTCCCCAAGTTGAGTCTGCTTTGCCCGTAACAGTAACTTTAAGGATCTCTCCCTCTCCTTATCTCAAACCTTGAGCCTTTTTTTTCTCATGTTATCTCTCCCTATTCTCTTGGAGGGTGGAGGGAGAGAGACTGCATAGTCTGGTGGGGCTAAACTAAGACAAAAGAAAATTCTTAGTGTGAACGTAATTAGTATGATAGGAAAAGATCTTTATCTGGATATCTTATTATCACAGTATCTGTCTGAAAAATAAACAATATCACCATAAGCATCTTTACAGAGGTTAATGTAGGAGATTTGGGCATCCTTAACTTTATACTTGAAATGTGAGTTCTCACTCCCAATGAAAGCCCTCTTTGCCATAATACAGAATAAGACAGTTCTGTTTCTTAATTTCTGGTTCATTTCTAGATCTTTCTTTTCTTCCGTTCCTGGTCATCATTTTCCCAAATGTATTATGCCTTACAAATGCACACTTTCTATTTTTTCCTTTTCTTTTAAAAATTAATTAAATCTAATCCAACTGTGCTTCACTATGTCCTACCAAGAATGAGGAATCTCGGTCTTTGTAATTTTTTTTGCCTGTGATAGTGAATATTTGCACTTTGATAACATTGAAGTATATTTCTCCACCCAGAATTAACTACTCCAGCTTTGTGCAAAATAGGAGTAGGAGAACAACAGTGTTGGGACAAAATTATATCGAACAATTCAATTTGAATCCTGTGAATCCTTTGATTTTGCCATAATCCTGCAAACAGGCTAAATTTATTCCACTCTGCACATGATTTCTTCACTAAAACATGGAGTTTTATGTGTGTCCTTCAGATGCAGCCACATTCCTTCTACCTCATCTGATTTCCAGATCAATAGAACTTCTTTGCTATGAAAGTGCATTCCATCTTCTTGCTCCTTTGCCCAAATTAGTGATGTCAGTAGCATTCCTATTTATACTGGACATAGCTTTGAAGACAAAGACTGAAAATCTGAAATTTTCCTTACAAAGAAGCTGCAATACTCCAAGCAGAGATACATAGAAAAGTACAGATCTGAACTGGACTGATTTCTTGAACTTCAATTTGATTATCTGGTGCAGTTTTTCACTTAAAAGATCCTCTTCAGCACCAAAATCAGGAGATGGATGATGAAATCTTGACAGTATGGCTACTGACGTGTGGGGTCAATGACAGCATTTCTGTATGGTCTTGACATAACGAAATGAAAACATACTATTCACCAGATTCTTCTCATGCCCAAACAGACTTCCTGCTGAGAAATACTTTTCTCAAAATGCTTCTACCCGAGGCCACTGAATGATCTGTAATTTTATCACTCAACATTTCTTCTCATTATTATTTGAAGGTTTTTATCAATGCAGACAGTTTTCAAGGCAGAAATTTAAAATACAATTATGGTGCTTAAGAGTGGTTTGGCAGTTACCCAAAAGAAGATGGAATGTTGTTCACAGGCTGCCTTTTCTTGTCTATTTTTCAGACTCTCCTCCACTACCTGTACTATGAAACAGCATCAAGGAACACAAACTGCATAAAGCAGTACTTGAAAAAAACTTAAATAAGGATGGATTTAAAGTTTAATCAAATTCTCTCAGTAATCACTCACTGCTGACAGATCAACAGATCATTTTATCTTTCTGCTAATGCAGATTACTCCTTTCTAAGCTTTTTCAAGCATTTTGATCAGTACTGTGCTTTGAGGCTTTTAGCTTATGCTTTATTTTGTCTCTACAGATTAAAACATTACTAACTGTGAATTTGCTCCAGATTTGTATATTCAGGAGGCCTCCATATTTCATTTAATTCATTCTTTGTTCCAATGGTCCAAGTCATAGTCATATATACTACTGATCTAAGTCTAGCCTGATTGCCCTAGAGAGAATCAGAGAGGCTGTCTCTTGTTGGCATAAGTGTTCTCTTAAAAGGACTAAAAGATCTATTTTGCTGTTACGAATTTTCAGCTGGCCACTCAGCTGGCACAGCACTGACAGTCTTGAAATCTCTTAGTGATGTAAGGTCTATTAGGAAATGTTTTAAGTAGTCTTAAAGCTTTCTATGATTTTGGTTTGGCTTATGCACATCTCTTCAAATACAGCGTTGTTGATTTGCCAGTTCTGGAGTATTACTTGTGTCCAGCACTGATAGGGAAGTATGTCCTATATTTGCTTAATCTACTTTATGAATGAGAAATCTGAATAATTCAGGGCCTAACCTGAACATCTCAAACTTTGGATGTTTCAAACTGAGAGTCAGTGTGGACATAGTGCTAGCTAGTCGATGAGTTTAAACTTTGAAAAGTTTATTCTCTGATTTTATCAATATATATGCCTGAAAACCTGAGGTCATTTATTCATGTAAACTCCATTTATCTTAATTTTAAGGAAAAAACAAGTTAATGGATATAATGTATTCCTATTGAGGGCTGGAGCACCCCTCCTATGAAGAAAGGCTGAGAGAATTGCAGTTGTTCACCCTGGAGAAGGGAAGGCTCTGGAGAGACCTTATTGTGAGCTTTCAGTATGTAAAGCAGGCTTATGAGGAAGATGGAGAGAGACTTTTTACCAAAGTCTGCATTGACAGGACAAGGGGTAATGGTTTTAAATTGAAAAAGGGTAGATTTAGATTGGACATAAGGAAGACATTTCTTATGATGAGAGTGCTGAGACACTGGAACAGGTTGTTCAGAGAAGTAGTGGATGCCCCATCCCCGGAAGTGTTCAAGATCTGGTTGGATGGAGCTTTGAGCAACCTGGTCTAGTGGAAGGTGTGTCCCTGCCCAAGGCAGGGAGGTTGGAACAGATGATCTTTGAAGATCCCTTCCAACCCAAATAATTCTATAATTCTATGATTCTACGAGTCTATCCCCTAGTGAGCTATGAAATCCTCATTTCAAATGTCTACTGTATTATTGAGTTATTTTTTATGTATAAGCCTTGCATTTATCTAGGTTTAAGAAAATAAACATTTAGTTGATTGAACACAATGAAGTTAGTAATAAAACAGCAAATAATAGAAAATGGTTGCATGTATTCCCAGAAGATCGTTCTGTAATATTTAATGCCGTAACTATTTCAAAAACTTCCATGTTGTTTATATTCCTTCAGAAATGTATTATATGAGTAAAATATCCTAATTATTTCTGGGAAAAAGCTGTGAGCTCATAGATAGTATTTATGTCCAGGAGGCATTTTTAAAATTTAAAAAGCCCAATATCTAAATCTTTAGTCTTATTGAAGAAAGAAAGTTCAGATACTGGTGTTTGGCAAACTGCTAGCTAGGGTTCTTTAGATATGCTTTTGGCCAGGTGAGTCTCTCTGTCCATGTGTCTGACATTCCACTCTTGTCTTGGAAACTGATTCCTTCTAGGACAGATGCTCTTCTATCCTAGAAGTTGTCTTCACAGTGACTGTGAGTCCTTGTTAGTAGTGCTGATTTGTTTGCATTTAGCAGATGGAGGGGAATCAACTAAAGCTAGATATGGCAATTCTCCTCTGCGGCAATGGAAGAAGAGCAGCTCCTGGCTTTCCTCAAAGCTGAAATTCTGTCTGAGCATAGTGAGAGTCCCAACTGCATAACTGGCTATGAGACTACCAAAGAGAACTAGTGGAATATTCTCATTTTGCTATGAAGCTCATCAGATTAGTGTAAGTTCTCACGAACCTTACTTTCAAGGTTCTCTCTTCAAAACCAGGTAACAGGAGTCTATCATATATTCTTTGAGTTTGCTGTTTTTACCTTTTTGTCACACAGTGTTCGGTCATCATCTTGCTTTGAAAGCAGTAAGTTATTAAGACATAAGAAATGCCAATCTATCAAACCACTTAGGACAACAATTTTGATGTTGACTTCAGAGAAGATATTGCAGGGTTGGACATGAAGGCTTTGCAGCAGTCTTAGCCAGAACTTAGCATCAGTTAATCTACACTGACAAGAGATTACGAATTTTAGACTGTGAGTGAATTCCATTTTGTTTGCTTCTTAATCAGATTGTAGTAATTGGGGTCAACAGCACTGCTTTCTTACAAGCTGTCAGCACAATTATCTAGCATTTGGTGTTCCAAACAGTGGAGTAACAGACATTGTGCATGTTCGTAGTACTGTGTAAGTGAAAAAACAGATCTTGTAAGACTGATTGCAAACATATATATGACACAGCACTTCTTACTCAAATCTGACATTTTCCTTATGTGTCACCGTTTAGAAAACAAGCCAAAGATTTCAAATAAACAATACCTTGCTGAACTAATATGCATTTTATCTCTGCACTATAGCACATAGCAGCACTTGGTATATGAAGCAGAAAATGTTACAACAGGTTGTTTAGAAAGGTTTCCTTTGCTTACTAACATGTAATCAAAATAACAAAAGCCACATCTGGTGTCAAATTCATATGATTTTGCCAAAAAAAAATCAGGTAGAATTCAGGTCTACTAGTTTGCTACTGGTCTACTCATTCCATGAGGACTTATTCAACAGGGCCCAACAATTTTCAGTGAAGGGCCTCTAACAAATAATGGCTTAACCTCACCTTCTGAAAATGCTGGAAAATTTAAACACTGTCTTGGTGGTCAGTTAACTACAAATCCTCATTCAAAAAATAATTAATCAAATCTTTTACAATACTAACTTTAAAAGAGAAAAGAAAGAAAAAAAGCAATAGGGTGCTATCGCTTTTCCTAAAGGAAGTCCACCCTGAATTCTTGATCATGCAGCTACTTGGACAGCTGTCTGCTTCCCTCCTCCTTTTCTAGTAATGCTCCAGTTACAAAATCTTATTATCAAATCCCAGGTCTCCATCATCTTGCTGAATGGCAAATGATCAGACAAGCTGCATCTGACCCAGTGCTATGGACTGTTGCGTGTCCAGCCCAGGCAACTGCTTTTCTTCCTCCATGATTTTGGTCTTATATAATGAATCCCAAGGCTGCGATGTGCTGGTGAAGTTAAATACTCTTCCCCCTGATAGAGTAACTAGCTTGCCCACACCTTTACGCACCATTTCAACAATATAATCTTCTCCATGCTGTTACCCACTTTTTTTTTTTTTTTTTAAACAAAGGGTTGCTACTATGACAGAATAGAAAATGAAAATTAAACAATATCTACATTTACTTCTTGACCCTTTTAGTTACAGCTCTCTCTCTCAATCAAGGGCCATACAATTTTTTTTCTGACTTCCCATCAGTCTAGAGCTTTCTGCTCCTGGGCTTCTCATTTCTTTCAGACCTCAGGCCCTACTCTTATTCTGCAGCCCTGAAAAGCATGACAGGACTACCTTAGACTTCAGAAATCTTGAGGTCTTTAGAGAAGTTTTAGATATCCACATGTCAAAGAATTAAGCAAAGTCTGATAATGTTCTGAGGCATTAGCTCTGAACTGTCCATCCAGATAAATTGCTATAATGACCTCTGGTATAGTTGTGGCCTGAGCCACTTAACTCTTTTTAATAATTCCTGTTTGAGCTTTAGGAACTAGCAAAGGCTATGGATCATGTCAAATGAGCACTTCGCTCACAGCCCCCGTGTTTTGGAGACTGAAGATCTTAGTAGTATGTAGAAGCCTTCCCTAGTGAATTTGTTTTAGCATGAGATTAACAACATTTAAGCTAATAATATAGATGCAGCATTAATGTGATGGCCACATAGCCAAATATGTAGACAACCCATTACATCCTGCAGTACACCAGGCAAAAGCAGTAAGAAACTAGGTAAAATTCAAGAGAAGTTTGGCTTGGATACAGCAGCTAAGACCAGAGAACAATCTGCAGCATTTTCTAAGTGACTAGCAAATAAATATACTTTGAGTTGAATAATTAATAACCTGGAGTATTAATCAGTGCCAAAGAAAGGTTTTATGAAAAAGAATTTCACAAGAATTTTACAAGAAGATGCATCCATTTTTAAAAAATTCTTTGCAAAATTTGGAGTTTTGGGGGAAATAAAAAAGCAGAAATAGAATCTGAAATTCTTCTAGAATAAGTGAGAGCACGTGCAGCACTTATTTGTTGTAATAATGTAAAAGATAAAGGACAGCTACCTGCACTTAAATATTCAATTTGTATTACTTTTTAACATTTCATTAGGACAGAGTTTCTGTAACTGCTGCCGAAATGGCATTACCATTAATCAGGTAGAGTCACCCTAAGCACTTTACATGAAGTGTTTTTTTTTTCCTAAAGTGCAATTAATTTGGTTGTTTATTTCCTTTTAAATTAGCATTATAATTACATTATAATTATAAAAGCTTTACTTTAAGAATTACAGCATGTGTTTGTGGGTGTACTGCTGCATAATAGATGCATATATGTCTGTATATTCTTTGTGTAAACTGGGCCGTATATTATGTGAGGGCATCTGCTCAAAAAGCTAAGGAAAAGACCTTTCAAGAGAACATATTTTGAAAAGAAAAAGCAAGCCACCACTGGGTGCCACTGTTCTTCCTTGCAAGCTATCTTGTCTATCACTGCAGAATGATTTTAGCAGTAAAAGCAAGATCCAGACCCCATTCAGTCAGTGGCAAAGCTCACAAAGACTACAACAGCACATGATGAGAATTTAAAAGAACATGACCCTTCAACAGAGATGTGCTTGTTGCATAACTATTATAAAATAGGGGTTTTGCTTATGCAACAAAAATCTCTGGAATTTTATTCCACTGCTGTACATGGGGTTTTAGAGTAGAAGCTTCTAAGAGATAAGTTGGCAAGCATTTGGTATATAAAAAAATTCATGCACTGGTCCTGAATTCCTGAGAAGGCAATGATAAATCTCCTACTTGCTTCAGCAGAATCATAGGCAGATTTTTAGAAACCAGAGATAGACATTTCAGAGCATCCAGAAGAAGCTGTATTTCTGTTTTTCGTTCTAAATAATTCCTGCATTATTTGCCATGCAATAACACTACCCTCCCCTAGAAGAAGGATGCACAGTGGCTGCAATTTAGTGATGCTGGCATTATTCTTCTCTTGGCTTCATTCTCCAATGGTAATACTGTTGATTTATGAAAGACTCAGAGTACTTAGATAAGCTGTTTCCTGGCTCTGTGCCTTCCCTTTCTCTGTCTTCATAGAGCCCCAGGTCATGAAAGGGAAAGTGAGAGCATTGTCCTAAGTTTTTAAAATCAGGTTAATGCTAGATGCCTTTGGCATTTGAGAGATATTTTCTGGATCTGTATGTTATACAATATTATCTAAATGGTACAGAAAAGCTAGAAATACAACATTTGGAGGTACCTTAAGTAACTAAGGAATGTAAGGCCAGACTTGTAAAGACTTGTAAATGTCTAAGAATCCAAACAGTAGGATTTTAAATTCAATGGGAAGTAGATACCTTTTTTAAGGTCAATGGGATGTAGATACATCCAGAACTTCCTGGGCAACGGCAGCATTTGGGGATCCTGTGTCTCAGGTAATATCTCTCCAGAGCTAGCTATATAAACATCTGTGACAGACACAGGAAGGGGGTCTGCACCTTAGAATGGGGTTCACAGAAGTCAGTAAACTGAGTTGAAAGTTGCTTAAATTCAGCTTTGGGAAATACTGATAAAAGCTCTCAGCTCTTAAAAGTAGGTGGGTGACTCAACCCACTCAAGATTATCTGTTTATGTAAAGCAAGCTATTATTCTTATAGAAGTGTTCTTATTGCTGGACTACATTTCAGCACCTGACTGAATTTGCTCTAATTTGCATTAAAGGAATATTAATTCGGAAAAAAAAAAAAGATGTTAAATATTCTCCTCTGTCCTGTCACTCTTACTTACTGAGATTTAGAGCCAGCAGTCTGGTAACAATGGATGATGCAGAAGTTTCGTATGTTCCTGCCAGAAACACAGGGACACTAGAGTTAAAAAGCAAGTATAAAGGATGTCAAAGTTCTCAGTGGCATCATAATGTTGAACATAGCTATTTCATTCCACTCCATTTTTAAAATCTAAGATACTTTTTGAACTTAGCCTTTAGTATACAAAATATGGTTTAGGCTTTCAAGGATTAGATAAAAAAATATTTTGGCATATAACTCATATTGAAATCTCTGTCTGGGGAGTGCTTGGTGATTGGTGTGTATGTGTTTAATACATTTTTGCAAAAGTGAATGCACTTAGCCATTTCTGAAAATGCCTTCTATGTGCTTGCTTCTGTCTTTCCAAGAACAGTATATCTCCTCACTATTGCTAACATGCCAGTGGTTTAGATAGTTTCAAATACAATTCCGATATAATTCCTCTGTATTTCTTTGCCTGCTTTTTGTTATTCTTCATTTATTCTGTCATTAAATGTATAGGAGCCAGGTTACTCCTTGCACTGTAACACTAGCTGAAGCCTTAGCTGTATTAATTTCAAGTTAGCCTGATACCATTTACAAGGGTCCTCAATCTCTTCTCTTGAATGGAATAATAGATGCAGTTATGCAAAACTGATTCACTTAAAATACAGAGAGAAAGCAGCAATTGTAAGGCAAAAAAGGAAAGGATTGTTCTAGGTTTATAGAGTGAAAAAAACTCTGAAGAAACTATACATAATAGGGCTCATGTAAATAAGGTTAAATATTTCATAAGCTGTTTCTTTTCTAAGACTAAACTACAGTAATGAGAACGGGACAAAAACAAAAGATGAGTCTTTCAAACAATAGAACAAAACTCCATATAAAAATTATACTTTTCTACTTAAAATTTCCAAGCGGCACAGGAACAAAGTGGGTACTTTTGGAATATTATCATAATAAATAACATGTAACCTAATTTCAGATCATTCAGTTAAATATTTTTTTTTTTAATATAGATATTATGCCCGGATTTTCATAATAAAACATTCCTTTGTTTAGGTGGGTAAACTTTCTTTTAGTTAGGCATAGTTGTTTGGGTGGTTTTTAATTTTAAAAAAAAACTATGGGTGATTTAATCTGAAGGGATATTTGTTGAGTATTAATGAATTCAAATATACAGCGTTTCTAGTTTGAGCCAGAGAGAACCACTTGTCTTCGCCTTGCAATCCTTGGTGTCACTTGAACTGCTCATGTGACAACATTCTAATATGAAAAGAGACAATAGGCATTGTTGGCCTCGCATATTAATAAAAAAGAGCCCCAGTGTGTGCAAACAAAGGCTGCTTCCTGGAACATTGTGTCACAAGATTCCCAGGGTCAATCCTGACAGCTTTACTCTGATGAGAATATCTGTTGAAATCAATGAGCTCGATTCTCGTCACATTAATTTTATACCACTGTAGAGACATTGCTATTACACAGTCCCAGATTCTGATCTCAGCTTTGTTAGTGTAATGCAGAGCAGAAATGACCTACTCATCTGAGAGTTATATCTGGTGTTACCCTTGGGCTCTCTAAAAAGGCTCATGTGGGCAGGGAAAATGGGCCTGGTTACCATTGGGCATCTGCTGCAGAGCTGTAATTAAATAGTAAAATCCGTGTGAGTCACCGTAGAAGTGGTGAGAGAAGAGCTCTTGAGGATTTTAAGCAAGTGTGCTGTTTTTCCACTGAGCAGTAAATGAACGGAAAGAATAAGTACTGTGTGAGTGTGTCTGTGGGTCTTATAACCCCTGTGCTTTTCCTCTAAACTCAGACTTAAGTCTAGACTGAGACTTTCACTAAAGAAGAGTACTTTTCTTTCTTGCTTGTGTGCTTTTGAGTGCCCTTATTGCCTGAAGGGCTCACTTACTTTTTGGATTGCTAAGTAATAAAAGATAAAAGGCTATCATATAAAAGACAGACAACCAGAAGCAAGACAGTTCTCTTAGAAACAACAGACAATCAGAGGCTTTTATCCTTAGCTGATACTTGTTACTTTCTAAATATTTCTAATATTTATTTTCTAGGCTGCTAATATACAGACATAAGTGTTATTCCTCAAAAAAATTGTTAAAAGAAAGGTCTTCGATAGCATGCCTATTACCTAGCAAAACCTACTATAATCTGGTAAAGCAATTTTTATTCACGTTGGGGAGCTGGACTAGATGATCTTTGAATGTCCCTTCCAAGCCAAAGCATTCTGAAGTTGGGGGTGTGGGTGTGTATGTGTGTGTACACGATAATAAACTGAAAACAATTTTTTAACCCCTCTGTGTTATTCTCCTCTCCATTACTCGTCCATACAGCTTGACTCTCTGTTATAGCATTACCCCATAACTTCCTTACATGATTTCAGTATGAATATAGTACAGAGTGCAGCATTGTCTCATGAGATATTTCCCACTTAAAAGCAATTTTATGAGAAAAGTAGTTGGAACCCTAATCTTGATGGACAACCTGAGGAGAAAAACTGAGGCAATATCTCTTTGGGAGTACATTTTACCAGGAAGAAGGAAGCATGGAATAAAACAGGTCCTAGTCCTGAAATCCTTCTGGGGTTTTATACCCATAAAACTCTGCCAAATGTATAGTAGAGGTTGTAACTAAAATATATCATGCTATTGTAGACAGCTGGTACTGACTGACCAGTACTTGTTAATTAATTTATCTACAATTTGTTCACTCTTAGTTAACAATAAGTTTATGAGAATGTCCAGACAATAAAATTAGAAGTTGAGTTTTTTAAAAGTATGTCACTAATAATTCACCACTAGTTGGGGCAAGGGAATAAAAAGAATAAGAGGAGTGAGTTCTTACCAAGATTCTTACATTCCTTCAGAATGACTGAATACCATGGCTTTCTACTTTGTCTCTAGCCTGTGTCTCTAATAGATCTGAGCAGGCTGTTGAAGTTCCAAGAAATTCTGTTGCTCTCGAGAGCCTCAGAAAGCACATCCAAGAAGGTTTGTTTCCTTTTGGTCTTTGACCACTGTCAAACAGACAAGATTAATGTTAAGAAAAGCAGCAATGGAATCTTCCTTATCTCTAATTTTATCATTATTTTGGACCTGCCTGTGTATGCATCACACTCCTGTAGACTTAACCAAGGCCCCGGTACAAGGTAACAGATATAATGCAGTAATATCTACATGTGTGAATGTATGTAATTCATTAAAGGTTATCAAAATGCCTATACACATATATTATCAGTACTATAACTAGAGCCCATGTTTATCTAGTTCTACTAGATTGTCTACTGCATCTCTTTCAACACAAGATTATACGGAAAACTTTGGAAAAGTTTTAGTTTATTGCTCAGTTTATTGCTCAGACGAATGAATACAAGCGCAAAGAACGGAGAAAACTGTGTATTCACTAGTAACTTGAGAACTGCCTGATTTATGAGTTGTTCAATTGATTTTTCCTCTGAATTATGTTGACTCGTCTTTCTCTGTCAGTACAAACAATGCTGAAGTTCAAGGTCAAGTCCACATTAACATCTGAGTAGAATCAGTCCTCTCTCCACTTTTGCTCATCTGAATTAATGACATAGTTTCAATTTTTAAGAAAGTAAAGATAACTATAACAATGACAAGTTTATCTCCACAATTTAACCAGACTATCTCTCCCAAACACCTGCAACTGTAGCTCTCTATTGCAGATCTTTACAGGTGATGATGGAATCTGTATAAATATAGGCCAACAGGATTTGTAGTTAAATGCGGAAAGCCTAACACATTCTGCCATATTCCTATCCTGATGAGGTACCCCTGACTAGGGAGATGACTGAAAATACCTTGGACACTTCATCAAATTGTGTAATGGCTCCAGAATACTTGATATAAACAAAGATTTGTACTTGGCTGTGGCAGTACCCTATTTAGGCCAGTGCCCATGTAGACTGTTTTCTTTCTATTTCTTTGTGAGTTCAGGTCTATAAAAGCAACATGGTATTTCAGCTGGTGCATTTCTAGGGGATTATCGTACGTGACGGGTGGTTAAACATCATTCGATGCATGCAATGATTGCCCAAATATTCACTGCCTATTGTCTTTTAGTATTTAAATAGAACACTGGATTTAATGAGGATAAGTTTGTTTGAAGTAAGGTAGTCTTAGCAGCAGTGTTTGTATGTGAAAGTGCATAAACACTATTATTTCTGTAGAGCCAAAAGTGAAATTCCTTCTGTACGGCTAGTTCTGCCTGAACACGCGCTTGAGTTTTGTGTCATACCCAGCTAATCACAGGATCACAAAATCATAATTATTAGTGACAGAGAAACCTATTAGGTAAGTCCCGTGGGGACCAGCACAGCATCACTGACAGAATAATCTCTCATAATAAATATAGTCATACAGCTAATGTAAGTAATTGGAACGCTCTCTCTCTCTATCCAGTTACTTCTGCCTGAACGCAGGCTTAAGTTTTGTGTTATACCCAGATGATCAGAGAATCCCCAAATCAGAATTATTAGTGATAGAAAAACCTATTATGTAAGTCTCCCAGGGAGCAGCATGGCATCACTGACACGGTAATCTCTCATGATAAATGCAGTTATACAGCTAATTTTAGTAACTGGGACTTTTTTCAAACAACTATGTTACTTCTGAGGCCATTTGTATCTGATGTCACTACAAGAGAATTGTTCTGCAGCACGACTTCAGCTTTGTTAGTGAGGAAGGAACACAAACACTGGTACAGCAGTGCTGTATTTGGAGCAGCATATTGGCTTAAAGAGAATGGCAAAGATATAACAAATCAGCTTTTGTTCTTGTTTTTCCAGGCAGGATGTTTGCCTCTGCTAACTAATTACATAACCGATGACTTTGCTTAGTCTTAAATGTCATGCTCTTGGTGGTGTGAATGGTGCACACAGATACGCTTGTGCCTTCAACACATAATATAGTTTGTGTTTCTTTCTCTTTTCCTGTGGATTTTCAAGGTTGGACAAATAATTTATGTTATCTTCCATCTGCAACTTCTTAAAGAAATGTGCAGGCTGTATCTTCATTGGAAACTAATCATAGGTGAAATGACTGCCAGTTAGTTTGTAAGGAGCAATTCAACATGCCGCAATAGAACCACACATAAATAGAAGCGTTCTGGTGTCATGCCCCATGTGCACATTGGCCTGCCTTTGGCTATGATCAGTAGAACAAGTGGCTTATCTCAGGATTTCTGAAACAGTAAGTCATTGTTTTATTCCACACATTTCTGCAGAAGATGATGGACTAGCCTGCCTGCCAAATCAAGAGATTAAAGAAACAAGTGCTCTAGAGCAGAATGGCTCTGCTCTCAGCAGCCAGAGATACCTGAACTCCCACTGTGGAGTATCAGTTCCCCATGGCCCAGGTCAGCTTCGCTGCAAATCACACAAGCAATGGGGTCTTGCTTCCCTCAGTACAGAAGGAGACAGCAGGTAGATACAGGAAGTATGCTACCTTCCTAAACAGCTGTTTTCCTTCTCTTCTTGCTGGAAGGTGCCTGGCTGGAGTCAACCAAACGAAAGGTTAAAGCTGACCTTCAGCCTTTATTTTAGCTCACTGAGTCTAGACGCTGAACATCTGGTGTGATCTGGTTCTATGAAATGCTTACCATGGGGATCTGTTCTTCCCTAAACAACTGACAGCTGTTAAACTTGTACGCAGCAGTTATCTGATTCTGCCTCTGCAAAATGGATGCTATTAACAGAGCTGTATCTGCTTGGTCTTTCTGGTACTGGCTATGGAAGAGATCCCTGGGTTACAAGGAAAGGCAAGGGAACTCCTTCTCTTGACTGGAGGTATGTGACAAACCTTTGAAGATGTCCACATTGACCAGATTGTCAGGAAAAGGCAGATCTGTACGGTGGCACCTGATCTCTTACTGTTATCCTTGGCCTTTTCATCACATCTGTGCATTGCCAGCTGGTTTGCTTGATCCTGTCACCAGTTCCTGCTACTCTGACACAATGCTGTACAGTTTAGAGTTTCTCTGTGAGAGATTAAAGCACTCATATTAGGCCACTACTGAACCTAGATTCTGATATAATCCTCCTTTGGATCTGTGAAAAACAGATTCATCACTTTTTTACTGAACCTGAAGTATGTGCTCTGTTTTACTTAATACAAGAAAGGAAAGTGCAAGCAGAGAAACTGAGAGCTGGAGATGGGACTGAAAATGGTGAAATCCCATACGAAGTTTGAGTCTCTAAACTGGCAAGGTGGGGTGGGTCACAGAACAGCAAGAGGGAAGAAACATGTGTTTGGGAGCATGTACTTGGAGAAGCTTATGGAAGGGCTGGGAGGAAAATTAGGTATTGAATTTTGTGATTGTAGTGCCTGCACATTTTCACAGCAATTATCTTTTGCTATCAGCATTCAGAGAAGGTAATTTGAGTTCTTCCCTAAACCTCAGGGCATGGTGGCTAGGTTGACACAGATTATTTTAAGGTAAAAGGCTGCAGTAAAGACAGAATCATAAAAATTCCAATCCATTCTCATAACACCTGCAAGAATTATATGTTCCTTCACTGTGTGCAGTCAGCTGTTGCTTAATCTCAGTAACCTCTATGCTACAAAACAGCAATTGAAACATGCTAATAGAACTAGTAGGGGTATTTTGGCAATAGAACTAAGCCAGAACCCCAGGATTTATGTACACATATTTTACGGTGCTGAGAAACAACAACAAAGAGACGTTAAATACCCACAAGTAATAAGGATGTTAGGTTTTTTGTTGGTCTGAAAAATTACCTAGAGCATAACATCCTATAATGCTTAATGAATGATAATTTAGCATTAATTTCAGAATAATACCACTTTTTTTTTTTTTGCTTGCACTGACCAAATTCTCTCTCACCCAAGTGTTTTTAAGGTATCACACTCCAGATAGGTTAACATACACATAAATGGCCTAAGTATGGACTAAAATGCAAAGACACAGACATGTGAGGAATAGAGTGGAATGACAAAAAAAAAAAAAAAAAAAAAAAAAAAAAAAAAAAAAAAAGCTGTCAGACACCTGCCTGATCCATACAAATAAGTTTTACCAAGTAAATCTAATTTAATTTAGTAGTCCATAAAAAAAAGTCATTGTATAAAACAAGGTTGATGAATTTTAAGAAAACAGCAAATCTGAATACAGCTTTTCTAGATTAAGAAAATGACTAATCCACTGAGAAACTGATTAATACAGTCTCATCTAACTTTAGCTGCTTGAAAGGTGTATACTAGAATTCATATTATCTATGTAGACTTCATTGCTAGTCCATAGAAAGTTACAGATGGAACCAGATGTCTTTCATCTTATTCTGCTCTCAGTGTCTAGAAACTATCTTTGCTGATTACGGAGATGATTTGATTTTTAAACCAGGTAGCAACTGCTCATGTGGCTCAAGTTAAGGGAAAAGAATCTTGTGCTCAGATTCCAAAACTGAGATGATAGCAGAAGATAGACAAATACTATTAGTTTTAATAATTACAATAAGAAGATACAGGATGAGGAGATCTAGTATTTTATGATGTGCAAAAAAAATGCATACAGTATTTCAGGCGGAGTATGCAGGTTCGTACAGCAAGCAGCTACACACTGGAGGAATGTTTCCATAGGTCTGCTGATGCAAAGTAAAACCTCACATAATGTGTGATAGAGATCTGTACCATTAAATCTTCTTATACAAGCAATATTAAGACTTTTGAGCACTGGCATCTTTTGGCCTGATGCAAATTTAGGAAAGGATGATTTACTGCCAAAGGTAAGAGATGGCCTTGTTTCTGTGTGGATGAATTAGTGCACTTCATTTAGATCTAACAGAGTATACAGTATACTTGAGGGCATAATGCAAATTTACCACAGTTACCATTGAAAATACTTTAAAAAAAATGTTTTTCATAACAAGCACCCTATAGAGATTTTAGTTCATAACAGGTAACATTTAAAACACAGAAGTGACCACGATGGAAGAACATTTAGCAAAGAGGGCTGTGGGGGAGATAAAATTGAAAGTTAACAGGCAGTCAAAGCCTTTTATTTAATATAATATAAATAACATATACTGTAATTTTTAAAAAAAGCCTTTTATTTAAAAATAATCCTGGTGGAGAAATATATACAGAAGATCTTGTCTTGATTGCATTGGTTCCTAGATCCTGATATTTCGGATTCCTGATGCAGACATCCACTTGGAGTGATTAAAAGTTTTGTTATGCCTTGCAAAAGCATAACTCAAAGGCTAGAAGCTACTAAAATTATTTCCACAATGATCCTCTGCCTTATTCAGGCCCTAGCCTAAACACAGTCAATATTCAGTTATCAGTCGAATTAATGGAAACTGTGCCTAGCCTGACAGCTTTTGATTAGATTGTACTTTGTCCTTTTTTACTTTGAAGCATTTTCATCTAAAACCTTTAGGAAATTAAAAGAAGAAAGAAAATGAGGAGGAAGACAGGGCAAAGGAAAGGAAAGAAATTATTTTTCACCGTTTTCCTAAATTAGATGTAACACCTAAACTAGTTTGACCAACTTTACATACTTCTGTGTCTGGAAATACTTGTTCTATGCAGGGGCTCAGCCAGTATTTTAAAAATTTGTTTATTAGCTACAGTGCCAGCAGCATAGGTAGTTACTAGTGTAATTCAACCCTGGATGAGATTTGTGAACTCTGCATGGTTTAGCTGAGACTGACATTTGTCTTAAAAGTCACCCACTCCCTCCCTGTGGTGTAACACCTCCCAGACTTGCCTGGAGCCTTCTCTTTATCTGATTTTGAAGACGGTACAGATCACATTTTTGTCTGCCAACAAGTGAAGAAAATTATCAAAATTGCTATATGAAATAAAAGGGAACTTGATACATCAATTATTTCATCCTTCTTCAGTACCTGAGGACATCTTACGGACTCAAACCACTGTGCAGATCACAGAGAATATAAATATTAAACAGCTGATCACATTAGGCTATAGTAACATCTCCAAAATTAAAGGAAAAATGCAACTTTGAGAAAGGATACTCTGTCATTTCTAAGCAACTTAATATTTCGTAGGCAAAGAAATGCAATCTTATTTATTTATTTATCACTTTCCAGGTCAATTATTCCAGTTATTCTCAATTCAAAAACCTTTTGAACGGAGATGATATTTATATATTTGTCTTACTGTAGCACAAAGATTTATTTTAAGCTTAAGGAAACATGGAAATTGAATCCAAAATGGCGGCTGAGCTTTTTTGAATTAAAGCTCAATTCCAGGAAGCCAATACACTCTTTAAGTCATAAACTTTATTAAATGTTGCTAAACCCTCTTATAGCAACCACAGCTAACCTTAGCTTTTCAATAGCTAAAACAAATCCTACTTTGTTTGTCCCACTAACAGACAAGTCGAAATGCCTGTAAAGTCCCTTCTGAAGGTCGTTTTGCCTGGGAATGTTTTGAAAAATAAAAATAAAAAGGACAATTTAAAACCTAAATGGATTATTATAATTAGATGACCCCAAATTAAGGTCACCAGTCAATATGTTCAAGGGCAGGGCTGCCGCCTAGAGAGACCTAAACAAGCTGGAGGAATGGGCGGATAGGAACCTCATAAAATTCAACAGGAACAGATACAAAGACCTGACCTGGGACTGAATAAGCCGTTGCAGTGATAGAGACTGTGGAGCTGCTCTGATGAAAAGATCCTGGGGCTCCAGGTGGACAGCAAGCTGAGCATGAGCTAGTAGTGTACTCTGGCAGGTATAAAAGCCATTTGTGTCCCATGCTGTATGATCAGGAACATGGTCAGTCAACTAATGGAGGAGACTCATCTATTCATTAGACCACACTGAGATAATGTGTTCTGTTTTGGGTCCCCAGTACGGGAAAGACACTAACAAACTGCAGCCAGTTTGGTAGAGGATCACTGAGACGGCTGGGGCTGGAGTACTTGTCCTGTGAATGGAGACTGAGGGACCAGGGCTGACTCAGCCTGCAGAGTCAGGAAGGCAGCCTTTGGTGCTGTGAGGGCTATTGAAAAGATGGAGCCAGACATTTTTTAGTGGGACATGGTGGGAGGGTGAGGGACAGGAAAGGTGAAGACTGGCTGTAAGAATGCCTTTCCATGGAAGGCCATGGCAAACAGCGGCACAGGCTGCTGAGGGGGATTGTGCAGACTCCCTCCCGCCACAGAGGGTTGTATATCCCAACTGCATGAAGCCCTGAGCAACTGGGTCTGACCATGGCTGTGAGCAGCCCCTTGGAGCAGAGACCTCTGAAGCTCCCTTCCAGCCTGAATTATCCTATTAGCCTCTTATCCCATGACCCTACAATGATTTTATTTCTTAAACACATAAATATTCCTACATAAACAAAATGTCTAAATATATTTTATCATTATATCTCCTTTTTAATATCTCACAAGCCTTGTAGTAGAATATCCTAATTAGAAGTCACATATGAGCTAGTTTTTCCTTGTTGATTATGCTTAATATCCCAGTTCTCTTATCTTGAGTGATTTATGAAAGTAGCTTGGCACTGGTTATACAGGCTAAGAAATCTCAGATGTGAGGTTTCATCAACTGCTCAACCTGCTGCTGTTAGTTAATATGGACCAAAACTGTTTTGATCACAAGCCCCATACAAAAGGAAATTGCATTCACTGCAGCTTTTTCTGGTGCATAAGTCAAATCTGAGCCAAAGGAGCATGTTGCCTTTTCTGGCCCTGCTGCGTTCAGTGACACTGGGCTGCCATTAATCAAACTAGGCTGTCAGAACAAACTTACAAACTCCAGAGAAAACCAGTTTCGCAGCTGACAACAGCCTGACCACGTGCCTTACTAGGAAGCTGTTAATGGACTATAGGAAACTGGTAATAAAAAGGTGAAGAATTTGAAGCAGATACTGAGTGGTCATGCAGGCAGTCACACCCGCAGTGAAGAGGTAAGCTGCCAAGCCTGAAACTTGCTAGTACAAACCAGTTTTCGTTTAATTTTCAGTTTTCATGAAAACATGATGTTTGATTTCTGCACGCTGCTCAGGGGAACAGGAAACTATTGCAACATCTATCTTACAGCAAGAGCAGCGAGCAAAATCAGCTATGCAACTCAGGACTTGAGCTGCAACCCCAGAGAGCTCCCAAAGGAGCAAATACATCCTTGCAAATAGTGGAAATTTTTTAAACAGCTGAATGAGCATTTGCAAGACCTCTATCAAACGTCTGGTGCAGAGGGCTCCTCCCTTACCTGAGGGCACCGGTGTGAAAGCCGTGGCTGGTGTCAGCACGTTTGCTGCGGGCTCAGGCCGCCTGCCGGGAGGAGGCCCTGCTCGGTGGGAGGCTCGCGAGCCGGGGCAGCCTTGTGAATCTCACGAAGATGCTCTGACAGACAGGCCAGGCAGCTGACGCCGAAGGCGGCTGAAGCGGCTGTGGCACTTGCAGAGATGGACATCTTAGTGCCCAGACGTGCCTTCCTCCCCAGAGCTCTTTGCTAATCAGCGCCATGGGGCCACCACCGCCTGCCACGGCAGTGTGGCTAGCATGTGTGGCCTGGAGATATTTGCCCCCATCTGGTGCCTCCCTCACCCCAGCATTGCTACCACTCCTACCACCAGAGTTACCACCTGTGGAAGGCCGTATGTGTTTTATTTCGTTTGTTTGCTGTTTATTGTGCGCAGCCTGTTGTGTTCCTGTCCAAAGGTGCAGCTTGGCAGCGGAGCAGGCCGCGGGCCTGGCTTGTCCTTGCTGGGAAGGACGAGCGGCTCCTGAAGGAGCAGGGCGCTGAGCCCTCCCCAGGGAAACCTTCTGGAAGGTGGTGGCAAGCGCGAGGAAGCGGTGTGAGGAAATGACCAAGTGAGGAGTGAGCCCTCAGGGACAGCAAAGCTTGCCAACACATAGGAAAGAGGAAGAAGCAGGTATACGCAGCCAGGTACCTCAGAGAAGAGAGAAGATGGCCATGGGCGCCTGGCTGCAGCAGCACTGAATCTACCACAACCCAGCCAGCCCTTGAGCTGCTGGCTGGAACCAGCCTGGAGGAAAGGGCGTGACCTGGAAGGCACGGTGAGAGAATCTGTTTACAGCCTTTTTATTTCTAGTTCCTTTCTGTTGGACAGCCTGTGGCTGGGTGTGGGGGTGCTCAGCCTACCAGTGAGATGAGGCACTCCAGCATGAGGCCTGGCCCTGGCCCTCTTCTCCTTGGCCTTGACAAATATAAGCTTCATGCCAAGGTTTGAAAGGCTACAGGAAAAGCCAGTGTCCTCTAACCAACACTACATCAACATTCAATGTGACACAGAACAGGTGGTGTATCTCCACCAGCTTATGTGTACAGCATAAATAAAGAAAATAATATTTAGGAATTGTGTGGAGCAACCATCTGATGAAAAATGGTAAAAATTTGCATGAATACCTGAGGCCAAATTTATGAAATTTCACAGCTTTGTACGAGGAGTATGGGTGAGAAGCAGCCTGCCGGTCTCCAACACCCAAAATCTCTATGAGAACAATATAGATGAAAATTAAGAAACACAGAGCCAAGCCTAAGGTTAAACTTCAAAAGTAGTATATGGTTATCCTAAAAAAGGGGGCTTAACATGGGACAAATTATAATCATTTGCAGTTGTTTTGTTCAGGAGTGAATCCACAGAAAGCAGAGCAGCAGAAATGGATACTTCTGCAGCCGCACACACCCTCAACCCTGAGGATAAGCAGAGGGGTCTGTGCTTAAACCTCAGCTAGCAGCATGTTTTGTGACATCATAGAGAACTGCTTTTACAACCCACTAATTCTAGGCAAAACCAATTGCTGCCATATTTAACTTCAAATAGATGCCCAGTGACAGTCTGCGTAGGTGCAAGTAATTAGCATATTCTCTGCATGGTGTGAATTGCTCCTGTCACCAATGGCTGTAAAACTGAGTGTTTTTGTGGGATGCACAATAGAACTCATGTGGGGAAAAAAATAAACTTAAATGTTCAGCAGTTTAAATAAACGTTAATTTTTAAGGAAGGTGTATGTGAGGAAAGAGGGTGCCTATTATGTTAGTTCTTTGTGTAGAACAGCCTCATTTCCAGTTTGGATTAATAGGAAGGGATTTCAACAGATTTTAAAGAAAATAAGTATCCTGAATGCAGTTCTTTTTCTGAATTTCTTTTTTCTTTCCTTTTGAAAAATGCTTTGCATAAAATTAAAATATCAATTATATTTTTAGTCTGCCAGCTCTAGTAAGACAGAGCTATAAAGCCAAGTGTCACAAAGAATATTTGGAAATAGCTACTATTAAAACAGAATCTTTGAAACAGTAATACATGCCAGAAACTAGGTATGTTCAAGGACAGCTTAAGAACCAAGATCCCAGATTTTAAAAACCTCAAGAACTGTGAACAAACATTATCTATGGTAGCTAAAGTAACATAGAGAGATTTGTGCCAAATCCTTTTTGCCTAAGCTACATGTAGTCATTTAAGGACAGTATTGCAAAAACTAAATATTTGTCTTCCTTAAGACTAGCTATGTGATATTTCCTGCAGAACATTTGCACAAAGAATCTAAAGATCCAGTATTAACTGGAAAATCGTCTGACATTAATCCAACACATGCAGCTTTTTCACTCAGGAAAATTATTTTAAAATGTTAAAGTAATATTTCATAGCTGCAGATGCAACTATTTACTCAAGTTCCAAGGAAGACTAAGTTAAACACTAAGAGAAACCATGCTTTCAAACAGGCCTCACAACCTGGGAAAGATCAACAGGCCACATTTGAGAACAGATTAGTTTATCCTTAGCTAATTACCCCGTAAGGTTCAGCTGAGCTGCCAGCACCACTAACAGTCAAGATATCACAATGGATTGCTCTGTCTGTTTGATAAACTCATTCACTGAAGATGTTGATTTCTGGCTGTGCATGTACAATAAAATCTTGCCAGTCAATAGTGCTACTACTCATTCAGATAATTTTCTGCCTTTTTTGTTATGGCTTATTATTTTCAACCTACTTCCTGGATCATTCTTTTTAGTTTGAGGAGAAGTCTGGTAGCCAAAACCAGTATGTTCCAGTTCTTGCTTATTGTTTGTATAGTTTTAGCAGCTCTGACTTCAATTTGCCCATCTGTAAAACTAGAATACTATTTTAAAGTCTCTGGGTATGTTTTAAAGTATAAAGTAGTTCTCACAGTGAAAACTATGCACAGGACAAAGGGACATAGAACTTTAACCTTCAAGAAATACACTGTTTTCATTTAATTGTAATGTGCCATCACAAGCATACAGTTTAATTTTAATCTGAAATATGTACAGACATAAAAGTCATCATTCAGCAAGAAGACAGTACCTTTTTTGTCTTTTCGCTATATAAAGAGATTAAGGTAATTGAAAATTTAATGGAAAGAGTTCGAAGATCTTGTAAGTTTCCTTTTTTAAAAAAAAAAATTACCTAATAATATACATATAAATGTGAAAAATGCTGAAATCATTAAAGCTAATGTAACTAGAGTAGGCCTTTTTTTGACATAACTATGAATAAATTCCACTCTTGCTATAACTACTGCTTTCTATGGAATCAGAGCCTTTTTTCATTGATACCAACCAGTCATTACTGCTGACATTAATGAGAACCAAATCAGTCCCTGTATACTGAAAACTTAAAAGTATGCTGAATCTTAGTTGAAACATGGAGACAGCTTGCTTTGAATTGAGGTATGCAATGAAGTTGAACTGGAATATTATTTCCTAAGAAGCCAATCCTTTGATTCAGAGCAGTGTAAAGCCCCTTTCAGTTTAACTTCTGGGTTTTTTTAAACAATAAGGTAAAATGAAAAATTATAAAGCGTATCTTGCTACCTGCAGAATAAGAATGGGCAGTGTACTCTTTAGCAGTGCAATAAAACTAGAAAGTAAACATTCTTCTCACTGTGATCAAACAAAGAAGTACTGTTCATTACGTTACAGCAAAAAGGAAACTTTAGAGAACTGGCTTAATCACGGCAGTTGGAGAGTCTGAGAAGAGGCATAGGAACATGACTTCCATTAATTATTGTCATGACTAGGACTACACATACCAAAACCACATGCACATGAGAGAGAATTTGAGAGAGAGATGTTTATTTACTATAACCACCTTTGGGTGTAGAGGGGCAGATGGAAAAATTTTCCATGTCATTGAGAGCACTTCAGCAGTTACAAAAGAATTTCCTCCATCACTTCCTCCTTTCTTCGTTATCTTTTTTTTTTAAGAAAACTTTCTAATCGATAAAAACATATTATGACATGGGGTTGGAAGAGATCTCAACAGATACTATGTTATTGTCATGAAGTTTCTGGCCTCTCATCACCCCTTGGTTTTCAATAAATGCAAGTTTAATATGTCATGAGGACATGTGATATTAAATCTGACAGTGCAAAGTTTTTCAAACATGCCCTATTGGAAAACTATAACACCATAGGTTTCATAGATTATGTATTTCTTCAAAACTGGCTTAAAAGATTTGGGAAAATATTTGTGTATTCAACTGACGGAATTTCCTAGAATACGACATTTAAAGAAAACCAGCTAATTACTGTGAGATGAAGTCTGCTCAGGCTACATCAGTTTAAGCTTGGAGTAATGCCATGGAAATGAGTCTAATAATTCAGGAGTCATATGGTGTACAAAAGAGCATAATTTCAGACATGAAGAACTTTGTTATTGTTTTCCTGAAGGGACGTCTATTTATAGACCGATTTTCATACAGCAATCCTGGGTATCGTTTTAGTCATCAATACCACTTAGTAAACATCTTTCACCTGAGCTGAAAACAAGAAGAGTAGAGACAGACCAAATAGGTAGGACTTTCTGTAGTCTTATTTTCAAATATTCTGACTTTTATGCATGGAGATTTGGCAGTTCAGGAAGAAAAAATCTCACAAAAGCCAAATCCTGTTTTCCTTGCTTGTAAGTACAGCAAAATTCTCAGGAAGCAAACAGGCTTTTCATAACTATGTTGAGTTTAAAACAAAAAAAAAAGAACAAAGACCAAGAAGCAGATACATGATACAATCATATAGGCTGTAGAAGGAATTCCTTTCTCACCTAAGAGATCACCTAGAAGTACTGGAAATTTCAGAACAAGGAAGATAAAAATATGCCACAATAAAATGGTGGCAACAGTCATACTATGTACTGTTACTCCCTTTTCATCCTGAAAACAAACCTTAACAGCTGCCATCTGAAAGGGCAAGCCTGAGTGTTGCAGATATTTCTTAAACTACAGGCTGAGGCTATTGGAATTCCTTATATCATAGCAATTTTACAAACATATTCATTAGTTGACCTGTGAGTGGTTTGCATATGTACTACCATCTTTGCTTTGTGCAGAGAAAATATTGCACCCAAAGCCTCAGTGACAGGAAGGCTTAGGTTGCCAAACTAGCAGGGCCAATGCCATGTTTAGAGGACGATCTTGTTAGTTATGTCCAAGCATCTGTGTGCTGAACCTCATTCTCACCAACAAAGAGGTGCTTGTTTGGGATGTGAAGATCAAAAGCAGCCTTGGCTGCAGTACTTAAGAAATAGTGGAGTTCAGGACCTGGAGAGGAGGGAGTAAGCAGGGCAAAAAGCAAGACCACAACCCTGGACTTCAGGAGAGCAGACTTTATCCTCTTCAGAGATCTGCTTGGAGAAGTCCTGTGGGATAAGGCCCTAGAGGGAAGAAGAGCCCAAGGAAGCTGGTTAATATCCAAGAATCATCTCAACCAAGCTCAGGAGAACTCTATCCCAAGAAACAAGAAGTCAGGAAAAATGCTGGGAGTCCTGTGTGAATGAACAAGTATATCCTGGACAAACTCAAACAAAAAAGGGGAAGTCATGCTTTACTACCTCAATAAACTTATATGATTAAGTGACTGGCCTGGTAGATGAGGGGAGAGGATTTCACTAAAGCCTTTAACACTGTCCCCTGTAAGATCCCCATAGACAAGCTGTTGAAATATAGGCTGAATGAGCAGATGATGAGATGGATGGACAGCTAATTGAATGGCCGGACCTAGAGGGTGGATCAGCAGTGCAAAGTCTAGTTAGAGGATAGTGACTGGCACTGTATCCCAGGGGCTTATACAGGGCCCAGATCTGTTTAGCATCTTCATTAATGAGCTGGATGATGGGGCAGGACATACCCTAAGCAAGTTTGCAGATAAAATGAAACTGGGAGGAGCGGCTGATATGCGAGAGGGTCATACTGCCATCCAGAAGGACCTCGACGGGTTGGAGAAATAAGCCCAGAAGAACCTCATGACCTTCAGCAAAGAGAAATGCAAAGTCCTGCACATGGGGAAGAACAAACCCATGCTGGGGTCACCCAGCTGGAAAGCAGGTTGGCAGAAGAGGGCCTGGAGTCCTGGAGTCCTTCACCAGGTTGAATATGAGGCAGCAAAGCGCGCCTGGTGCAAAGAACAAGGTTGCATTAGACAAAGTATTGCCAGCAGCTCAAGAGAAGTGATCCTTCCCCTTTATTCAGCTCTGATGAGACCACACGTGGAGTGCTGTGTCCTGTTCTGGGCTCCTCAGTACAAGAGAGACATAGACATAGTGGAGAGAGTTCAACAAAGGGTCACAAGAATAATTAAGGGACAAGACCACCTCCCATATGAGGAAAGGCTAAGCAAGCTAAGGCTGTTTAGACTGGAGAAGGGAAGGCTGAGAAGATTCTTATTAATGTATATAAATACCTGAAGGGAAGGTGCAAAGAAAACAGAGCCAGGTTCAATCCAGTGGTATTCAGTGACAGGACTAGGGGCAATGGGCACCAAGTGAAACAGAGGAGGTTCCATATGAACATCAGGAAACACTTTTTTTTTTTTGCTGTGAGGGTGACTGAGCATTGGAATAGGTTGCCCATGGAGGTTGTGGAGTCTCCATCCTTACAGATATTCAATAACTATCTAGACACAGTCCTGGGCAAGTGGCTGTAGGTGGCCTTGCTGAAGAAAGGAATTTGGAAAAAGCAGACCTTCAGATGTCCCTTCCAATTCAATTCTGTGATTCTTTGATACTTAATCAATGCAATTCCTTAGCTGGTTTTAATGAGCAGGTAAAAAATTCTCAGTATTACAGACTGTACCCTGACTGCTGCTTGATAGCAGATCAGAATAACGACCATCAAAATTAGTATTTTGGCTTGGGGCCTTAGTGTAAAGAGTGGAGCAGTAATAACGAGAATCTCCTACTTTTACCCACATAATCTACACATAGGTTTGGTTCACAAGTGGCTCTGGTGTGCGCAGACCCTGGATTCCTTTTAGAGGGACCTAAGCTGTAAGCTGTGCTCCAGATGTACGCCGATCTCCAATTGGGACATACAGATCCAAAGTAACAACTGTGGAACTTCACGTAGCTTTGAACTGTATGTGCAAAGTGGATGTTAAGTTCAGAGGGACAGAGTAAATTTAGTCTAAAGTAAAACCCCAAACTCCATCATGTGTTGATGTTGGGTGTCTCAGAAACACCACCTTGGAGTTACTATTTGTCTCCCGGTGCACCAAATTTCTAGCTAACTTAGACATAGTAGAAGTATCAATGATTATAGCCTGTCTCTCCAGTATTGTGGTAATACCACTCTTAAAAAATACATCATAGTTGTAAACTGGGATTAAAAGTCACCGGTTTGGCTCAAATTGTGGTGAGAGTCTCTTGTGACATTTCAGAACATATTGTGCAAATTTCCTGCCTTTATATTGCTGGAGGCTAGTGTTGGCTTGTTGGCTGTTTTGGTATTGTCTTAAGAGCAGAATAGCATTGTTTCATGGCATTACAGGACAATAATAGCATTTAATCAGCCTCTGGAACCATCATCCATTCTGTTGACATTATCTTTTGGCTATCTAGAGTTAGTTTAAAATCAGACAACAGTGTTATATAAGGTACGCTTCATACCATTACTGTCTTGTTATTAAAGTTCTCAGTTGACCTTGTATGAGTAAGCAGTTATTTTATAGCTGGTCTGGAGAGAGGTCTCAGATGAAGCTTTCGTCACATTCTCAGGGGATGTGTCTTTGCTGCATTAATTCAGGATTATAGACGCTGTGCAAGTGGCCAGGGATCAGGTGAGGCAGGCTAAAGCCCTGACAAAATTGAATCTGGCCAGGGACATCAAAAGCAACAAGAAAGGCTTTTGTCAGGAACAAAAGGAGGTCCAGGGAGAATGCAGGCCCCCTCTGGAAGGAAACAGGTGACCTGGTTACCCAGGACATGAAGAAGGCTGAGGTGCTTAATGACTTTTTTTTGCCTCAGTCTTCACTGATAAGGGCTCTTGTCTCACCACCCAAGTTGTGGAAGGCACAAGCAGGGACTGCGAGGATGAAGAACCGCCCACTGAAGCAGAAGAGCAGGTTTGGGAGTATCTGAGGAAACTGAAGGTGCACAAGTCCCTGGGACCTGATGAGATCCATCCGCAGGTCCTGAGGGAACTGGTGGATGAAGTTACCAAGCTGCTGGCCATTGTGTTTGAGAAGTCATGGCAGTCTGGTGAGGTTCCCAATGACTGGAAGAAGGGCAACATAACCCCCATTTTTAAAAAGGGAAAAAAGGAAGACCTGGGGAATTACAAGCCACTCAGCCTCACCTCTGTGCCTGGCAAGGTCATGGAGCAGATTCTCCTGGAAACCATGCTAAGGCACATGGAGAGCAAGGAGATGGTTGGTGACAGCCAACATGGCTTCACTTAGGGCAAATCGTGCCTGACCAATCTGGTGGCCTTCTATGGTGGATTTACAACGCTGGTGGATAAGGGAAGAGCAACTGGCCTCAGCTACACAGACTTGTGCAAAGCATTTGACACTGTCCTGCACAACAGACTTCTCTCTAGACTGCAGAGGCATGGGTTTGATGGATGGACCACTTGGTGGATAAGGAGTTGGCTGGATGGCCGCACTCAGAGAGTGGTGGTCAACAGCTCAATGTCCAAGTGGAGACCAGTAACAAGTGGTGTTCCTCAGGTGTCCGTGTTGGGCCTGACCCTGTTCAACATCTTTGTTGGTGACATAGACAGTGGGACAGAGCGCACCCTCAACCTGTATGGTGCGGTTGACATGCTGGAGGGGAGGGATGCCATCCAGAGGGACCTGGACAGGCTGGAGAGGCAGACCCATGCAAATCTCATGAAGTTCAACCAGGCCAAGTGCAAGGTCCTGCATGTGGATCACGGCAATCCCAAGCATAAATACAGGCTGGGCGGAGAATGGATGGAGAGCAGCCCTGAGGAGAAGGACTTGGGAGTGATGGTAGATGAGAAGCTCAACATGAGCTGGCAATGGGCCCTTGCAGCCCAGAAAGCCAACTACATCCAGGGCTGCATCAAGAGGAGCGTGGCCAGCAGGTCGAGGGAGGTGATTCTACCCCTCTACTCTGCCCTGGTGAGACCCCACCTGGAGTACTGTGTCCAACTCTGGAGCCCCCAACAAAAGAAGGACATGGACCAGTTGGAGAAGGTCCAGAGGAGGGCCACAAAGATGATGAGAGGGCTGGAGCACCTCTCCTATGAGGACAGGCTGAGAGAGTTGGGGCTGTTCAGCCTGGAGAAGAGGAGGCTCCGGGGAGACATGATAGCGGTCTTCCAATACCTCAAGGGGGCCTACAGGAAAGATGGGGAGAGGCTGTTCAGTAGGGCCTGTTGTGATAGGACAAGGGGTAATGGTTTTAAAATAGAGGGAGGTAGATTTAGATTAGATATTAGGAAGAAATTTTCTACAATGAGGGTGGTGGAACATTGCAACAGGTTGCCCAGAGAGGTGGTGGATGCCCCATCCCTGGCAATATTCAAGGCCAGGTTGGATGGGGCTCTGAGCAACCGGATCCGGTTGGAGATGTCCCTGCTTCTTGCAGGGGGGTTGGACTACATGACCTTTGAAGGTCCCTTCCAACCCAAACTATTCCCTGATTCTCTGATTCTAATTCAGCTGATCTGCCACTGTACTTGGACATTTGTGTTCTGTATGGAAGTCACTAATTTTTTGGGGGGCATGCACAAGATCCTGTGGTAATAAGTTCCAGGGCTTAGCTGCATGCTGTGTAAAAAACCCACCTACTGCTTTTTCACTAAGTATTTCATTATTGCCTTTAATGCACATTCACTCTTATATCAGGAAAGACAGTAAATAATCATCCTCTATTTACTTTTTCTGTTTAATGCATGGCTTTACAGTCCTTAATTATAATGCTTCTCAGTCATTTGTTTTCCAAGCTGAGATACCTACACAGGAAAACTACTCCATATCTTGGGTCATTCGTTTGCCCTTTTCTCCATAATCTTTGGTTCTACTATATCCTTTTAAGATGGGTAACATCTATAATATCTTAAAATCATAAGAAACACACTTAATATTCAAACTCTAAGTATCGTAATACTGCATTATATGTGGTAAAGCAGTGAGATTTTCTGATCTGTTCCTTGCTTTGTTTTTCTATTACCAAGAACTGACACAATGATTTCACAGAACTAGATAAATGATCGTAAATTTAAAATCCCAATCCTGATTGTTATTACTCAACTTGCACTCACTTGCTGTATATTTAAATTTGTGATTACTTTTTTCTTGTGCCTGACTTTGTTTTTATCTACACCACATTTCCACTGCTATTTTATTGCCCAGTCACCCTTTTCCTTCTCTACTTCCTTATAGCTTATTTTTACTGTCCTGAATAACTGTAGTTTAAAGAGAAAACTTTTGTCACTTTAGTATCACTGTTTTTCTCAGATAATTTATTGACATGCTGAACAATCTATCTCCTGTCTTTAGGACATATTCCTTTTCTTCATAGAAGTATGAGTTATCTGTAACTCTTTACTACTTTATTGTGAGATATTTCTCTGTTGTGATGAGCTCTCAGCAAGGGAAGGTACTGGAAGTCTTTCAGCACTGAGGAATTTGCATGGAAACGTCATTGCATATTGAGTGGTTACCAAACCTAGTGAAAGTTGCACCTGGTCCCAAATTGACATTTCTTTTTGATTTAAATACTCCTTGTAATGTCTCTGTATTGGAAAGGAAGATTTACAAGAGCTGAGGCCTTATCTAGCCGCCATAATCATTCCCAGTATAATGATTCTGGGAATCAGGTATGCCTCTGGAAGACTGGCATACCTCAAACAGTTTCAATTGTTAAAGTGTTTGGTACAAAACACACTTTGAAGTTTAATCATGACCATAAATACTTATTGCTTTCCTTACTGTATGTGTGTTCAAAGATTATGCACTGTGTATGCAGTGCAATGGCACTGCATGAAAGGACTGGGACAGTTTTTCCTCACATTTTTATCTCATCTGTATCCTGCAAAGATTTCCTGCCTTAATAGAGTATACTGATTGACTGCCATAGCCTTCAAAAGTAGAAATATACTTTGTCATCTAGAAACTTTATTGATCCTGGAAATAAAAAGCCTAACAGGAAATGTCAGTAGATGGGGAGGACCGGAGAATCAGGGAAGAAGTGGTCATTTTACAACAACTAGTTAAATACATTAAAAACCTAAAACCTTTTATGTAGTTCAAATAAATTGTAATCATATAAATAATGAATATTTAGACCATTGAATAATTACTTTTAAAGTTTTCTTTCAAATTTGCATTGGACTAATGCTGAAAAGAATTATTTAAGCTCAACAGAAGAACTACAAAAAACTGTTTTCTCTCGTACACCCTGACCTCTTACAAATCAGGAGTCTTCAAAGGTTGTATGTACAGTGGAAGTACATTTTCAACCTCAACTAAGTATTCAAATTCTTTTTACCATTTATTCAGCACTAGTGTGGTATATAACTGGATGAATTCTAAAACATACAAGCAGAAGAAAAATCATAGAATCGGGGAATAGTTTGGGTTGGAAGGGACCTTTAAAGGCCATTTAGTCCAGCCCCCTGTAAGAAGCAGGGACATCTTCAAGTAGATCAGGTTACTCAGAGCCTCATCCAGTCTGGCCTTGAAAAATCCAGACTTTTTAAGCTTTCAGTAAGCCTGAAGAGCAGAAAGTGAATTACCCGTTCACAGCACTATATATTTACATATCCCTACAAAAAAAGGAGACCTAGTTCAGGGCTCAGATTTGCAAGGTGGGAAGACAGGATGCTTACAAAGCAATAAGAAGACTATATAAACTAGCACAGGAGGCTAGAGATGGGCTGAAGTCACTTTAGTTTCAGCAGTTTGCCCAGTCATGGTACAACCTTTGCAAGGTATGTCTTTACTTCTGTCACATATATTCAGCTATCCCTAGGTAGAAAACTAGAAATATTTCAAACTCAGTCTTCCCTCCTTCAAAAAGACAGGAGAATTTTCCTCCCCAAAAGATGTGAGAATTTTCACACTGTATTTCTCAGAATAAAATTTGACTGAGTTCTGAAACATTTTTAAGAGCATACCTTTGGAGCTGATTCTGATCTTGCTAGTAAAAGACAGAAGAGAACCCATTAAAATAAAATGGCGTCTTCAAATACATGGCACTTAAAATTACAGCATATATTTCGTATATTTCAGTACCAAACAGTTTCTTCATTCAAGGCGCCCAGACAGGAAAATCTAGTTCTTCTCCCATGTGACCACCTTATATGATAGCCTCTGCATTTTGATTACAGTTTTGGTTTTGTATTTCTTGCTTTAGAGTGCAGAATTATGCATATCTGTAGTAATCATATTATCATAATTGTGATAAAAGTCTAGCTATTTATTTTCTTTTTAATATACAAGAAGAATTGGAAAATTGAATTATTTTGTATGTTTGTAATCTATAGCTGCAATGGTTTTTGTTAGCTAAAGTTTGATATGAATACTGAGGGCAAACTGACTATATGACTGCACACCAGCTCAAAGTAATGAATTTTTGTTTCCATTGTACTCCATATTCTGAAGTTTCTCTTTCTGTACAGTTGTAAACACACTCTTCTGTAGTGTGCATCACTACTTTAATGAAATCATCAAACACTATAGAAATTTTAGACCAAATTTACTGGATTATAAGCCCAAGCCGTCAAACACATTGGTACAGTATGATGCTAGCACATGTTTTTTAAATTCCATCATATAGAAACTCCTAAGTGAAAAGCATCAAGGATGGCAGCGCTTTTTAATACAAACTATAAAGGTCATCTGTGTTGTCCTCCTGAAAGGCAGGTTGCTACATCCTTTCATTTCCATGCGGTATTCATCCAGAAAATAAATGAAAGTATACCATTCTGAGATAAGAGGTTTTTCACAGATTTTCTCACTTCAGAAGGAGAAAGGTGTTCTGACTGAGAAGAATGACATTTTGATATGCCTATAGATTGTACCTGCAGCGTCCTTTGTCACATCTAAAATTCCTTTGAGGTCCTGAGGATAAATTCCTTTTCTGTCTTAGAAGGAAATGAACTTCACATTTTTCACTGAATGTTCAATAAGGAGAACTGTAATAGGATTCCCAAAGTTGTGCAGGTCTGGAGCACAAATGACTGGGTTTACATCAGAGTGGTATCAAAACTTTCTTCTGAAAAATCCCCCAAGTGAGTTCTCAGTGTGGCCGTTGTTCTGCAATGCCTTTTTGGCTTGACTATCATTGTGTGCTACTGTACATCATAGAAGAGATAGGTCAGGAATATTACCCATCAAAGAGAAGAATAGGAAAATATAGAATTTGAACTACTTTTTGCCAGCACGACTGTAGAAGCTCATGCAGAGACAGAATAATGTCAAACTGAAACAAAGCATCTTTCTTTCAACAAACTTCCAGATTAGCAAAAAGCCCCAAGCTCCACTGTTGCTGCTGCTCTATCATTTTTACCCTGTCAGGTGAAAGCTTAGACTTTCAGAATTGACTGTCAGAGAAAAAGTCTTCTTTGCATCCAGAAGTCTTTCTCATTTTTCTATACAATCGCTAGAGTCCTGGATGCTGTCTCAATGTTCTATAAGTAACAATCTGTTTTGCTTGCATTACATATTTTAGCAATGCAAGTGAAAATTTCTGTGCTAATAAGATGCAGATCTCAGGTTTTTAGCAACCTGCTTTTCTCAACTCCTCTTCTATGAAGGTTAAGTTTCTCTGCTATCCTTCTTTATATTTCTTGTGGATTGGTGGGAAGGAAGGAGACTTTTAGCCACTAATTCAAGCAGCAGTACATGAAATTGTTGCCTTTCATTTTAGTTTCAAAAATTAAAAATTTCTTACGAATACATCCTTTTGTTTCCTTTAGAACATTTATGTACAATAGATTTTAGATTTGTTTTCATACTGTAATGCTTTGCATAAACAATGTTTATGACATGCCTTTGCTCTTTTTTAAAGGGCGTGACTAGTGCAAGAAATCCCACTGCTAATCTTGTGACTTTAGAGAGTGCACAAGATATTTAAAACCAAATGCTGCAAACCCTGATGGGCAGAATTGCCCATCTCATTGATATCCAAAGCGGAAGGCCTCAGAGTGTCAGGAAATGGCCTGAAATGTTGGGTATTAATTTATAAACTCTATTCAATAGCAGCCAAAGGAAACCTGCCCAGCAGGAAGTAAAATTTGTGCGGTGAACTACCTTGGAAAAAGGGGAGTGTTTCTTTTAGAACAGAGGACCGTTGAAATTCTGCCATTTAGAAGGCTTGCTTTTGCATTACTTGGTGTGCCTTAGCAATAGGATGAGTTTGGATGGTGCTGAATGCAGGATTGTATGTAAAGAATTAAAATACAGACTTTTCTGAGGTAAAAACTAATTTAGGTTGAACCAGATACCCTCAAAAAACTTCTTGTCCATGGATGAATTCTGTAAATTTTGCTTCTCTACTTTAAGTGGGCAGTAGTAACTGATTTTAGGTCTGCATTTGCATAGTACCATAGCCATAGCTATGGTTAAAGACTATTACTTCAACGTGGTATGATGGTAATAAGAAGAACAAAGACTAGCGTGGATATACAAACTGAAGTTTCAAACTGCTTTAGTTAGCAGCCTGCTCTAATCAGAAGCACTTAGAAGACGGCAGTCAGAGCTGTTGCTTGACTCTAAAGAGCCATACCTGAGGGAGAGAAAACTTGATACTTTCATGTTTTTGTTACATCACTTTAAGCACAAAAGGAAAGCAAGTTAACTACTTCCAAAACACAAATCAGATAAGGTAGGGAATCACATCCTGTGATTGAGTTTTTATGTGTGGGTTTATCCTTCCATCCCACCATTTCCTGTCATGCATTAAGCATCTATATTGTTAAGACAAGCAAGAAAAATACAAAGAAAAGTATTGGTGTGTTACTTGGCAAAAGATATCTTCCTTACTGCAAAGCTATTCAATCTTTTTTTTTTTTTTTTTGGCCATATTGTTTTGGCCTACAGTACAGTTCTGTAGTTTTATTACCATCTATTTGGTTTTATCATTAGACCATGCTGGGAGAGACCTAGGAATCTGTTTTCTCTTAAGTGATCTCTGTAAAGGGCTCTCATGCAGAACTAAAGCAAGCCTTACATTTGTTATTGCTTGATGAGGTTTATATGGTGGTCTATTGTGCAATCAGTAAATCAGTGTTTATTTCTTGTTCTTTGCTCATTTTTCCAGGCAAGATTTTTTTTTTTTTTTTTTTTTTTTTAATTATTGGGAGTCTTCTGATTCAATTAGTAGAGTCCTAATGCCACTGTCTTGCCAGAACAACACTCATGCAGAAGTGCTCAGGAGGTGATTTAATTAAACACATGGGGTGCTACATATAATTATTTTATATTGCTACTGATCATCAAGCAAGTATATGTGACAAAGAGACATATGTAGTGCAGTAGGCCACCTTGTATCTAGGCTGACACTATATGCAAATAATTTCAAAACACATGAATTCTCTCTTGACTCCAAAATATACATACTCCTTGTGGAAGGGAAGCCTATGTAATTGATCAGGATGTTTTTAACAAATTTTCTTATGATGATGTAATTTATATTAATTCCTAAAATCCACTAGAATTTTTCTGGAGATAAAGCATGGTCACTTTTAACTTGATGTAACTAGGAAATTTCAACATTATGTGCAACACAACATCCTCATCAGATGTTGAACTGGCCTACCTATATTGTGCCAAAAACTACAGCTTTATATCTGTAGAGTTTTTTAAAGAAGATAGCTCGTGTGGCAGCAGTCTTCCTGCCATAAGTACGCCTTTGGGAGGAAAAGCAAAGTTTCAGCTTATTGGAGAAAAAAAGTATAGAATATAATTTAGTACTAGGGTTTCTCATTACAGTTTTTGGATGTGTACTTTCCTTGTGTCTCACTCATCCCCTTTTATGCTAGTTTGCTTAAGAAATTCTGTTTGTTTTCAGATGTGGAACTGTACCCCATGACTTGTTAAATATACTTGTGCTATGATGCTGTAACAAGGAAATTCCAAAGAGTCTGGTTTGGCTGTCAGGGTGTTGCCAAGCCATTTCTGTGTTGCTTGAAGACAGAGACATGCTATTGTAAAACACTTATCTTACACATACTTGTAGCACTACTGGATTTGATTTAAAACAACACCTTTATTACAGTTTGGAGGGGCTGTGTAGCACACAGCTTTCCCTAGCCCTCAGCCCTTCCTCATTTGATACAAGGGGTATTTGCAGATGCAACTTAATCACCACGATAAATATGCACCTGTCTCCTAGTGGGTGCTCCAGGAACTGGACTATGAATATTTGAATGCTTCAGAGTTACTCCAGGCAGCTACTACTTGGAAAATTTTTCTATCCGGCATCTTTACTGCATATTTGACTGAGTTAAAGCAGAATCTTGCCACTGTATTATACAGCCAGTGAGACCAGTTAGCCCAGTTTGCAATGCCGCTTTACCTGGATATCAGATTTTTATTTGACAGTTGAAAGACAAAAGGGCAGGATCTCTGACAGAATTAAAAAACTATTCCCATAGCCTCTATCTGGACCACAGAGTGCAATGACTTTTGTTAACCAGCACCATAGCTGAGCAAACAGTGAGCAAAGTGAATAGTAGGAAATCTTTATCAAGCAACAGCTTTAACTACTGTTTGGTTCTGCCAGTGCAAGGAAGGAAGACGGTTGGAAGAAAGAGTTGGCCATCTATAGCTGCCACAGATTTTGAAATAAAAGTAATCTCTGTGCAGGTATAGTGATGCCTGTGCTATTAATCCCACTTCTCTGGGACTGCATATAGGATATATATTGATTTATGTAAATGTGTGAACTTCACCTACGGCAGGAGTAAGCACCATTTTACAATGGAAAGCTAGAACTGTCATGTGATGAAGAGGAGGCTACAGAACAGGATGGTGAAGTATTTTTGACCTTTACAGGTTCTTACTTTTGAACAGCCCACTTGATGTTTTTTTATAACCCCTCCAAAAAAATCAAGCAATCAAGCTGACTACAGTTAATTACTAACTGTAAGGGCAGCTAAAAAAATATTTTTGTATGTATCACTAACGATAAAGGGATTCTGAGTTTTCAAAGTTAACTTTGTGGGTGCAGGTGACTCTTCCAAATTAACAGCAACAAAATCAAAGAAGCCGGCCTCAACTGATCAAGTGGTTTAACAACACATGAAAAAAAACCTGTAAGATTTTAGGAAAGAGCTTGGCCCAGTTTCCTTTGAAATCATTAAGACTCTTCTGCTGATTTCACTGGGAAATTATTTACCACCAGGAAGACATCATTAGATTTTTTTTTTTTTTTAAGTTGCCCAATTATTGTATTATGAACACTAGCACTAGGACTCTTCTCTTCTTTTATCCTCCCATTTTTTTTTCTTTAGTTTTCTAAATCTTATTTAGAAACTTAGTTTTCTAAATCCTATTGTATAATTATTATATACAATATTTTTTTCTATTTTCCTTTTTCAGCATAATGGATCATAATTTTGAAGATTATTTACTTAGAAGTTTTTGTTTTCTATTCCCAACAAACAAGGATTCAATAGAATTTGAACATGACTTTGTATCACAGTTAAAAGTGTATGGGAGCTAGAATAGGGATTTTTAATAGAGTTATACCAAATATTACTTGCATTTAAGCCTTCTATAGCAAGCAAAAAGATGTATATTCAACTTATAAATATCTTTTGGTGTGTAGTTTAAGCACAACACTGCCATGACTTTTCCATTGTTGACTGAAGTGCGAAGTTAGCATTTTTGCTGTTTGAGACAATCATAACTTTTCCATTTTTGTCAACATGACAAATAACTGTCATCTTCTTTACTCCAACAAAGTGCTTATGTATTTATGTCATCTGAAAAATGCAAGATCCCTCAAGTTAAACTATTTACATTCTTAAAGTGCTACACATGCTAAAGTGCCTTAATTGGATTGTGCTCTGGTAATTACTTTTGATCTTAGCTAACATAAAGGAATAAGGAAAGTCTCTCTCCCTCATCCATGCCAGAAAAGTATCCAATAAAATACCAGCACTTTTGCTTTTGAACCTCTTTATGTTTGCTGCCGTTCCTCTGTTAGAAACAAGAAGTTCTTTAGTCTCAGACAGCAGGAATAAATCAGATCAAAGACCTTCTTGTCTTGTGACATTAGACTCAAACTCTGCCACTGTCAGAAATTATTACATGTTCACATCTGCAGCAGTGCTCGCTATATGCAAAAGATTGCATTGAAACTTTTGGGAATAGTCACTATTAGAGGAATCTGCAATACAATTGTGAAAGAAACTGGTACACAGTAATTTCTATACCCTTCTGCTCAATTCACTGTAACACAGTTTGATTAAAGACAAACTTAAATGCAGAGACAATAAGCCTTTATGGAAGGTTTTGGGAACTTGTTCTGTACTTACCTTCTCAAGGGGCTTGTTAAATTAGATTAATAATGCTTTATGTTTTCCTACTAACCAAAGACCTTTAGAAGATGATTCTTTGCCACAGTAGAACATTGCAGTCCTCCCATTGGTCTATATCATACCATATAACAAGCTCCATCACATCAAATGACATGATAGTTTTTAATCAGCCATATTAATAGTAAAGTCTGAGTGTCACAGACAGGCTGCCTTAGATGTGACTTCAGCAAAGTAGTCTAATTTGTATTTATCATTCTGAGGAGGGACTAGACTTAAATTCTTTCAGCCTTAATAGATTTTTAAATGTCATGTAGATGGGAAAGGGTTACGAAGACAGTTGATATATAGCCCTTCTGCTCCTAAAAATTTAATCACTGTAAAAGAATTAGGTGAGGCTAGAAGAACTTGTTTGTCTGCAAAGTATCATCAGCACTGCCTGACTTGCCACTTTCCATGCTGGACTCGGACAAGCAGAGGTAGATCAAATCTTTCATTAGGACAGGAATGTACACAATTATGCAACAACCTTTGTCAGTGACCTGAACTTTTCAGAGTAGTTTCTCTCTTCAGCTGAAAAGGCACGAGATATTTTTAACCTATATATTAATTTAGTTGTTACTGTTTATGCATAGAGGGTCTTCATGTCCTTTACCCTTAATTAATGTCCTTAATTAATGTGGTGTCCTAGCAGTGGCTTGTGAGTATGGCGCAGTTTGAGTGAAAATGGGAAACAAAAAACTCCGAGCTCTAAGGCTGGTCACAGTTTATTATGAACAGAGAGATGAATTTGGAGTAATTTCCTTTCCTTCTTACTGCTACAAAAATATACTTTAAAAGTGTGAACTGTAACAATAATTATAGATTAAACCATATGTAAAATGGTTCTGTTTTTTTCCCGCCTGACTCTTATCATTCACTGAATTATTTGGTAACATTTCATTCAGCAAAGCAATTCAGTGGTTCTTCGTTCTCTAAGCAAGACAGATTCAGCCCAAGTCCCAGACGGATTGTAGGTACCCCATGCAGACTTGTCTTTTTATCTTAACATTTGCAGGTTTTGACATGACAGCCCTCTAACATGGTTTCAGTTAACCTGTGCTAGATTCATATCCCTCAAGTAGTACAAACAATGCTACCCAAGCAATTATGAAGCTACTGATAAGGGGCTATGTATTTATTTGAAAAAGATACTAACCCCTTCAACAGCATGAAAGGCTTTAAAAGCAAAACTTGCTCGTGATGCCACAATTATGACCTGGAACAACTGACTTACATGTTAGATGCTTTAAAATAACATCCAGATGATTTTGCTAAGGTGGGAAAAGAGTATTCTTTGCTATCTGAAGGCTCTAACTCTGTTTAAATCATAGAAGGAAAGAAAAGCTAAGTTGAGTGCTAACAATATGGAGGCCTTGATTCTCATTCACTATCTTTTGGGGTATATATAATTCCACAACAAATTAAGTAGGAATTTTCCTATTTGTAAAGAGTTGTAGTCACCCAAACATGTTATCACTGCAGCACAGCAGACAAATTGTCAGAAACAGAAGAAATATTAACTGTAGTAGTATTTGCAAAGATGAATTCAGTATTTCCATATTAGATATTATCTGGTTTTGTACAAATCTTGCTATAAGTCACATTCCATCCAGTATTATTCTTCATTCCAATAACTTCTTCTTACATTGTAATTTAATCAACTATTAGCTTTATTGCTGCTTAATGACAGTTTTGCTAGTGCCTAATGCCTGCCCAAACAAATCATGGTTTCTCCAAAAGTGTAGTTTCTGCACTGTGAAACCTCTAAAACTCATGCCAAGTTCAAAGTTCAGCCTTCGTTTTGCCTCCCCATTCTCTCTCCCTCTTTACCACTGCAAACTAAACAGCTGTCCTATGACTGCATTAAATTGACCTGTTATCTTCCTACAAAGACTTCCTGTGGAAACAGCTTTTCATATTCTATCAGTAATGTGTGAAAATGAGATAAATTTATGAGAAAACACATAGACCTCTAACCCTTGCAACACAAATGTCTTGGTTCGTATTGTCTTCCAGCCTTAAGAAAGATGCCTACTGAAGGGCCTTCCAGTATTATTTAGGAAAGATCTTTAGTCAGAGTAGGTGGTCTGGCAAAGTACTTAAAGGATCATCCAACCTAGGCTCTGCTGAACTGCGAGTGAGCTCTTGGAAAGGACACTTTGCAGACCAGTCCTTTCCAATTCAAAGTAAAGAAGCAATTAGTTCAAGTTGAAGTAGCTCATTTTGCATAATGAGAGAACGTCATGCAGATGTCTTTCAAGTGATCAGAATGAAACCTATTTTTTTTTCACACACCTTGATTCAACCCTGTATGCATGTTGTGCTAATTTTGGCTGGGATAGAATGAATATTCTTCATGGTAGCTAATACGGGGCTATGGTTTGGATTTGTGCTGAAAACGGTGTTAATAACACAGGGATGCATTAGTTATTGCTGAGCAGTACTTGTACAGAATCAAGGCCTTTTCTGCTTCTCACACTGCCCCGCCAGCAAGTAGGCTGGGGGTGCACAAGAAGTTGGGAGGGGACACAGCCAGGAGAGCTGACCCCAACTGACCAAAGGGACATGCCAGATCATATCACATCATGCTCAACAATGACACTAGGAGGGATGCTGGTGGGAGGGCCACTGCTTGGGGACTTGCTAGGTACCAGTTGGCTGGTGGTGAGCAACTGTTTCCATTTGCATCACTTGTCTTTCTTGAGTTTTATTTTTCTCGCTCTTTGTTTTTGTTTTTTTTTTCACCCTCTTTTCCTTAAAATGTTATTGTTATTGTTGTTATTATTATTATTATTTCTTTTTAAGTTATTAAAGTGTTTTTTATCTCAGCCCATGAGTTTTCTCACTTTTACCCTTACAATTCCGTCTGCCATCCCACCGGGAGGCTAGGAGAAGGGTGAGTGAGCGACTGTGTGGTCCTTAGTTGCCAGGTGGGGTTAAACCATGAAACATGTTTAAGTGTGCTTTCCTTCATTTCAGGAGGTTACAAAACTGTCTAAAATAATAAATGCACTAATCAAGCAAATGAAATTCAGATTAATAAACTGCCAATTTCCAGACTTCGCCATATGTAAGAATTTAAAGGAATACACATATTTCTATAACTAGTCACCTTTTGACAGGCTTATGCAGACCTGAACATGTTGACAGATTTCTGGGTTATTTGCCTTCCAAGCAAAAGTGAAGACAGCTGTCATAGTGCCCCCAAAGCATGTAGCATAGCTCCTGTGTTTTCACCTTATAGAATATCACATGCTGTTCAGTTTTCATGCCGTAGGGGTGTTTTGCTTCAGAAATACCACATTTTCCTTGTTTTTACTGAAGAACTGAAAGACTAGCAACATTATAATGGGCTGAAACTGGAGCTGCGTACTTGCTAAGGCATACTTACAGACTTTTCCCCAGTACACAGACGCTGTCCCAAGGCTAAGTATTGAGTTTCCTGTGTGGGTGTGATGACTGAAACTAGGTCTTTTCAGCTAACTGTGCATTCAGCTAATTCCTACTCCACTTAATAGCTGCTTGCCCCTGTAATGCTGCTACTCAGTTTCTTAACCTAAGGTAGTAACCTACTTTTTTGTTAGTTCTGAAGCCTCCAACCCGAGTCTGCAGTCCCCTGCAGCACCAGGGGTCCGTGTTGGGCCCGGCCCTGTTCAACATCTTTGTCGGCGACATGGACAGTGGGATAGAGTGTACCGTCAGCAAGTTCGCCGATGACACCAAGCTATGTGGTGCCTTCGACACGCTGGAAGGGAGGGATGCCATCCAGAGGGACCTGGACAGGCTGGAGAGGTGGGCCCGTGCCAGCCTCATGAAGTTCAACCAGGCCAAGTGCAAGGTCCTGCATCTGGGTCGTGGCAATCCCAGGCACAAATACAGACTGGGCGGAGAATGGATTGACAGCAGCCCTGAGGAGAAGGACTTGGGAGTGCTGGTGGACGAGAAGCTCAACATGAGCCGGCAATGCGCCCTTGCGGCCCAGAAGGCCAACCGTGTCCTGGGCCGCATCAAGAGGAGCGTGGCCAGCAGGTCGAGGGAGGTGATTCTCCCCCTCTACTCTGCCCTGGTGAGACCCCACCTGGAGTACTGTCTCCAGCTCTGGAGCCCCCAACAAAAGAAGGACATGGACCAGTTGGAGAGGGTCCAGAGGAGGGCCACGAAGATGATCAGAGGGCTGGAGCACCTCTCCTACGAGGACAGGCTGAGAGAGTTGGGGCTGTTCAGCCTGGAG